>CM053036.1:160969006-161020685 GCA_028564925.1 Lithobates sylvaticus | reverse complement strand
TGCACACTGTGCATGGACCGCCCTGTCAGTTCTCCGCTCTCCTCTATGGGGGATCTGATGAACACGGACCGTCTGTCCGTGTTCATCCGATCGGCTCTGCAGACGGATGGAAAAATAGGGGTTTTCTCCGTCTTCAGAATCGGACAATAGCGGAGGCGGACGATAGCGGGTGTCAGCGGATGATCATCCGCTGACACCCGCTATCCCATAGGGGTGCATGTATGTCCGTTTTTCATCCAAAATGGAGGTAATCACTCACATAGAACAACAAAGCTCTCCTACATATGACATGCCCCATGCCATCCCAGGGTACCCGGATCGCGCAGAGAATCACATAAATACCCAAAGGGCTCAGTCAAAAATCTACATAATATAGAGAGGTATACATACTATAAAGGGCTTTGTTGTTCTATGTGAGTGATTACCTCCATGCATCACCTTTTCATGTCTGTTAGCAGACGTTTAACCTTTGATATGTATATTTGTGCCCACTGTCCATATTTGAAATATGATTATTTCTCCTTTCTTATGCAGAATCCCTTTGCTTGTTGTCAGGCATATAGGTCCTGAGGAAGTGAAAGCAAAACATTGACCTGCCACATTCAAGCAGCAATAGGGACCAATACACTTACTATGTGTGGCTTATTCTACTGGAAGCCAATACCAGTGTTTTTTAATAATATAGTGTCAATTTTTTTTAAATCTATGTTCAATAAATACATTTTCTAATATTATGTTGTATTACTTTTCTGGTACCTATAAAGTCCACCCCAACGTTCCCTTTTTCTAGAAAAAACATACAGTATGGTTGAGAAGAAATAGAGAGTGGTGTGTCCTTGACTGCCTGAGCACAGAGGAATGAGTTGAGGGATGTTGGATATCAATCAGTTGAGCAGTGGAGGGTTAGCTAGTGGACTCTCTTTGAGGAGGGGGGGGGGGTATGTTTTGCAGTGAAAACTGCTATTATATTAGCAAGAATACATATCTAATCCCAAAACATATTTTTTTTACATATTGCAGTTTGCCAGCCCTTAGACCCAGGGTCTGCATTAGTGTTCTTTTTCCAAGCTTTTTTTCCCTTTGTTTTACTGTCACTCAGGCTGGATTTTAAACATGTTTTCCCCCTTTTATCTCCATCAGGTGGTGCCACATATTGGGGGGGGGGGGGTGTCAGCGGCGCTGTGACAGCCAGGGCAGGGAGAGGTGAGCTGTGACAGGGTGCCCGGGTGCAGACCGTACACCCAGGGCTGGCCCCCAGATTCACTCTGACACTCACAGCAGGGGAGAGAGACAGTGAGCAATGCTGAATAGAGGAAAGCAACTGCTGGACTTAACTTTTTAAGTTAACCAGCAGGTGATTGGTTGCTAGGTGGTCCTAGCAACCAATCATTAGCTTGTTAATATGGAAAATTAACTACAGCAGTTCAGGCACTCTGTTCAGTGCTGCAGTGTCTCCAGCTCTTCATGCATGCCCCAGTGAGGTAGGAAGGGGCAATGTATAATGTGCAGGGGTCCAGAGCGGGGGGGGGGGCAATGTTTAAGGTGCAGGGGTCCAGAGCTGGGGGGCAATGTGTAATGTGCAGGGGTCCAGAGCTGGGGGGTATGTGTAATGTGCAGGGGTCCAGAGCTGGGGGGGCAATGTTTAATGTGCAGGGGTCCAGAGCTGGGGGGGGGGGCAATGTGTAATGTGCAGGGGTCCAGAGCTGGGGGGGGGGGCAATGTGTAATGTGCAGGGGTCCAGAGCTGGGGGGGATGTGTAATGTGCAGGGGTGTCACGTACCTTAAGGCAGAGCCCGCAGTGCAGGGAGCGGCCCCTCGTAAACCTCTGGTTCGAGAACCCCTGGTAGGGATGACAGGGGCTCGGGAGCACAGAGGAGCACAAGTGCCTGGCTGGTAAGCTGGGTAGAGGGCTGAAGGTCCGTATCGAGCAGGAACCAGGAGGTGCTCTGTAGTCCAGCAGCAGGAAGCAGACAGGTCTCAAGCAAGCAGGGTCAAACACAGGCGGGCAGATCCAGCACAGAAGGGGCATCCAAAGAATAGTCAAAGTCCAGAACCAAGATCAGGGCAGGCAGCGGTCAGAGGAGTCAGAGGCAAGCCGCGTATCAGCACGGATCAGGTAAGTCAGGTTTTGCAGGTCAGTGAGTACACACAGGAAACGCTGTTGATCGGGCAGCAAGGCAGCAAGGTCTGGAAGGTCAAGGCGGCCGCGAGTGCACGTGCGTGTTCCCGTGCGCGCTCGTGCACGCTCCCGCACGTCCGTGCGTGCCGTCTGCCGCGCTATTGCGCATGTGTGGGCGCAGAAGGCCCGTTCTGAGCCGGAGGACTCTTCTGTTCCTGGAGATGTTCAGGCGCCCGCTGGGGGGGCTTTCCTGACAAGGGGTCCAGAGCTGGGGGGCAATGTGTAATGTGCAGGGGTCCAGAGCTGGGGGGGCAATGTGCAATGTGTAGGGGTCCAGAGCTGGGGGGGCAATGTGCAGGGGTCCAGAGCTGGGGGGCAATGTGTAATGTGCAGGGGTCCAGAGCTGGGGGGGGGGGGGGCAATGTGAAATATTCAGGGGTCCAGAGCTGGGGGGGGCAATGTGTAATTTGCAGGGGTCCAAAGCTGGGGGGGGCAATGTGTAATTCCCTAGGAATATGTCCAGGGGTATAGTCAGGTAAATGTATGATAACAAGGGCATTGTTTAAACGTTCCTTATTGCAGTACCGCCTCCCGGACGACAAATACTATATGTATACATGCTCGGTGCCAAACATGAAAGTGAGCATCATACAAGTATGTAGAGCATCAGGACTAATCTCTGTTGCCTATAATGTGTTAATACCATTTTGAATTGCTCTTTGCTGAGGTTAATGCCTCATCCTGCACCTTCCTATTGGAAAGATTTTCTGTACTGTCCACACAAAGCTGTGATTTACAGTAATGAATGGCTCACACTTCCAGGAACAAGATGGAGAAGAAAAGGTTCACAGAAGGGAGAAGGTAACTGGGAGAGGACTGCTCTTCTTTCCCATCTGTGTTTTGAAGCAGTTCCTGGGCAGGCGTCCAACTTCACGTTAACCTGTGTATTCCTGGCTCCCCTTCACCTCAATTTATGAGGATGTGTAGCTCGAGCCTCTTAAATTCTCTGCTGGCAGACAAGTCTGCAACATGTTGCATTTGGAATAAAGATTGAACATGCCAGAGATTTGGTATATTGTAGTAATTCTTGTGAATAATCACTGACAGCCCTGGTGACTCTATTGCACAGTACATGAGTAAGTAAATATAGGATATTTCTTTAAATAAACAGAAATTTAATTTTGATAGGTCCTCATTTGAGTATTTATGAAGCTACAATCCTAAATGTATGTTGTAGCCAATATTAAACATTAGGGGCGTTTTACTAAAGGAATACAGGAATTTCATGAGAAGTGAAGTAAAATTAGGATTTACTTAACAAACAAGGTGAAGCTGCATTTACTTCACTCATCCAACTGTGTGCAAACAAAATTCCTTTTTTTTCAATCACTTGCAAATGATTGGGTATGTAGCAAACATGTCATGGGCTGAAGTGTCCCCATTTTAAATTGGGTCATTTAATCTAGGCTGTAGCCAGCGTGAGCTCCGATTGTTTTTGTGATCTAGGTTTGTTGGGTTTTCCCTAAGCCCAGGACATGGCTTCTGGTTGCAAATAGGGAGTGTTCTCCCATGGATAGAGTGAGAAGATACAATGTTGTAGGTTATGATTTATTTTTTCACCCTTGCCAATCACTGAGAGATTTGTGACAGTGATGTAAGCTGTGGAAGGTGATGAATATGTGGGCCTGCTGTCTGGGAGGACGAAAAGGTCCTTTGGCTCCCAGTCCTGTTGCCTGAAGAGAATACAGATTCAGAGTCGAGGCCCAAGGATTGGAAGTTGAGCTATGCCAGGGCCTGGAAAGATAGAAAGGTGTCTACTTAGGGGGAACAGGGAGTTCTGCTCAGTCCATTGCTAATCTCAGTCCACTACTAGCCTGCGAGAGGAGCTGAAGATTTTTCAAGGTAGCTGTTCCTCTGGCATACCCAGTTCTACATTAGCCTGTGGCAGAGACAAAGATACTTTAATATACTGCTGAGTGGAGGGACTTTTGCTGTTGCTTCTGCCCTATGCAGCTTTGAAGGGCGCAAGTGCATTAAAAATTAGGTTCACTGTGTTTTTTTATTTTTCAATTTCCGCATTTGTAAATGTCCCCAATGGCAGTGTCTGGCTTCCCATGACTTTTGTTTAAACGTAGCTTACTTTTTAGGCCTACAAATGGGCAGAATTAAATAACAAGATCCTCCTATCCTCCCCAACACACACAGAAATACACACACACTTCTTTGGAGTTTGCCACAAATTTTGCAAACTTTGAACAAGAATTGCAAAACTCTTTGAGAACTGAACCCGGGCAGAGTTCCTCATCCCTACTTGACACATGCATATAGAAACTTCACTCGTTTTGAAAAGTTAAAGTATGAACCATCCCTAAAATCAGTCATGATTTTTAGATCATCTCACCCCCAATATAATATTTTAAAGCTGTACTGAGCTCTGGCCTAAGTCCAATGTGGGATTTAGCAGATTTGCACAGAACGTGGAGTTTTCCTTTTGTGTAGACACCAGTTTAGAAGACTTGGGGACCTGCCAGATTACATGTGCACTCTGCATGATTTGCATGTAAAACTTTATTGGTAGATTTCCTTAATCACATCCACATTCCCAAGTCGGTAAAATGATTTTGGCAAGTTGTGATATCGCTTTAGTCAGAACACAATCATTATCTTGTGCTTAGTTATGTTTTTCTTATGTCATAGTTCATTCTCAATGGATTTGGCAACTGTCTAGGAAACATCACCCAATGGCTGTCCATCATACCTGTCATCAGTCTACTCTTTCATTTTTACAAGCCTTGTTCTTCTGCTTTATGATCATTCATGTTCTTTATCTGTACTGGAAAGTTCTGCAAAACTATTGTGGCGACTCAATGTGTTCCATATGACTTGGATAACTGCAGAGCTATTTTAATGAAAATGTATTCTAAAATCTGGACTCGGATGTGTGATGTACTGTACAGTTCTGAACCATAAACTTGTTTTAACCTTTTTACAGATATTCTTTGTATACCATATATGACATATATTACCAGAGACTGCCTAATGTTAGCCTAATAATTATAATTAAATACAATTTAATAAAATAAATGTTATCAGTTCAAACTTGTAGGCTTATCCTATATAGTGAGGTAAGGTGACACCAGGTCCACAGAGCAGGGGACTCTTTATTCTTGGAACCTCTGATATTTGGCCCGCCTCTTCCTTCCTATTGGATGTCAAATGTTACCAAGTGTATTGTATGGCCTCAGTGGCCTACAGGAAGATTTGGGGCATGGCAGGAGGAGAGTCAAATATTGAATATGAAAATAGTGGTCAAAAACCCAGGCACTCTGGACATAGAGGTAGGTAGCTACCTCTACTAGATAGGCAAAGTAAGCCCACAGATTTACTTTAGCGTGAACCTGTAAAGAGTAAAATATAGAGGCTGAATTGCAAGAAAACCCAATCTACTACAACAGTTTTCTAACTTTTCTCTAGCAAACAATCTTTGATGTCTGGCTTTCCATTCTAAGATAATCATATAATTACACACAACATGCTTGTACATTCCTGTACCTGTCCTGTGCTTATATCTGCCATTGTCACATGTGTGTCTTAATTGTAGTCTATAAGTAGTCCTATGCTAAATTTGGGCATGAGACAAATAGGCAAACCACTGCATAGATTTTAGATTACTTCTACTAATGTAAGAGCATGTGAAGGCTAACCATTTGATTATTTAATTTAGTGTTGTATATAAGAATCAACATTTTTTTAACAGCCTATCCAATTGCAGAGACTACGAAGTAGAAATGCACTTTAGTCATTTGCTGCTATGTACTGAAGATCCACCTTTTTACGTAGAAATTAAAGCTGAACTGGCAAAAAGCTAAACATAAAGCTGAAATACATATTTGGAAGTTGTTTAACCACTTGACAACTGGGCACTTAAACCCCCTTCCTAACCAGACCAATTTTCAGCTTTCAGCACTCTCACAATTTGAATGACAATTACTCAGTCATGCGATACTGTACCCATATGAAATGTTTGTCCTTTTTTTCACACAAATAGAGCTTTCTTTTGGTGGCATTTAATCACCACTGGGTTTTTTATTTTTTACTCTATAAATGAAAAAAGACCAAAAATGATGTAAAAAAAATATATTTTTCTTTGTTTCTGTTATAAAATTTTGCAAATTTAGAAATTTTTCTTCATAAATTTTGACAAAATGTTATACTGCTACATATCTTTGGTAAAAAATAATACAAATCAGTGTATATTATTTGGTCTGTGTGAAAGTTATAAAGTCTACAAACTATGGTGTCAATCACTGAAAATTCATCAGACCTGAAGTACTGATGGCCAATCTCATTTCTTGAGACCCTAACAAGCCAGGACAGTACAAATACATCCCCCCCCCCCCAAATGACCCCTTTTTTTGAAAGTAGACATTCCAATGTATTGAGAAAGAGGCATGGTGAGTTTTTTCCGTCGGAAAATTTGAGAGCATAATCTAAAATTTTCCGCCAAAAAAATACGATCTGACTTTTTCCGATCGTGTATAGAGAATTCCGACACACAAAGTGCCACGCATGCTCAGAAGATATTTGGAGACGAAAGCTATTGGCTACTGCCCTGTACGTAGTCCCATCGTACGTTTTGTACGTCACCTCGTTCGTAATGATCGGATTTTCCGACAACTTTGTCCAACTGTGTGTGCGCAACACCAGTTTCGGACAAGATCCGTCGGAAATTATCCCACCCCCCCTGTGTGAATTGGTAATGGGGTACAAATGTACCCCAGACTCCTATTGAATCGCATCGGAGGACAAAGCGGAGAAGAAGGAGCCGGAGGAAGATGCCGGACGAGAAGACCGGAAGAAGAAGCGGGGGAAGGGCAATGTTGAGGGCATGTTGCCTGGTACGGTTCAGGAGAGGGTGCACTCTCTCGTCCCCCCTCTTTTCCTGCGGCCTGCCAGGTTGCGTGCTCGGATAAGGGTCTGGTATGGATTTTTGGGGGGACCCCACGCATTTTTTTAAATTTTGGTTCGGGGTTCCCCTGTAGGGGAATCCCATGCCGTTTTTTTATCAATGAACTTGTATTGTACTTGTATTTGAATGTGTATTGCTGGGACCGACAATTCATTATAGTCGCGAGTAGTTTTAAATTACTTTTTTTCCTTTAGAAATGTAATTTTGCTGTCAGACTGCTCTAAACACGGGAAACATGTGCCACTTTACAGGCATACTATAGACACCCGCCAGGCACGACATTTAAAGGAATATTACACTTTTATTGTTTCACTTTAAGCATTTTTAAAATCACTGCTCCCGAAAAAAGGCAGTTTATAAAACTTTTTTTGCATTGATACATCTCCCCTGGGGCAGGACCCGGGTCCCCAAACACTTTTTATGATATGACTTTTTATAATAACTTGCATATTAGCCTTTAAAATTAGCACTTTTGATTTTTCACGTTCAAGTCCCATAGACTTTAATGGGGTTTGCGTGTTCACACAAATTTTTGGTCTGTTCGCATGCTCTGCCGCAAACCGAACCGGGGGTGTTCGGCTCATCCCTATGGATTTTCAGGGCACTCCCAGAACTGGAGAACCACGCTGTAGCCATATATTGTTTTAGCACAGTGGTCAAATGGTTAAAAATATTTTTTAGGCAAATACTTTTTTCAGAGGGTCAAAGTTAAAGGAAATCCCAAATTTGGGGTTTTCTCTAGAAAAGGAATAGAGGGGAAATATTCCAATAGGGACACTGTTTCTGGTGACCGTAGTAAGAATCAAGGATTTCCTCACTATGGAAAGATTTCCTCTCACTTCATGTGCTAGTTATAAGACAGGAATTGCGGGGGGATCTCTCCAATGGGATACAGATGTGGGGAATAACAGGGCTTACTACTCTTTCCAGAATGAAACAAAATCTGCCTTCAATTCTACTTTAACTTGCCAAAAGAACTAATTCTGTGCAGTCAGACAACAGGCCAGGCTGCTGATCTCACACTTCTCTACTAAAATTATAAAGTATGGTGTGCTCATCTGCCTGCCCCAGACTGTGATTGGACAAAGAAGGAGAAGCAGCAGACTGATGAGCTAATCCATCCCCTCTTTCATCCTATTGTTAGCATGTTTTCAGCACATGTTCATGCAACAGAGCCTAAATAGCTTGAAGAGGAAGTAAACCCTGATGGGTTTTACTTCCTCTTTATTTCCCTGCAAAGGTAAAGCACAATGGGCTACAATGCATCCCATAGTAGCCCAATATGTGTCACTTACCTGAAACCGAAGCCTGCAATGTCACCGCTGTCCCCACTAGTAGCGAGCTTCCATCTTCACCCCTCTTCCTTCCTGGGCCGTGAACTCCGGCTCTTTGACTGGCCAGAGTCGCGTGACGTTTCCGCGCATGCACAAGGGAGCCGCCAGTCTCAGCATGACCCCTTTAAAAAGGGCACGATGTAAAGTGCGCATGCACAGCTTTATTGTAAATATTGTAAATATCTCCTAAACCGTGGACTTTACTTTAATAAAAGTATTACCTCACTTCTGCCAATCCCGTTTATACTTTACAATATTGATCCAGATTTGATTTCATTAGGTGATCAGAAAATATTTTTTTCCTGTTACAGAAAATGCGACTCATTGTTTTGCTTTGTTGCTGGAGCAACTGTGGATTTATAGTACAGAGGATACAGGTTTTTTAATGTTTTTGTCTTATGTTGATGGACGTGTTTTTTTTTATCTTAATTTACCTTACTGTACATGAGATTACAAGATGCAATACAATACATTTAGGCCCCATTCAAACTTGTAAATTGGGCTGTTAGCAATTAATGGGGGAGACCCAGCAGAGGTTCTCGGTGATTAACTGTAGAAGGAAGCCCCGATGGGTCTCTTGCATGCATCAACTAATGGCCTCATTTCTAAGTGTGAATGGAGACCTAAATAAAATCTTCCAGTAGCTGAGGCTTTGAAATACTTATACTGATTATTGGTAGGTCCTAATGAGTGTTGCCATAAGAAGTACCTGCCCTTAGTATCACTGTTGCTTCAGATTCCCACTGTCCACTGCATCTCACCTGTGCAAGGTAAAAGGAATCCTGAAACCATGACCTGTTATGCAGCGTACACGCGTTCGGACTATCTGATGCAATTAGTCCGCTGGACTTTCCGCACGAACGGACTTGCCCACACATGCCCACACACAACAGGACTTTTCCGGCGGAGGTCCGCCGGACTTTTGAAATGAACAGACTTTATTCCGTGTGTGGGCAAGTCCGTTCATTTCAAAAGTCCGGCGGACTAGCACACAGATGGCCGGATTGTCCGCCGGACTGCCGAGTCCAGCGGATAATTTTGAGTCAAGACTTCTTTCTAAGTCCGCTGGACTTTTGGGAAGAAAAAGTCAGCCGGAGTCCACACATGGGCGGATTGTCCAGTGGACTCTGGTCCGCCGGAGCAAGTCTGCCGGATAGTCCGAGCGTGTGTACGCGGCATTAGGGCTACTTCAGGACTAAGGTTGGGAATTTTTTTTAGATCTGCCAAGAGTTCAGGAAAGTCTGCAAAGCAGTTTAGTGTTAAACAAGCTGCATGTTTAAGAGTTCCTATTTCATAGTAAATGGGAAGCACTCAGACAGGCACATGGATTCTTGCAGGTCTGGTTTCTGCATTTACACTTTTATAGTGATAAGCCAGGTGGGTTGTTTGAAGTCACAAGTAGTACTCCCTGGTGTATAACTGCTTTCCATCTCCTGTGGCCTCTGATTATAGTACTCTTTAGGACTTTTCATCAGCAGCCTTATGTTTTCCCTAGCAGCGCCTACTAATTCCAGTGTGCTGAGAGACGGCTTTCAGCCTGTGTAGGAGAAAGACAACACTAGAGTATGCAGCAGATTATCTGCTAACAGTATAGACATGAGCCAGTGGACACCTGCCGGGTGATGTCAACTCTTGGGATGCAGAAAAGACTTTTCAGTGACACATTCATCATCACAGACATCGTAAACAAATGAGATGCTGCCTGTGGGAAGACAACTGGACAAACCCAAAAAACTTCCGTTCAGCTGGGAACCCTCAGTCCCTTCCATTCCCTCATATGTCTCCAGCCATCTCTATAGGGTGTCATACTGCATTACTAGGCAACACATTAGCATCTGCAACCAGAGGAAAAGACAATGAGACCGAATTCCCCATTCCTTCCAATTAAAAAGTGCAGATTTTAGTTTTCAAATCAACTTATTAAATATAAGAGAAAGTAGGAGAGAGACACTGCTCCCTCTAGGATGATGGGATTTTAATTGGAGATATATACGTCTGTTACCAAGGTAATCACGCGAGCAAAGGAGTTTAATTTAATAAAATTGTAAATTTATTAATACATAATAGCAGATAAAAATCACATAGTAGTCATAACATATAGACCATGAATGATACTTGGTACAAAAAACTAGATGCTTGGATATAAAGAGGGGCCAACATGTTTCGCAGATTCCTGCTTCTTCAAAGGCATCTATAGTTTCATCTAGGTTACATAAAACATATCATTAATATAATACCAATTATTTACAATTTTTAAATTGTTAACAAAAATCAAATAATACATAACATAAATGCACGTGCTTACCTAACTTGAAGTTTTAGATGCTTTTTTACTTTTTTTGGATAGTTGTGGCATCACTCTGTGCAAAGGTCAGGCCGTCATGGGATAACCGCCTACAGCATCTGCCTGGTGGAAGTCAGATCCACAAGGGTTGGACAGTGGAGGTATCAGATTGCGTTAATTACCAGGGGATAGTGTGGTACCGATGGTCTATAGATTTAAAAATACTGACATTAAGCAGTTTATAATTAACTAATGAGTAGCTCATATATATATATATATATATAATATATATATATATATATATATATATATATATATATATATATATACATACACACACACAGTATCATACAAAAGTGATTACACCCCACACATTTTTGTAAATATTGTAAATAGTGTACAGCTTGTATAACATTGTAAATTTGCTGTCCCCTCAAAATAACTCATCACACAGCCATTAATGTCTAAACCTCTGGCAACAAAGTGAGTACACCTCTAAGTGAAAATGTCCAAATTGGGCCCAATTAGCCATTTGTTAGCCGAATTGTTGCTCTACATAAAGATGGCCTAGGCTATAAGATACAGTTCATTGAGAGAACCATGAATGCCACATTTACTGTGACATACTGAAGCAGAGCAATCCCCTCCCTTCGGAGACTGGGCCGCAGGGCAGTATTCCAACATGATAACGACCACAAACACACCTCCAAGATGACCACTGCCTTGCTAAAGAAGCTGAGGTTAAATGTGATGGACTGGCCAAGCATGTCTCCAGACCTAAACCCTATTGAGCATCTGTGTGGCATCCTCAAACCGAAGGTGGAAAAGCACAAGGTCTCTAACATCCACCAGCTCTGTAATGTTGTCATGGAGGAGTGGAAGAGGACTCCAGTGGCAACCTGTGAAGCGCTGGTGAACTCCATGCCCAAGAGGATTAAAGTGGTTGTTAAGGCAGTGCACACAGCCACTGCTAGCCCCTTTGCTAGGATTATATGATTTATATACTATATGCCATTTGCTAAAATTCTTCTTATAAATACAGTTTTTCTTATCCCCGATCAGCGGTCATGTGACCGCCTGGCGCTGTCTTTCTTCACTGTATGTATTCCACAGGGAGGGGCTAAGCTTTCCCTCTGATGTCTGCTGGGCGGTCATGTGATCTCCCTTTGTAATACAAACATTGGAGGAACACAGCGTCGGGCATGTGACTGCACGGCAGAAAGGCAGCGCCAGAAAAACTGTATTTATAAGAGGAATTTTTGAAAATGGCGTATATATACATCATATAATCCTAGCAGAGGGGCTGGCAGTGATTGGGAGCATTAATGTGTGCACTGCTCAGAACAGTGATAGATTGGGAGGGGTGGCTCACACACAGAGATGACAGGCAGAGAGGGGAAGGAAGACACAGAAGCAGAGAGGAGAGCTGCAGATAGAAGGCTGCGAAAGATGGAAGCACGTAAACTGACCACGGTGTCAAGGCTCAGCAGCCATGATACGCCATGGTAAGTTTACATAGGGGAGGGGAGAAACTGTCAGGATCAACCAGGTGTTAAAGGGGGCCAAATTACACAGAACAAGTACCGTGCTGTATAAAATGCTTTAAAGAAACGGTCAGTATTTTTTGGGGGGGTTAACAAATGCTTTAAAGCAGTGCTGGAAAATAATGGCGGCCACACAAAATATTGACACTGTGCCAAATTTGGACATTTTCACTTATGGGTGTACTCACTTTTGTTGCCAGCGGTTTAGACATTAATGGCTGTGTGTTATTTTGAGGGGCCAGCAAATTTACACTGCTATACAAGCTGCACACTCCCTACTTTACATTGTTGTAAAGTGTAATTTCTTCAGTGTTGTCACATGAAAAGATATAATAAATTATTTACAAAAATTTGAGGGGTTTACTGTGTGTATATATTTATATATATCTATATATATAGCTATATATAACCCATATTTTATAATTATTAATGATAATATTAATGCTGTTCTTTTTGACTATGACCACTGATACATACAAAACATTTGAACAAGTAAATGTAATTGTATAGTAAAACATATACAACAAAACGATACAACAAACAACAATCCTAGGTTCACACTAGTGCTGCTGCATAATCATTCATTTTTCAGTGTGTATTTGTAGCAAGCTTTTGTGAGCATATTTGGCAGGGAGACTGCTTGTTAACCACTTCAATACAGGGCACTTTTGCACCTTCCTGCCTAGGCCAATTTTCAGCTTTCATCGCTTTCACTTTTTAAATGACAATTGCGCGGTCATGCTACACTAAACCCAAACTAATTTTTTATCATTTTGTTCCCACAAATAGAGCTTTCCACCTTTGGTTGTATTTGATCACCTCTGCGGTTTTTATTTTTTGCTAAACAAAATAAAAAATGACAGAAAATTTTGAAAAAATAAGTTTTTCTTTGTTTTTGTTATAAAATTTTGATGAGGTGGCACTGATGGGCACTGACGATGGGCACTGATAGGCGGCACTGATGGGCACTGATAGGCAGCACTGATATGCAGCACTGATTGACATTGCTAGGTGGCACTGATGGGCACTCATAGGTGGCACTGGTGGGCACTGATAGGTGACAATGATGGGCACTGAAAGGCTGCACTGATGGGTACTTATGGGTGGCACTGATAGACAGCACTGCTGGGCACTGATAGGCAACACTGAAAGGTGGCACTGATGGGCAATGATGGGCACTGATGGCTGGCACTGATAGATTTCACTGATAGGCATCACTGGTGGCACTAGGACTGGCAGGCATTTTTCTTTGGCACTGATTGTCAGCTGCCTGGGCACTGATTTTCAGCTGCCTGGGCACTGATTGGCATTTCCCTGGTGGTCTAGGGTGGCATACCTGGTGGTCCAGTGTGGTGGCCATCCCTGGTGGACCTGGCGGCATCCTGGTGGTCCTTGGCGGTCATCTGAAGCACAGACCCCCCCTGTCAGGAGAGCAGACGATCGGCTCTCCTCTACTCGCGTCCGTCAGATCGCCATGATGTGCACCCCCAGCGGCTTGATATTCTGACATATGACGTCCAGTCAGGCTATCGCAACCACTTTGCCAACGTCATTTTGCGATATGTGGGGCGGCAAGTGGTTAAACACAAAAATCTGGTCAAAAACACAAGGCATGTACATGCATTTTTTAAGGGCTTTTCATGCACTTCTATTGAAGTCGATGGGGCCAAAAACACACCAGCACCTTTTTAAAAATCACACTACATAATGTTGCATTGATGTAAATGGCCATAGAGAATAATGTGATTTCCATTTTTGTTCATTGCAGCATGATGCCAAGCGCAGAAGAAATCACACTGGTGTGAACATGGACTAATTTCATGCACCTTAAGGGCAGGGACTGATGTGAGCCTACAGTATGTTAAGCACTGTGTAAATTATTGGTGATTTATAAATGTCCTTTTCACTAATGTTTAAAACCCAGAAAGTGTTTTTTACATTTATTCCATGTTATTGTTTTTAAATTGTAGTGGAAATTCTATTGAGTATGCCCTCTAATGGGTGCCATTATTTATTAAGGGAACCAGTCAGGGGAACAAATAATGCAAAGACAGTGCTAGGAATGTCTGATGCCTGAGTCCCCCTGTAACATGCCATGGCTCGTTTCTGACTCCTATGAGACAGACAAAATGGTCAGTGGAAGGAACCACAGTGCACGGCGGGGGAGCCACAGTCACTGACCCAGAACAAACAAGTGAACAGTGAAGTCAGATCTCCAGATATTATTAACCCCTAATAGGGATGAGCCGAAAACCCCCCTGTTTGGTTTGCAGCAGAACATGCGAACAGGCAAAAAATTAGTTCGAACACACGAACACTGTTAAAGTCTATAGGACACGAACATGAAAAATCAAAAGTGCCAATTTTAAAGGCTTATATGCAAGTTATTGTCTTAAAAAGTGTTTGGGGACCTGGGTCCTGCCCCAGGGGACATGAATCAATGCAAAAAAAACGTTTAAAAATGGCAGTTTTTTCGGGAGCAGTGATTTTAATAATGCTTAAAGTGAAACAATTAAAGTGTAATATTCCTTTAAATTTCATACCTGGGGGTGTCTATAGTATGCCTGTAAATTGGCGCATGTTTCCCGTGTTTAGAACAGTCCAAAAACAAAATAAAATTTCTAAAGGAAAAAAAGTCATTTAAAAGTACTTGCTGCTATAATGAATTGTCGGTACCTGCAATACACATAAAAGTTCATTGATAAAAACACAGGGAAACCCTGAACCAAAATTTAAAAAAAAATGCGTGGGGGTCCCCCCAAATTCCAATCCTGTCTGGTATGGATTTTAAGGGGAACCCCGTGCCAAAATATAAAAAAATGGTGAGGGGTCCCCCTCTAAAATCCATACAAGACCCATGTCCAAGCACGCAACCTGGCAGGCCGCAGGAAAAGAGGGGGGACGAGAGAGCGCCCCCCCTCCTGAACTGTACCAGGCCACATGCCCTCAACATTGGGAGGGTGCTTTGGGGTAGCCCCCCAAATCACCTTGTCCCCATGTTGATGAGGAGATGGGCCTTATCCCCACAACCCTTGCCCGGTGGTTGTGGGTGTCTGTGGGCGGGGGCTTATCGGAATCTTGAAGCCCCCTTTAACAAGGGGACCCCCAGATCCCGGTCCCCCCGTGTGCAATGGTAATGGGTACAAATGTACCCCTACCATTTCACAAAAAAATTGTGAAAATGGTAGAAAAAATAAAAATTTTCATTTTTTTGGCTTTATAAATGCTATTGTTGCTGAAGCAGATTCTAGACGTGGTACCGATCTGCCACTTTCCTATATTGGTAGGAATTTTTCATTTTTATGCTTTCACTTTAAAAATCAAAACTCACTGCTCATTTAAAAATGACATTTTTCACAAACTTTTTTTTATTGATACATGTCCCCCAGGGCAGGGCCCGAACCCCTATAACCATTGTATGCCCAATTACTTGCATATAAGCCTTCAAAATAAACACATTTGGTTTTTGATGTTTGTGTCCCATTGACTTTAATGGGGTTCGTTATTCAGGTCCGAACTTTAGCTGTGTTCGAAAGTTCTGGTGCGAACCTAACAGTGGTCTGTTCGGCCCATCCCTAGTTGTGTCAAGAAATTGTGGAACATTTGGGTGGAATCCGCTTATACTAATGATGATTCTTCGGATGACTAGTTAACACTTGGATAGGTAATTATTGGTATATATTGTTGTACAACTCTACATTTATGCTTCATTAGAGGAAGTCTTTCCTTACACATAAGATATGGGAAAGTGTGTATTTTCATAAATTCCAGAGTTTTGCTTTGTAGGATGTTTGAGAGTGGCCAATGAGAATCCTAATATTTCAGCCTGCGCCGGCGGTTAGAGTGTACCAATTTTTGATAGTTTGGAGTGCCTTGATTTTAGCTAGGTTTTTTTTATTGTGATTTTATTGTGCTTTTGTTTCGGTTTGTTTTTTTTGCTATGCATTTGAGCCTGGGTATGCCCAATCGGCTCTGTTATGTACTTTTAACTTTGAAATCTGCAAAAAAAAAAAGAAAAGAATGATAGCCATACAAGTAGCATTTTCATAAGGTCAGCAACAGCTGCCTTTCATATTATTCTCAGTTGACTTCTTAGAATAGTTAGAGTAGACTAGATGACTATTATTATTATTATTATACAGGATTTATATAGCGCCAACAGTTTGTGCAGAGCTTTACAACATTAGGGAAAACAGTATACAGTAGTTACAAGAAGCATGCTGATAGGGGGAGAGAGCAGAGTAACAGAGAGATGAGCTCATCAGTGTGCTACTTCGCATTTCACTGTCCAGTCAAGGGATGAAGATAGGGAGTGTACCTGTAAGTGAAAGTAAAACTGCAGTAGAGAAAACAATGTCCACTTTCCTGGTATATAGTGCTCTGTGCTGCTTGTCAGTTCTGGTTAAATCTCAGGACTGGATGAACAAGTAAGACAACTCCATTATACTGCATGTATTTTATCTGTGTATATAGCTGTTTGTCTGTAGTTCAGCTTTAAATAGCACAAAGTGGAAGGATTATGTAAAAAATATATCTGTTATTAGTTACCAGCATTTACAATTATTTGCTGCTTAGTCATTGTATCATCGAAAATCATATACACTACTGTCTGCAAAACACCAGTGAATACAACATTTCCAGGCATTGCACAGAATGTAATTATATAAAATATTCTCTGCATTTTAAACAGAACTCTTCAATAAATATTAATTTACGGCTAGAGGCAGTAAAAATAAAATCTAACAAAAGAGCTCTTTTTTGTGTGCTGTGATCAATATTGGGAATAAAGGACAACTTCAAAGTTAAATATCTAAAATCCATAAAAGAGACATTAAAATTTG
Source organism: Lithobates sylvaticus (assembly GCA_028564925.1). Lineage (NCBI taxonomy): Eukaryota > Metazoa > Chordata > Amphibia > Anura > Ranidae > Lithobates > Lithobates sylvaticus. Next base: position 161,003,594 of record CM053036.1, on the reverse strand, counting down.
GGAACTCTATATGTTAGTATAGTCTGAGCGCCCCCCCCTCCCTCCTGAACCGTACCAGGCCACATGCCCTCACGACGTCCACCGCCCCCCTCTGACGTAGTGGGGAAAGCCATAGGGAAGTCCCCATGACGTCCCTGTGCGTCAGAGGGGGGCGGGGTCACCAGGTGGCCCGCCCTCCGTTATAAAAGAGCTGTCAGACGCAGCGAAGCCTCACACAGCGGGAGCCTTCCATTGCGCGGAGCGGCCCAAGAAGAGACGCCGACGCTGTGGAAGAAGATGCCAGACGAGAAGACCAGAGCAAGAAGAAGCGGATCGGAGGAAGAAGAAGATGGAAGAAGAAGATGGAAGAAGATGGTAGAAGATGGAAGAAGAAGATGAAGAAACCGAAGGATGAAGAAAGGAAGAAGGAAGACCAGAAGAAAGAGGATTTAAATGGAATTGTCAAAGACCGTCTCCTGTCATTTTTAACATTTTTGTCACTTTTTTGGTGAAGTGGCACGGGGGGGGCCGGAATCTGGGGGTCCCCTTTAACGGGGGCTTCCAGATTCCGATAAGCCCCCCGCCCGCAGACCCCCACAACCAATGGCCAGGGTTGTGGGGACGAGGCCCTTGTCCCCATCAACAGACCTTGTCTCCATCAACAGACCCCAAAGCACCCTCCCAATGTTGAGGGCATGTGGCCTGGTACGGTTCAGGAGGGGGGGCGATCTCGTCCCCCCTCTTTTCCTGTGGCCTGCCAGGTTGCGTGCTCGGATAAGGGTCTGATATGGATTTTGGGTCTGATATGGATTTTGAGGGGGACCCCATGCCATTTTTTCTTTTTTTTTGGCCGGGGTCTGAAGGGTCTGGTATGGATATTTAGGGGGACCCCTACGTCATTCTTTTTTTTTAATTTGAAGCGGGGTTCCCCCTAATATCCATAGCAGACCTGAAGGGCCTGGTAATTGAATTTGGGGGAACCCCCACGCTTTTTTTTAATTTATTTTTATTTTTTTATCAATGACTTTTTTTTTTATCAATGACTTTCAATGAATGACTGTTCTCTGTGTTACGGGAGCCGGCAATTCATTAGCCGCGAGTGATTTTAAACAGCTTTTTTTCCTGCAAAAATGACACTTTGTGCAGGGACAGTTCACAGGCATACTATAGACACCCCCAGGTACGAAATTTAAAGGAATATTACACTTTTATTGTTTCATTTTAAGCATTATTAAAATCACTGCTCCTGAAAAAACGTCCGTTTAAAAAAAAAAAATTTGCATTGATACATGTCCCCTGGGGCAGGACCCAGGTCCCCAAACACTTTTTATGACAATAACTTGCAGATAGGCTTTTAAAATTAGCACTTGAGATTTCTCCCATAGACTTTTACAGGTTGCTCGCGGCTTTTCGAATTTGCCGCGAACACCCCAAATTGTTCGCTGACTGCTGAACAGGCGAACAGGCAATGTTCGAGTCGAACATGAGTTCGACTCGAACTCGAAGCTCATCCCTATTCTTGAGTCCTTTCGCAAGCTTTGAAGCATGAGGTTGCCCATGCGCCTCAAATTTGCCAAGGTTTGAGAAGCATACTCCCCGGGGTCACTCAGGATGACAGCATCTGGAACTTCCTCCTCCCAGCCACATACTACTCCCAAGGGTCTTGGGGTTGGAAAGCCATCGCTTACAGATTGACACATGTCTCCCTCTTCTTCAAAGCCTATGAAAGTGCCAGAATCCTCCTCATCCTCCTCCCCTCTCTCCTCCTGTGTGTTCTGTGACATAGGAATGATGGTGTCTGGATATAGTGGGCCTTGAGAGGAAAGAAAGTCCTCCTCCTCATCCCACTGCTCTGTCTCCAGTACCCCGTCCATAATGCCACGCAGAGTCTGCTCCAGCAGGAACACAACAGGGATTATGTCACAGATGCATGCACTGTCATGGCTCACCATCCTTGTGGCCTTCTCAAATGGTGACAATACAGTGCATCCATCCTTAATGATCAGCATTGTTGAGCCTGTTGTTGTGCCGTATTTGCACAGGTACTCATTGACGGCCCTCTGCTGCATGTATAGCTGCTGCAGCATTGACAGAGGAGCAGGAGGAGGAAGAGGGGGTAGAGCTCATAGGTGTGGGGGCACAACAAGCTGCAGCACAGAGCCCTGTCCTGCATCCTTTCGAGCTGCAAGCAGCATTACCCAGTGTGCTGTGAATGAAATCTATCGTCCCTGTCCATGCTTGCTGGACCACGTGTCAGCAGAAGAAGTTCTGTACGTAGATGCACTTTAATCAATGTAAAGAGGTGTTTGGTGCACTTTAATTTGAGTACTCCACATACTACACAGGCACACTCCACGCATACACTATAATATATGGCAATTTAATGCGCCAAACATATAGTGACGCACAGAACTATATGGCGTTAAACTGGCAGTAACGCACACAAAGGTAAATGGAGTTAAACTGCCAGCAATGCACAAAACAATATGGAGTTAAACTTGCAGTAACGCACACAGCACTATATGGCGTCAAACTGGCAGTAATGCACAGAAAACTATATGGTGTTAAACTGGCAGTAATGCACACAGAACTATATGGCGTTAAACTGGCAGTAACGCACACAGAACTATATGACGTTAAACTGGTAGTAACGCACACAGAACTATATGGCCTTAAACTGGCAGTAACGCACAGAAAACGATATGGCGTTAAACTGGCAGTAACGCACACAAAACTATATGGAGTTAAACTGGCAGTAATGCACACAGAACTATATGGCGTCAAACTGGCAGTAATGCACACAGAAGTAAATGGCATTAAACTGGCAGTAATGCACACAGAAGTAAATGGCGTTAAACTGGCAGTAATGCACAAAATGATATGGCTTTAAACTGGCAGTAACGCACACAGAACTATATGGCGTTAAACTGGCATTAACACACACAGAACTATATGGTGTTAAATTGGCAGTAACACACACAGAACTATATGACGTTAAACTGGCAGTAATGCACACAGAACTATATGACGTTAAACTGGCAGTAATGCACACAAAACTATATAGCGTTAAACTGGCAGTAACACACACAGAACTACATGGCGTTAAACTGGCAGTAACACACACAAAACTGTATGGTGTTAAACTGGCAGTAACACACACAGAACTATATGGCGTTAAACTGGCAGTAACGCACACAGAAGTAAATGGCGTTAAACTGGTAGTAACACATAAAACTATATGGCATTAAACTGGCAGTAACACACACAGATCTACATGGCGTTAAACTGGCAGTAATGCATACAAAACTATATAGTGTTAAACTGGCAGTAACGCACACAGAACTATATGATGTTAAAATGGCAGTAACGCACACAGAACTATATGGCGTTAAACTGGCAGTAACGCACACAAAACTATATGCCATTAAACTGGCAGTAATGCACACAGAAGTATATGCATTAAACTGGCAGTAACACACACAGAATTAAATGGCGTTAAACTGGCAGTAATGCAATCAAATAGACCGTGTTCAGCCATCACTACACTGACGCTATCTAAACTGCCCCTACTCCAACCTTGTTCCTGGTCACCGTCTCACCAGTAGAGAAGTTAGAGAAGGATGATGATAATGACCCTGGAGCATGCATTTTCAAAAATAAGTCACATCTCTGCCCTGGCAAGTTCCTTTTAAACCAGAGTCTGCACTGATCCCTTATTATTCAGGTCAGCACACTGTGCATTGCATATTAGTACCAGCTCTGTGTGCACTGTCTACATGTGAAGGTGTACATATGTATGCATCTCCAAAGCCACTGCAGGGAATGAATGTTCTGCAGTCTGTGTTATTAATCAGTATGACAACCGTATTAATTTCATCTCATTTCAGGTTAAGAGCAGGAGGAAAGAACTCTGAGAATGTATTGATCTGATGCAGCAAATATAAATAACCTACACTTCTGTTTTATTGTTTTTTCCAATTGAAACTTGGATCAATGGGATAGACCGGAAACTGTTTGTTCAATTTGTCTGTCTATCTATCTATCTATCTATCTATCTATCTATCTATCTATCTATCTATCTATCTATCTATCTATCTATCTATCTATCTACCTATCTATCTATCTATCTATCCAAACTCTGTTTCAGATGTCTACGGTTTACCAATTAATTTATAGGACAGCCCAATATTTGATTAACTTTTATTGCTTTATTATTAATTCCTGCAAAATTCATACACACTAACTAGTGCAACTTTTTTAGAGCTGTTATTTGCAGTCAGATACTATGTATAGAAGTTAAACAGGTGGCGTCTAAGTATACAGCAGATTGCTAAAAAGTTGTGACTAACTTCTACATTCATCAGATTGCATATTCTGGTTAGCCAATCTGTATGCCAATTGCCAATCCAGCCAATTGAAGCTTATTTATAAGGCCTATTGGCTTTAATGGGAACATTTCCCTGAAGTTTACCTGGGCAACTGAATTTTTTTTTTTTTTAAATGTCACCATACTGGTGACTTCAGCAAGATTTTCTTCTGAGCAGGACTGCAGTTTCTTGTCACATGATTGTCTGCCTGAATTTCATCAAAAAGAGTCCCATAGAGGAAGAGCGTGTTGGAAATGATTAGACACCTGGTGGTGTGACACCCATCACCACAAAAAAGTTGGAGACTTACCAGAAAGCCAGCAACCCCCCCCTCTCAGGGAGGTCGGACAGCACTTGGTTGGATCTATGATCCACTTATGCCTTGTACACAGGGTCAGACATTCCGACCACAAAATCCGTCTGATTTTTTTCAACGGATTTTGGACGAAACTTGTGTTGCATACACGCGGTCGGACAAAGTTGTCGGAAAATCCGATCGTTCCGAACGAGGTGACATACAAAATGTAAGACAGGAGTATGTAAAGGCCAGTAGCCAATAGCTTTCGTCTCCAAATTTCTTCTGAGCATGCATGGCGCTTTGTGCGTCGGAATTCTCTACACACGATCGGAAAAAGTCCGATCTGATTTTTTTGTCGTAAAATTTTAGATCCTGCTCTCAAATTTTTTCCGACAGAGAAAGTCCGCTAGAGCCCACACACGATCAGATTTTCCGACAACATAACACTTTTTCCATCGGAATATCCGACCGTGTGTACGGGGCATAAGAAGGAAGTCCGGACAGTCACATAAACACACTGCTGCGCATGGGTGATCGCTGTTTGGAATTCACAAGGGAACTGATTCGTTTGGATTGTGATACGCTCATATCCTAAACTTTTAATATTTTATGTAAGTGCACTACCTTTATTAAACTGGATACAGAGACAGTATCACACATGTGGAGTCTTTTGTTTCGTATACACTCCAGTATCGAGGTTTCCTAATATCACGCCCTGGTTTGCTGTGAACCTTCTGGTGTACACTATCCACTATCCAGCTACTGGAGAGAAACGTCTGGACTTCCTTCTCAGTGGATCATAGATCCAACCAAGCGCTGTCCGACCTCCCTGAGTAAGGGGGATCTTTGGCTTTCTGTTAAGCCTCCAACTTTTTTGTGGTGATGGGTGTCACGCCGCCAGGTGTCTAATGGCCATTTGCAACACACTCTTTCTCTGTGAAGAGAGAATTCAGCTTTATATGAACTTTTTCTGTTTGCACACAATTGCATTTTTTTTCACGTAGTGATGTAATATTGTATAGGTGTCTTAGGCTGACCATACATTATACAATTTTCTTATTCAATCTTCTTTAGATTTACCTTCAACTGTGTAGTGCAAGGGCCTGCCTGACTGCATACACATTGAAAGTGTTTAGGTTTGACCTCATATTATATGGTTTTGGTAAATCTAAGAGAAAATTGAATCAGAAAATTGTATAAAGTATGGCCAGTCTAAGACTTTATTCCCAGTTTTTATATATACTTCTTCGTTGTTGATCTCTCACATTATGGATTATCATATGGTTGCCCTCAAGGCCACAGCATTTCTCAAATTGTTTTTAATCTGGATGCAATAACCTGTGGCAAATCTTCATGCAATGTACAGGGTCAGTGTCTGTTCAATTTTTGAATATAGACCTAGTGAAATATCTAATCATTGCCTGTTAAACATATCAATGTTATGACTATGTATATATTTTTATACTTATGTTTTTTCAATTGTAGACGCATTATCGTCTTGATGTAACCACTTACCCCTGAAGAAGAGAACTATTACAATAGATTTGAAACGCGTTGGGTTATCTCTTTTGTTACATTTATTTCAATTGAGTACTGGTTTACATGCATTGTAGTTTTTTACTATTGTATCTGCCTCCCCCTTTTTTGCATCCTGTATCTCCTTGTCTTGCACAAATTGTGACATTTCTTACTCTATTCAATAAATAAGTAATATTTTGATGACAATAATACTGTTTGACCCTTCTGAATCAGAGTCCCGTTTAAAGTCCCAATTAGAGGAAACGAATTTCTAGTGATTTACTTGATCTCTCACATAGTCCATATATTTTTGATTGCACAGATTGCACTTGAGTATATTTCGATATTTGTTTGAATTTTGCACATATCACGTGCATTGCTTTATTTGCACGAATTGCACTTCATTAATTTATTCATTTAGCGCTGTACTTTATTTATACATTATTATTTGTGCCTGGTATCTTGGTTATAGTGCACCGCTGCTGTTTGTTCTAACTTCCAAGCACGGATATAATTTTTACAATTCATGGAAAATTTTTATGTTTTTTTATTATACAAAAAGCAGCAGAAAAGCAGTAAAAATCTGACTTTCTGATATTATCAAAGTGTAATAATGGCCTTATACATAACAATCTGATCAAACAATTCTTCAAACAATCAAATATTATGATATAATCTATCAAAAGACACATATTTTTTCACCAATTGATTTTGAGCAAAACCGATTGATTTCATCAAAGTAATTCTTATGGTCTAAAGGGAAAATCCTTGGAAGGTAGATAGATCAATATGAGTGTTAAAACGTATAGTCCAATGAGTAATCTTTTTATTAGATTCTGGTTATGTAAATGATTGTTTATTCTATTAATTTGAGGAGGGGTGGGAAATACGATAGCAAGACAAATTTGGAAGTGAGGTATAGTAAAACAAACAGCATTCAACCAACTCTATCAATATTTTGTTTTTATTTATATGTAACATATTAATGTTATAAATACCAAACATTTTTTTTTTTTTTTACAAAAAAATATATATTTTAAAAAAAAAAATGAAAAAAGAAAAGACAGCTGAAAATGCTTATTTATACAATTGCAAATGCTTACTTATATTATATATTATTGTACAAATATAAGGTACTCGTGTACATGCACATCATTATCGAGATACCTTTTTAACCCCTTTACAACCACCTATAATTGTGGGGGCAAAAAAGTGGGCTTTAACGCCCACAGGCTGCACATATGCATCACTGGGCGACACTGCATGCTCTCAGCACAAAGGCCGAGCTGGCACAGCTCTCGATCCAGGGTAAAAATCTGTAGCCGGTGAGATCTGCTACCCATGATGTGACCACTTCCTTCGCCCCCCTTCCTGGGCTATACAAGCTATTTAAAGGAAGGCTGGGATGGGCAAGAAAAGGGGTTAATAACCTTTTTTGTGGAGCTTTTTGTGGCAACACAAAGGATCGGAATGGGTCAATCAGTTCATAATATGCTACCTAGACGTTTTTTTTATCAATTTTGAGTATATGATCTTAATAAACAATTTTATTAGTGTGTTGGTACCTTTCAGTCTGATATTTCTCCCGGACAGTAAATTGATTAATATAATTGTGATGTCACCATAAGAGATATAAAAGCTTGCATATGCATGTGTCACTTTCAAATGTTTATAGGTTTCATACAGCTTTGTCCTGCGTATATTATTATTATTACATGCGTTATTTGTGGGTGAACGAGTTGGGAGCACCTCCCTGTCATTCATTACTGCTCCTCTGCTCTGATTACAGCTCCATCCTGAATCCCAGTAACACAGTTATAGAATAACACTCTAATCTTATCCTCTAGGGCTAATGGGTAACAGCTTTTAGTTGATTTTTTTCCTCTTTCCCCTGGCTGAATGATGATACATTTTAAACCGGCGTACCAATGCTTCTTTGTAGAGCCATTAACCGCTCAATTAGACTATTAGCCTATTTTTAGTGCTAAGAAGGACCACCTCCTTATCAGATTGGAAGGAACGGTAATTGTATTTGGCCCATCCATGGGCTCCGGGGCTGTCTTGGGAATACTTTCACAAGTCTGGAGTATGTTGGCAAGGGCCAAGGTTAACCTATTAACAGCCGAGACTGTGTCCCATCTTTCAGTAAAGGGAGAATTAAAAAAAAAAAAAAAAAACTTGAAAGGAGAATGTGTGGGAAAATACTAGGAAATGTTTGTATTCCCTAGCCAGTAGGCCAGTATTGTTGTGAATTGCAAGCACTTTTATACATCTTTTTACATTCCCGTGTAGTCTTGTATGCATACATTCCTCTATGAGCTCTCAGCTAATTCACAATGCAAAAAAAATAAAAATAAAACTGTTGTTCCAAGTGTATGTGTAAAGTGTAGAGACTTGGTATAGACTGGTAAATGGAAGTTGCCAGGATGTCTTTGTTTAAACCTGGCCACACAAGCAGTGCAAAATCTGCTTTGGATTTACCAACTATGTAATGCAAAGGTCTACCTAAATGATCCATTCGGTTTATACTGATCAGCCATAACATTATGACAACCCACTATAACCTTTCGGAGCATTGACTCCACTAGACCTCTGAAGGTATGCTGTGGTATATAGCTCCAAGCCGTCAGTAGCAGATCCTTTAACTCCTGTAAGTCGTGAAGTGGAGCCTCCATGGATCAGACTTGTTTTTCCAGCACATCCCACAGATGCTCTATTGGATAGAGATCTGGAGAATTTGTCAACACCTCAAAGACACCTTCTTCCATTGCTCCATGGTCTAGTTCTGATGCTCACATGCTCATTGTAAGTGCTTTTGGCTGTGAACATGGGTCAGCACAGGCACCTTGACAGTTCTGCGACATTGCAGCCCCATACGCAACAAACTGCGATGCACTGTGTGTTCTGACACCTTTCTATCAGAGCCAGCATTAACTTTTTCAGCAATTTGTGATACAGTAGCTCTTCTATTGGAGGGGACTACACGGGCCACTCTTCTCTTCCCACATGCATTGGTGAGCATTGGCCCCCATGACTCTGTAACTGGTTTGCCAATTTTCATTCTTTGGACCACTTTTGGTAGGTCCTGACCACGGCAGGCTGGGTACATCCTACTAGAGCTGCAGTTTTGAAGATGCTCTGACCCAGTTTTCTAGCTATTACAATTCGACCCTATTTTTTGGGGGGATGAATTGGAGCAGAAACTGCAAGCCAGGCCTTCTCGTCCAACATCAGTGCCTGACCTCACAAATGCACTTCTGGAAGAATGGTCTTCAGATTTACCAAAACCATATAATATGAGGTCAAACCTTAAGAGTTTCAATTTGTATGTAATCAGGCAGGCCCTACATGGTTTTAGTAAATCTAAAGACAAAAATCTGCAGAAAATCGAATAGTGTGTATGGGGCTTAAGACTGGGATGCCATTAAAGTTCATGTGCGTCTAAAGGCAGGTGTCCTGATACTTTTGACAATATAGTATATATATATATATATATATATATATATATGCACACACAGCCCTCAAATTTTCCACTTGCCTACTCGCATTTTGTGAGTGGAAAATGAGGGCTGGCGAGGAGCTGGACTGCCTGGGAGTTGGGGGGCGAGCACCACCGGCGGGCGGGGTTGACCGGGGGCCATTCTCCCCATGGAAGAGTGCATTGAGTTAGAGGAGAGTCGTAGGATCACCGAGGGGTAAAACATGCTTTAACAGCTTACATTGAAACGGTCTCCACTCTCCTCTCTCTCACACAGCCCCGCCTCCTCCTAACTCTGTGCCTGTAATAGACAGAAAACGGGTCCAATGCTGGGATGCATTCTGTCTATTACAGGCGGGGCTGTGTGAGAGTGAGCAGAGCCGAGACGGTTACAATGTAAGCTGTTACAGCGTGTTTTACCGCTCGGCTCTCCTCTAACTCCAGTCACAATCCGGCCACCCCGGTCCCCTTTCTCTTTCTCTGCCCTGGGAAGGCTACAATGAGGGCAATGTAAGGCTGCAACGGGGGCAATGTAAGGCTGCAATGGGGGCACTGTAAGGCTGCAATGGGGGCAATGTAAGGCTGCAATGGGGGCAATGTAATGCTGCAATGGGGCAATGTAAGGCTACAATGGGGGCACTGTAAGGCTGCAATGGGGCACTGTAAAGCTGCAATGGGGGCAATGTCAGGCTGCAATGGGGGCACTATAAGGCTGCAATGGGGCACTGTAAGGCTGCAATGTGGGCAAAGTGAGGCTGCAATGGGGGCAAAGTGAGGCTGCAAAGTGGGGCATGGTGAGGCTGCAAAGTGGGGCACGGTGAGGCTGCAATGTGGGCAGGGTAAGGCTGCAATGTGGGGCACGGTGAGGCTGCAATGTGGAGCACGGTGAGGCTGCAATGATGGGCACAGGTCACACTGCATTGATGGGCACAGGTGAGCCTGCATTGATGGGCACTGGTGAGGCTGTGCTGAGGGGAACTGATAAAGTTGTTGTTAAAATTTATTTTTGTAACTTAATTCTGCATAAAACATTTAAGTGTCATTTCATGAGATAATTTATGATGGCATGATTAGGGGCGGGGCAGGGTAAGGGTTGGGTGGTGCAACTGGTGGCGAGTAACCCTTGAGACCTGGCTAGTAGCTCAGGACTTGACATTTTGAGCCCTGTATATATTCATATATATATATATAAAAAGAAATATCATCAGTCATGTTTTAATTAAAGGTGACAAGCAGATATGAACTAAAATGATACATATTATATAGATCATCTTCTAGATAAATGTGTTTCCATAAGGGCTCATTTGCCATGATCAGATGATCATAACAGTTTACAGAGCGAGTGTATTTCTACGCCATGAATTCAGAAGTGCAGCATACAGCCTGCTACCAGGAGCCCATTAAAATCAATGACAGGTTAAAAATAACAGGTACCTGCCCAGTACCGCTCAGATATGTACCCACATACACACATCTGAGTGGTAGTTGCGTACAAGTATATATTCACTGCTCTGAACGCAGACAGTCCATTTGGGGAACACATTGGCATTCTATGCCAATTGAATGTGCATAAGTGGGTGTGCTGTTGCTGCGTATTTGAGCCTGCCAATGATTTTGAGTGGCTACTGGAAGTTTGCTGTACACTGCAAAATATGCCTGCTCTATACACTGTATGGTCCTTTTGGAACATGTGCATAAGTTCTAAAGAGCAACCTCGCCTGTGCAAGACACACCATACCTCCCAACATTTTGAGATGGGAATGAGGGACACCTATTAGCAAACATATTTAGGCATAGGACACGCCCCCCTGCCACACCTCCTTAAAGGAGAATTAACACATAAAAAGGTTAATTAAATCCACAATGGCTTTTTTTTTACCACTACTATTCCTTTATATTGGCTTTTAAAATTTACAAATGCAGTAATTTAGAATTTGGATGAAATGACTGGGAAACCCTTTTGATAGATATATGGAGTGCATTTTATATACAACTAGGTATATAGATCAGACCAAAATGAGGGACAAATGAGGAGGAAAGAGGGACAGAGGGACATTGCTCTAAATCAGGGACAGTCCCTCAAAATCCGGGACAGTTGGAAGCTATGACACACTGTATTCACAAAAATATATATTTACACACACATATAATTGTGTCTATTGTCACCATTTCTTGGGTAATAAAGTCTCCTTAGACTCAAGCACACAATTCTTACATTTTCCGAAATGACTTTGTCTAGGTTCCTAAGTCTCCTGTATAATGTGTGACCAGACTAATTAGAATCAGGCATAAGAAATCCAGAGGATGGACACATTCCAGGATTATGTGATTCCAGTATGTACAGCCTTATGCCTTTGTTCATGCATGCAGCGCTCTGTACAGAAGGACATATTACCAATAATTGATAATGGCCCCAAGAGTTTCTGCTGAGGTTTGTAACTAGAAACCCATCTCAGCCTGCTGCAAAGCAAATGTGAATGCATTAAACCTGTGCAAAGGAAAATAATCCCACTTAAGTAAGTGAATAACAAAATATTTGTGTAAAAGTACATTACAGGGTAGGGTAGAAAGGAAACATCTTCTCTGTTATACTCAAACAAATAAATATCCAGGTATAAAAAAACACAGCCGCAGAAAGGTATGGATATAGTCTAAATAGATGAGAAGAAAGAAATAATGAATTACTACCATACACAAAATAGATCATCATATGATTAGAATGCCACAACTCTGCATAGAACAGGTACAGGAGTACCAAATATCCATGTACAAGGTTGATCACGGATTTAAGTGCACCTATCATTGGAGAATTATGTAGACTGACAAGTTTTGGCTTCTTTACTTCCTAAGACGCTCACCCAGAGCCCAGATCTAAAAAAAAAAGTTAAAGAACATTTTTTTTTTGACACTCTAGGTCTGTGCCTCAAAAGTATTAAAGCCAGATACAGCCAGGCAACTAGCATTTTCACATGAAAGCCAGCAATATTAACCCCCATTTTTCTCCAATGACATGTACTTTAAAGACAGAATATTCTTACTGAGATTAACTCAGTGTGCTTTGTGTATTTCTTCCAGATCTGTGCAATCATCCAGTGTAAGACCTTATCTCTGTGCAGGAACTTACTGTAATAAAGACCGGTCTCTGCTGCTCTCTCCTTCTGCAGGGTGACTGGTCTTGTCTCCGCCCCCTCCTGTAGTTTTCTGCAGGTAGTCTGTAGTGGGTGGAGCCTGCTGACTCTCTGCAAAGGCTATGTACAGCACACTGATGACGTCACTGCTACTCTTTTATGATAATATCTGGATTTTCAAAGGCATTGGGTGCACACAAAGTGGATTATATCCTTTATGGAAATTGAGAAATATATTTATTTGAATGTTTTTACATGCAGATCTCAGTAATGTCATCTTAGTATATTTTCTTTATATTTGTAGGCTGGGAAGATTATTCTTATATATCGTAAGTTCCCTCTCAAGATAATAAAGCGATTTTTGATCTGGAGCATCTTGTTGGTAAGTTTCTAAAAATCCTTTAAATCTTTGGTATGTCAAGCTGTCAATTCTGTATCCAGTAGCCACCATACTGATCCAAAGAAAACAAGTATGATTGTGTTCAGGGCTTGATCTAGAGTCCAAGGGCAATTGGAGATATGGATTTACGGAACTTGTGAGAAAAGAAATAAGGCTTTCTCGCCCCCCCCCCCCCCCCCCCTGGTCCTGTGTACTAGGGATGGAGGCCCGAACCCTGGGGGGTTTTCTTGTTACTTCTCTGTCGGTTCAGTTCCAAACTGCCCCTTTTGCTTGGACCCGCTCACTGTCATTGCTGGGGTCTGGATTTCCAATGCCATGCAGTCCTTCCTGAAGATACCAACCGTGGACTCATCCAGATATGGACTCTTTCCTATGCAGATATGCTGGGGCAGCTACAAGCCTGAAGTTAGGGATTAGGGATGTTAGGGAAATTGTTACACTTTATTTCAGACTGTTGTCTGTCTATATTATCATGTTAATTCATTCAAGTAAAGAGTATGAAACTTTGCCTGGTCTGAAGGTCCTAAAGGGGTATCATGCAAGTAACTGGCACACATAAATACAGTTTAGTAACTAAACACATTGAGGTATGAAGATAATGGTACCAGAGTTAATACAGTGGGAAGATACTGTGGTTACCAAGAGTAACAAAGGTCTTTTTAGTGGCCTGTCCTAAGTGTGTACATGTGAGAGGTGAGATAGCCTTTTGCAGTGAGGGAGGGGTTGTCGGCACTCCTTTAGCAGCAATCCGTCTCCTATAACAAAAGCATCAGATATGCACTCCCAGGGCCCTTATCCTGTACACAAGTATGGAAGAGGAAGAGTTAAGGAAGTGCACGCATGGAGTCCGTGCTGAATGCATGGCGGGACCCCATACTATTACTGGGAGTTAGGTAGGGGTAATATGTTGGACAGGTGGAGAGGGCAAGGACTTTGCATGACCCTCATGAATGCACAAGTGATCGTGGTACAGTAACATCGAAAGAGTTTATTGGAGTTCAGTCATCTGTTCAAATAAAGGTAACCCCCTGTGTAAGGTGCCTAGTGTAGCCCAGAAGCACACCAAGGTAGGCTTCTCGTGTGACCCTTGCTTAGCACCCAACGAGGAGGGAAACATGGAGGACATGACCACCACCCACAACCCTAAAAGTTGAATCATTAAGAATTGTTTGGTAAAAAGAAGTTATATATTGCTGTCCTGAAAGGTTTAACTTTAAGGCTACATGCACACGGGCAGAACAAAGTACTGCTTTTAGAAGCATTTTTCTTTTTTAAACACAGTTCATTAACCAATCTGTCCATGCATAATGTGGGGCTTATATTCATATAGAAAAAATTCCCCAAACCTGCCTTCAGAGAGAAGTGTACTGGCATAATTTACGTGTATGTGCGCATAAATGTGGACATATGCATGGAATTTCAGCCTAGTGGCTAGAACAAATTTATATTGTATCTACTTGAAAATGAAATGATGTGCATATACAGTTGTGCTCATAAGTTTACATACCCTGGCAGAATTTATGATTTCTTGGTCATTTTTCAGAGAATATGAATCATAACATAAAAACTTTTCTTTCACTCATGGTTAGTGTTTGGCTGAAGCCATTTATTACCAATCAACTGTGTTTACTTTTTTTTAAATCATAATCACAACAGAAACTACCCAAATGACCCTCATAAAAAGTGTATGTACCCTGGTGATTTTGGCCTGATAACATGCACACAAGTTGACACAAAGGGGTTTGAATGGCTATTAAAGGTAACCATGATCCTCACCTGTGATCTGTTTGCTTGTAATTAGTGTGTGTGTGTGTAAAAGCCTGACAGACCCTTGCATCTATCATCCAGTGCTGCACTGACGTTTCTGGATTCAGAGTCATGGGGAAAGCAAAGTAATTGTCAAAGGATCTGTGGGAAAAGGTAGTTGAACTGTATAAAACAGGAAAGGGATATAAAAAGATATCCAAGGAATTGAGAACGCCAATCAGCAGTGTTCAAACTCTAATCAAGAAGTGGAAAATTAGGTGTTCTGTTGAAACCAAACCACGGTCATGTAGACCAACTAAAATTTCAGCCACAACTGCCAGGAAAATTGTTCGGAGGTGCAAAGAAAAACCCACAAATAACTTCAGGTGAAATACAGAACTCTCTGAAAACATGTCGTGTGGCTGTTTCAAGATGCACAATAAGGAGGTACTTGAAGAAAGATGGGCTGCATGGTCCAGTCGTCAGAAGAAAGCCATTACTACACAAATGCCACAAAGTATCCCGCTTACAATACGCCAAACAGCACAGGGACAAGCCTCAAACCTTCTGGCACAAAGTCATTTGGAGTGATGAGACCAAAATTTTGCTTTTTGACCACAACCATAAACGCTTCATTTGGAGAGGCATCAACAAGGCCTGTGATGAAAGGTACACCATTCCTGCTGTGAAACACGAAGGTGGATCGCTGATGTTTGAGCTACAAAGGCACAGGAAATTTGGTCAAAATTAATGGCAAGATGAATGCAGTATGTTATCAAAAAATACCTGAGGAACATTTTACATTCATCAGCCAGGAAGCTGCGCATGGGACGTACTTGGACATTCCAACATGACAATGATCCAAAACACCAGGCCAAGTCGACCTGTCATTGGCTACAGCAGAATAAAGTGAAGGTTCTGGAGTGGCCATCTCAGTCTCCTGATTTCAATATCATTGAGCCACTCTGGGGAGATCTCAAACGTGCAGTTCATGCAAGACAGTCCAAGAAATTACAGGAACTGGAGACTTTATGTGAAACGAAATGGACATATTTAGCATCTGAGAAGATAAAGAGCCTCATCCACAAATACCACAAAATACTTCAAGTTGTCATTGATGTTAAAGGGGGCACTACACTGTATTAAGAACTGGGGTATGTAAACTTTTCATCAGGGTCATTTGGGTAGTTTCTGTTGTGATTATGATTTAAAAAGAGTAAACACAGTTGATTGATAATAAATGGCTTCTGCCAAACACTAACCGTGAGTGAAAGAAAAGTTTTTGTGTTATCATTCATATTCTCCGAAAAATGGCCAATAAATCATAAATTCTGCCAGGGTATGTAAACTTATGAGCACAACTGTACCTTAAACAGATAAGAACACATACATGCACTTCAGATAAAGCATTTTTTACACAACAGCTCCTGGCAGAAAGATAAGGCATAAATGGGCATATTATGAGTGCTCCAGATCACTTTTGAGATATACAGATGATACACTGTATGCATGATACAATCGTGAAATCTTGTATAGTTATCTAGTTTTCAATCCACCTATTTATTGTTTTGTTATCATCATGATGTGACATTATAGTTTTTAGACCAATTTATTTGTGTTCAGTTATAAAGATTATCTTGTATGGTCACCATGATATCCTACTAGCCCCTCAACATTTTAAGCTGTGTGCCTAGAGGTCCCCCTGGTCTACTAGGACCCTAGAAATGGCCCTGGTATAGTCCCGTTTAATTGAAATATAAAATAAAGAGTATTCCAGCATTTCACAGGTATAGATTGGAGATACAGTGGTGTGAAAAAGTGTTTGCCCCCTTCTTCATTTCCTGTTCCTTTGCATGTTTGTCACACTTAAGTGTTTCGGAACATCAAACCAATTTAAACAATAGTCAAGGACAACACAAGTAAACACAAAATGCAATTTGTAAATGAAGGTGTTTATTATTAAAGGTGAAAAAAAATCCAAACCATCATGGCCCTGTGTGAAAAAGTGATTGCCCCCCTTGTTAAAACATACTATAACTGTGGTTGTCCACACCTGAGTTCAATTTCTCTAGCCACACCCAGGCCTGATTATTGCCACACCTGTTCACAATCAAGGCATCACTTAAATAGGAGCTGCTTGACACAGTAAGGTCCACCAGAAGATCCTTAAAAGCTACACATCATGCCGAGACCCAAAGAAATTCAGGAACAATTGAGAAAGAAAGTAATTGAGATCTATCAGTCTGGAAAGGGTTATAAAGCCATTTCCAAAGCTTTGGGAATCCAGCGAACCACAGTGAGAGCCATTATCCACAAATGGCGAAAACATGGAACAGTGGTGAACCTTCCCAGGAGTGGCCGGCCGCCCAAAATTACCCCAAGAGCGCAGCGACGACTCATCCAAGAGGTCACAAAAGACCCCACAACAACGTCCAAGGAACTGCAGGCCTCACTTGCCTCAGTTAAGGTCAGCGTTCATGCCTCCACCATCAGGAAAAGACTGGGCAAAAATGGCCTGCATGGCAGAGTTCCAAGGAGAAAACCACTGCTGAGCAAAAAGAACATCAAAGCTCGTCTCAATTTCTCCACAACACATCTTGATGATCCCCAAGACTTTTGGGACAACATTCTGTGGACCGATGAGACAAAAGTGGATCTCTTTGGAAGGTGTGTGTCCAAGTATATCTGGCGTAGAAGGAACACTGCATTTCAGAAAAAGAACATTATACCAACAGTAAAATATGGTGGTGGTAGTGTGATGGTCTGGGGCTGTTTTGCTGCTTCAGGACCTGGAAGACTTGCCGTGATAAAAGGAACTATGAATTCTGCTGTCTACCAAGAGATCCTGAAGGAGAATGTCCGACCATCTGTTCGTGTACTCAAGCTGAAACGAACTTGGGTTCTGCAGCAGGACAATGATCCTAAACACACCAGCAAGTCCACCACCGAATGGCTGAAGAAAAACAAAATGAAGACTTTGGAGTGGCCTAGCCAAAGTCCAGACCTGAATCCTATTGAGATGTTGTGGTATGACCTTAAAAAGGCCGTTCATGCTCGAAAACCCTCTAATGTAACTGAATTAGGACAATTCTGCAAAGATGAGTGGGCCAAAATTCCTCCAGGACGCTGTAAAAGCCTCATTGCACGTTATCGCAAACGCTTGGTTGCAGTTGTTGCTGCTAAGGGTGGCCCAACCAGTTATTAGGTTTAGGGGGCAATCACTTTTTCACACAGGGCCATGATGGTTTGGATTTTTTTTCACCTTTAATAATAAACACCTTCATTTACAAATTGCATTTTGTGTTTACTTGTGTTGTCCTTGACTATTGTTTAAATTGGTTTGATGTTCCGAAACACTTAAGTGTGACAAACATGCAAAGGAACAGGAAATGAGGAAGGGGGCAAACACTTTTTCACACCACTGTATACTCAAATCTTAGTTGGGGGTCTAACCTCCCGAAATGCCTCCAGATTGTTAGAGAAGGCACCTTCAGGTAGGTGATCTTTACTTCATCCAATAATCCCCAAAATGCGTGTCCTGGACAGGAGGATAATGCCTGTTCTTTCTGCCCCCAAAGATACAGATGGAAGTAAGTGGTTATCTTCCCAATATGAAAGGTAATTACCCTCTGTCACTACATCACGTGTCCCCACTAGAAGATATTCCCTTTACATGTAATGATAACAACACTAGACTTTAGGAATCCCCTTCATTTTCTCTCTCATAGACAATGGTCCCCAGGACAAATAGCAAAGGGGGGTTCTCCTTAACAGGGTACACAGAGAAGGGTTCCGTAAATCCCCATTGAATCCTAAACTAAAAAACAAAGTTTTGGCTGGAGTTATACTTAAGTACTTAAGTGTAGGTCCCTTTTGATGCTTGAGAAGGTATGTATACGGTATATTTTTGATTATTTTAAAGCTGTTTGCTGAAAATCACTATTCGGCCATGAAGGGGTTAATAACAGGCTGTTGACTGATGTGCTTTCCTAACCTCAGTCCAGCTCCAGTGCTCCTTGAATTATTGACATACAACATACTAACATTTGTCATTGTCAGCATACGGATACAGCGGCAGTAATCCTGACCTGCATGTGTTATGGTCCACTGATATTTTCTTTCCTTGACCTCATATATAAGTATGATGACTATTAATTTGTGGGTCCTCTAACCCCTTTTGCCTTATTAAGTTGCAGTGTCGCACACAGAGCAGGTAATATGATAAGGGTACTATGTTGCTTTCTCAGCATCAAGTCCACTTCTTGGCATGCACAGGGGAAAACGCAGGTGATTCTGAGCATTCATAGTAATGTAATGTGTATTTATCAGGCAGGCTGATCGTTTCTCCAGGCAATTGCTACAGGACCTTTACTTTTCAATTTCCTGTTTAAAATCTTTTTCCCCCGGCTATTCATTACTTTATTTCAATTCTAATGTGTCTTGCTGGATTTTTTTAATTATTCAATCTAAACAGGTCGCACATACTCGACTATGGATTCAATAATTGGGGTCAGTGAAGGAGCAGGCCCCCCTTATGTGCATCTGTCTGGAGTTCAGGGTCTCCTTTCTGTAAACGATTGTACTGTCACATTTAGTGTAAAGCCACTTACAAGAGCCAAGTTATGCTGCACTGATGAACTATTCTGTCACTAAGTCCATTTTATAAAATGTTCTGAATACTAGTTCTGTCAGGACAATATTGGTGCTTCTCCCCAGTCTGTCATTAATAAATTGATACATCCTGTACAGTAGGGTAGTAAAAATGAGGAGAACTGGATCTCATAAAGATAGGATCCTAATTAAAGGGGTTGTTAAGGTACTTATCTGCTCTGGTCCCCCTCCAGTGCTCCAGGCTCCACCTGTCCAGTGCCTCCGTAGTAATCCGTCTCCCATGGGGGCACTTGTCCATTGACACATACAGCGGGACTTGGCCCCATACCTACTCCGTCATCACTGGCTTTGATTGAAAGCAGCAGGAGGCAATGGCTCCTGATGCCACAGTAAAGCCAGTGAGATCCAGAAGTGAGGGGAGAGCAGAGCTGCAGGCGTACACAACGCTGGATCAAAGGAGGGTGGGGGGGGGGGGTTACTTTAAAGGAGTTGTAAAGGAAGAAGGCCTTCTATGCATTAGGGTAACAAAACCTTTTGTGTGTAGAAGCTTCCCCAGCACCCTAATTACTTACCTGAGCCCCATCTCTCTCCAGCGATGTCCAGGAATGTCTAAGCCATCCGGGACACACCTCCTGATTGGCTGCGACACAGCAGTGGCATAATTTACTCCTGCTGCTGTCAAAGTCAGTCAGCCAATCAGGGGAGAGAGGGGGCAGGTCCGGGTCGGGGCTCCATGTCTAGCTAGACACCCAGAGCTGTGACTCAGCTGCAGTGCCACCATAGGAAGCTGCTGACTGTGGGGGCACTCGATAGGAGGGAGGGGCCAGAAGCAGCAAAGAGGGACCTGAGAAAAGGAGGATCTGGGCTGATCTGTGCCTAACCAACTGGTAACCAACAGGTAAGTATAACATGTTTGCTATTAAAAAAACAAAAAAAAACAAGACTTTACAATCACTTTAATGCAAGGAATGCATTAAGGTAATAAATGTTTAGGCTTTAGAACCACTTTAACCACTTAATGACTGAGCCTCTTTCTGAGATTTGTTGGTTAAAAACTTTTTTTGCTAGAACATTACTTAGAACCCCAAACATTATACATATTTTTTCTAACACCCTACAGAATAAAAGTGCGGTTGTTGCAATACTTTCTGTCAAACGTGTAGGGAGGATAAGGAGAAGGGAAGAAGGAGAGGGATATAGGGACAGCAAAGGTACCAGCAATTAAGCCGATCAATTAATTAATGGGTCGGCTAACGATCATAGACTTTTGTCAATTAATGTTACCGTAGCCATATACGTGTTATAGGGAAAAGAGGAGGGGGCTGAGTCCAATAGAAATGGGCTCATAAAGGGGCTACTTTAGGTAACAAATGTAGATCGAGTCTTTTGAATCAATTGAATCAAAAACAGTTTATTTGGTATTAGTATATCTCTCTTTAAAAAAAAGAAAAATCCATGTCAATGGATTTCTTATTACTAAACTGGGACGAACTACATCAAACAAGACAAGGACACCATATAACAAAAAGTGGTGCACCACGGAAACCGTACAGCGGTTAATAGTCAATAATGATCAGTATTGTAGGAGATAAATATCTATCCTTTTTCAAAAGGAAAATTTCCCAGTTAGTCTATCACTACTTGATTTAATTATTGACTATTATTCTTATGGGCAGAATGGCTTTGGAAACATAGAGTCATGGTCACTGATTCACATAGTGTTATTTATAATTAAAAAACACCGCCTATACGTTCAATCACAGTGTCTATGTCGATGTATGGGACTTCAGGGTTTCAAGTTGTTTAATAATTGTATCAATTGCTCGTCAGGTGGTGAAAAGGCTGACTCGGATGCAGTCAATTTTTTTTTGGGGATATCACACCCTTTTATCTGCAGACAAGTATGATTAAGGAGTTAAATTTCCAAAAGTTATTTGTTTGATAACAACCTTAGCGGATATAAATTTCAATAGATGGATAGTTAATGCTTTCCGGACGGCTAGTGACAAACTGCTTTCATCTAACGGGCAGAGAAATGGATAGCCTCCCACACTTGACAGGCATACACTGTGCAGACAGCTGATTACTGTTTACAATGCCATGTTAGTTAGTTTGAGTCATTCGGAAGACTACCCAAAGGCACATGAAGCATCCTTTAATTGTTGAGCATATAAAAAGGCTGTTTACGTTACCGCGTGAAGCCGATGTGAATCTCACTTGTTGATGGATACCGGATCCTGGTATCAGTAATGCCTTATGGTGGCGCCCAGACGGGTCAATGCCATCCGCCGACGCTGTGGAAGGTAGTGGCTGGGTTTTACCGGTGAGTTTCTGTTGGCTAATCGGCGGTACGATATCCAAGCCGCCGTTGAGATACTGAGCGTCCCTCAAAGCATATCCAAGCTGCGCGCAGTAATACCGCGCTGTGTAGTGAAGGTCCGCTGTCGGTCACGTGGTGCGTGACAGAATACTTTCTGTTACACTGTATTTGCGCAACGGTCTTACAAGCGCACTTTTTGTTTTATATTGTGAAAGATAATGTTATGCCAAGTAAATTGATACCCAAAATGTCACGTTTCAAAATTGCGCTCGCTCGTGGAATGGTGACAAACTTTTACCCTTAAAAATCTCCATCGGCGACGTTTAAAAAATTCTACAGGTTGCATGTTTTGAGTTACAGAGGAGGTCTAGGGCTAGAATTATTGCTCTCACTCTACTGATTGCGGCGATAGCTCACAAGTGTGGTTTTCATATGCGGGCGCTACTCACATATGCGTTCACTTCTGCACGCGAGCGCTTGGCGGGACGGGGCGCCCTTAAAAAAATGTATTTCTTATTTTTACACTGTTCTTTTTTTTTTTAAAGTGTCACATACAGTGTCACTAAACATCCCTTGTAATAGAAAAAAAGCATGACAGGACCGCTTAAATATGAGATCTGAGGTCAAAAAGGCCTCAGATCTCATATTTACACTAAAATGCAATAAAAAAAAAATGGCACTAGAAAAACAAAAACTGTCCCTTTGAGAGCTATCGGCAGAAGTGACGTTTTGACGTCTGCTTCCTCCCTGCAATGGTATGGAGATGGGTGCCATCTTCCCCTCACTCATCTCCATACCCAGGAAGAAGAAGCATCCGATCTCCTCCGCCGGCAGGGGGGGGGGGGGGGGCTCTGAATCTGAATCCGCTGCAGAGACCAATATTATCGGAAACCGGACCGCCCGCTGAAAAAGGGGGTTCCGGCGTTATGGCAGCTAGCTGCTGCCATGACAATGATATTCCTCTTCAAAGACAGGACGTATATCGGCGTGCGGTGGTCCAGAAGTAGTTAAGTAGACCGTTGATATGTGTATATATTTCTTTAGGCTGCTTTCTAGCTTACTGGAGCTGAGGTTTGAGTAATGACTTAATAGAAGAAAGAGAGTGCCAGCTTGGGATAATTTGTGCAAATCCAAACTATTTGTTGTTGCATTTAGGCAAAAAAGGCCAGTGCATTTCAGTAGTACAAAAAGGCTCCGTTCATCAGGGCCTTATGAAAGGAGCCTTTGAAACCCCCAAATGGCTTTGTTTGTACAGGGCTTATAAAAAAATGTATCCCCTTTTTGATTTCCTGATTTGACACTTGATTTACTAAAACTGGAGAGTGCAAAATCTGGTGTAGCTGTGCATGGTAGCCAATTAGCTTCTAACTTCAGCTTGTTCGATTAGGTGTTGATTGGTTTCTGTGCAGAGCTGCACCAGATTTTGCACTTTTAACCAAATTCTAAAAATAGACAAAAAGGCACCTTTGTAAATAATTATCTACTTTTTGATACTTTACCTGTTGATGTTGAATTAAAAAAAACATATGTTCAAAAATGTGCTGTTTATTCAGTCTGGTACCCACTATCTAACATTAAACTTTGACTGAAGATACACCAGCCTTTAATATCAGAGCCTTGACATTAGGTGAGATACCACTAGTTATCAAAAAGTGGGTCCCACTGTACCTTACTATTAGGGGTGCTGAAATTAATTGATGCTTTGCGATTCGGGTGTCCCGATGTAGCATTGATGCCTAAGACCAGATAATCGATTGCCGGGTGATGTCATCCCGACTTGCCCCGCCCCTTCCGGGAGAGCGATACGAGCGTATTGTTAAAATTACTGTGTTTTAACAAATGCCGTGTTACAATGAATGAAGTGCCCCGCTCTATGTGCTTTTTAAAAAAATATGGAACTTCATACTGAATTTCACAGTACAATACATCCTGCTCATGTGACTGCCCTGCCCGACCCGCCTCTCTCCTCTCACGTCTCATGTCTCTCCTGACTACAGCGGGGAATTAGCAGTCCTCCGAACGTCAGATTCATTTTTTTACTTTTTACATGATCCTTATGTGTTTTTTTTTTTGGTTCGTACTATAATACCCTACCATTGTATCACTTCCTTTTGTAAAGCCAATAAAATCTTTGAAATAGAATCTTGAAATTATATAGACCATTACGTTACATGTACTGGCAATAAAAATGGATTATCCGTGTTCATTAAATGCTATTTTTGAATATGTAAGCTCTCGTACTTTCATCATCATTCTCCTTTTACTAGATAGTGAGCTACTGACCCAGAATAACTATGTTTCGAGTGAAGAAACATACTTGTTCCTAGTCAGAGCTAAAGAATCTAGGATGAGGATGAATGTTGAAATAATTAAATCTGGGATAGTGGGTCTGTAATGTGCAGGATGGAAATTATAATCCAGACCTTGCACATCAATAAGAAGTTGACTATATCAGCACCTATATTTCTTTCCTGACATATTTACTTTGGGTGTAAGCTCAAATATTGCTGTGTTAGTATATTTTTCACGTTCCCCACTCTAAAATTGTGATAGATGGTGACAACTCAACATGCCTTTCAGAAAACTTGTCTTCTTTTCCATGTTTGATTTTCCATCAGTTGTTGATGTGTTGTTACTTATCTTTCGTTTTTGACTGGGTTAAACATGTGTGTTAAATGCATTGATATTGTCAATCTGAATCATTAATATGATTCTGCATTAAAACTGGAGCACTCAGAATGCAGTTTTGCATGGTAGCCAATCAGCTTCTAACTTCAGCTTTACAATAAAACCTGGAAGCTGATTGGTTACTATGTACAGCTGCACCAGCCTCTGTGTGCACCAGTTTAAGTAAATCTCCCCCCCAGTATGTCAAAATTAGCGAGGACCAGCTAGACAGACTCTGCTGGTGATTATTACTGCATTTGATTTTTTACCCAACCGCACCAATCATTCCCATCCTGGGGGAAGGATCAAAGCTTCCACCAGCAGAGCTCAGTGGTGATATTCCATAAGTAAGGCTCAGGTATATGTGTTCACACGCCAGATTGCACACAGTATAGAATTTCCAGTGTTGTGTAAAATCAGACCATTGTTTCCTTAAAGAGGAAGTAAACCCTCAGTCAAAAAACGAAAAAAAATTAAAAAACCCTGCAAGACAAAGGCATAATTAGCTAGTATGCATAGCATACTAGCTAATTATGCATCACTTACCTCAGATCGAAGCCCCCCCATCGGTCCACGTCTCCCCCTCCAACCTCCGACATGTTGTCCCGGAGTGACTTGGGGGTATCGTGGCTCTGTGATTAGCCGGAGCTGCGATGACGTCACTCTGTGCATGCGTGCAAGAGCAACACAGTACAACTGAAGCATCGGCATATAGCGCCATTGCTTCGGTTTTCTTAAGTGCGCATGTGCCGCATTACGTCGTCACATGCAAATACAGGGATATCTCCTAAACCGTGCAGGTTTAGGAGATATCCTTGTTAGCTACAGGTAAGCCTTAATATAGGCTTACCTGTAACATAAAGTTGTAAACAAGGGTTTACAACCACTTTAAATGTCTTATAGCACCTTCCCATTCAGATATATATGAGAAATGATAGCACAAGACTAAAAATGAGACTCCAGGATAGCAATATAATTAGTTAATTATATAATATCATTAGTTTTGTTGCAAATCTGTAGTGGAGTTGGGACAGGAAGTACAGCTTTCTGTGTAGTGTACAAGTCTTAAAAATCTAATTTCTAAAATGCATTGTTGCCAGGTATTTGAAGTATTCGGTACTAGCGTGAATTAGAAAGAAAACTTAAGCTGGCCATACACTAGTAGAATTAGTAGTAGAATTACTAGTAGAACAAACTATCGTAAGAACATTTGTATGAAAATTCTTAGTACATTCGATGACTTGACAAATGTTGTTTGAACGTACTTTTAATTTTTTAAATTTTTTTGCTTTTAACAGTCAATTTTGGAATGTATTGATTTTCCCAAATAAACACGGCATCCAGTGGTAGTATATTTTTATCCTGCTTCGTCAAATCTTTCACCATTGCAGTCGAATATTAAAGGATCACTAAAGATAAATGTTATTTTTTTTAAATAACAAACATGTTATACTTACCTCCACTGTGCAGCTCGTTTTGCACAGAGTGGCCCCGAACCTGATCTTCTGGGGTCCCTCGGCGGCTGTCTCGGCTCCCCCCCCGCAAGGACTCAACACCTTTATGCGAGCTCCCTCGCTTGGTGAGGAGTGCTTGCGTGCACGCTCCCGTGATACAGCCGGCGGCCATATAACTCCACCCCGCCCCCCCCGGTGCGCCGCGTCATTGGATGTGATTGACAGCAGCGCGAGCCAATGGCTGCGCTGCTTTCAATCCATCCACTGTAACCAATCAACGGCCAGGACTTTCGAGGGGACAGGTAAGTAAAACGGGGGGGCTGGGGGGGCCGGTATTGTCAGATGTTTTTTCACCTTAATGCATAGAATGCATTAAGGTGAAAAAACTTTTACCTTTACAACCGCTTTAATGTCAATTTGACCAACAATTAGAAAATCGAACAAATGTTCCTAAAATGAAACATTTCAAATGAAATTCTCCAATTGTATGGCCAGCTTTACACCTAGAAGTTTTTAGGGAGTCTTTTGTAAGCCAGGCATGATGGCAAACAAAGGCTTTAGGTGACCTGGACAAAAAAAATGCCAGGGACAGAACTTTAGAATTCATGTCAATGGGCTGAGAACACTAACTATTATCTAATATGGTTCACAACACTGGCATAGAATCTTTTTTTTTTTTATGCAGCTTCAGGAAAAAAAAAATCACTAGAATTTGCTAGTCAAAGGCCAGCAGAACACTGTGTAGCTGAAATTCTTATTATATGTGGCTGTTTAGAACGGTGCCATGAATGATGGCAATTTCTGGTCAAATTATTGGATGGTAGTTTATCTGTTGTCTCTTTTAGATTATGGCTGGCTCAGTATTGAACAGCACTGCTTACAAAGGGTTAATCCAGAGGAAGCATAAATAAAGCATCGAAGCACCATTTGCAAGTACTGATGGATATCACTGATCTCCACTTACATGTCTTTCTGTAAATGCTTTTAAGTAAAGTGTCTTTTACTACGTTTCACTCACTTTCTAATTGGCGAAGTGAACCAATATTTCTAGTGTGTTTCTCTGTATTCCTGTTACACGAATATGTTTGTTTTGGTCTCCCCAGTCTGTGTTCAGATCTAAGATAGCAGTAGAGGCGCAGATCTCCTTACATGCACCAGAATCGGTTGTAAGCAAATTACATTATTTAACTTTTTACACTTTCTATTCCATATAAAACACATAATACTGAGACATAATAGAAGGAAACAAGTGCTTAATAGAATATTAATAATAATACCCAATAATCATAATAATATTCAATAAAAACTGTCATAAATAGTGCTAGTTATTTGTAACACAAATAATAAAGCATTGCGACACTTTACAATGCGCATTACCTATCGAATTGAGACAGTTAGGCCCCATTTACATTATGCATGAGGCCTGTGCCGTGAATATGCATTTTTGTGTTGCATGATGTTGCACTGCATGCACACAGCAGGCCACTTATTTCAATGGGTTGCTCTATGTGCAACGAATGGGGCAAAGAATCTCATGCACCTTTTATAAGCCTTGATATTTGCGGCATTTTGCCGCACACACGACTCTCACTTTTTTGCATGTTTAGTGAACACGCACAAAATCACTTAATATTGAGGCATTTAATGATGACATAAACATCATTTAACACATGTAGCCATTGCATCAACACTTTAAACAAAAGGAAGTTATGGGCAGAGGTCTTAGATAAGGTAAAACCTTAATTGGTCAAAGCAGTACATTTATCCAAGTAATTTCTACTTACCGTGTACTTATCAAATTTTTATAAATAACTAAGTGATCTCCGCAGTTACAGTGTCAGCTGAATATGACAGTCTGCTGGACAAGCATTTGCTGATACTTATGCAATGATTTATTAAAGCCCCATATAAAGTTTAATTACTTCAAGCACCCATTCAGGTTTACAAAAATTCTAATTTTTTTATGTACAGGTGTACTTTTAACTAAACTTTCAAACTAAATTGCATTAAATTCTCACACCGCCCAACTTCCTACTTACCATAGTGTTGCAACAACCTTCTCTGCTAATTACAGCCTGTCCAATGAAGCATTTACACCACTGCGTTCACATTTATTTCAATAGGGCTGTATATCAAGACTGGAGATTCTCAGTATATGCTTCATTTAAGTCAATAGGGATTCCAGCGCTCTCAAAAAAGAATCATGTTGAATTTCTGGTCCTCTGCCAAGCATGGTTTCTTCTGTTGACCCTTACATCACTGCAGGACAATGTAATGGCGTAGGGGCCACTGGAAGTGGGGGGCTAGGCATTCAGCACTCCTGGAAGAGAGGTTTCTTAGGGCACCATAGTTCTTACAGACAGCGCAGGTTGTCAGCAGAGGCGATGGAACAGGTAAGTATTATATCTCTTTAAAAGGGACTTTTTTAGTAATTTTTTATTTTGTGACAGGAAATCTGTTCATAGAAAATTTGAAGGCTGTCAGTATTGACCTCTGCTTTTGAAAATGCAAGTTGCCTGGCTCTCATGCTTTAACACTTTCTTACATCAGGAGTCCTAGCTTCTTTCTGACTTTCTAATTTGCATGCTTGTTCAAAAGCCAGAGCCAGCAAGGTAAATGGTTTAAACTTGGAAAAGCATATCACCAAGCACAGTCCCATATTTTCCTCAAAACATGTTTCCTTTAACAAAATATGCCCATCTCTGTACCTAACAAAACAATTTGTCCATACTTAAATGAGATATGTAATCTGAATTACTGAAATAAACCCATGGATGCTTAAAGGGTTAAAATCTAGAAAGCAAGTCTCTTGGACAAAGCCAGGTACCTGCCAGGTCTTGTAGGATCTTTTCTACAAATTGCTTAGTGAATTTATGGCACTGCTAGACAACAAAAGCTATTGATCAGCAGACAGAGGACTCCATTTTTCTAAAGTTAATCAAGTCCAGCGTTTGATATTCAGCTTCCGAACTGTCAAGGAGAAATGAAAGCTAAAGGATCATAAATAGCCAAGTTGGCAGCTGAATCAGAACTTCTAATGTGATTTTCCATAGTGGAAGACCAGTGCTTGTTCTAGAGCTTATATTTTCTAAGGCCTTTATGTTTAACGTGTGGGGGCATCCTGAATACACGAGTTAGGCAAGATTACCCTTATGGTGAGGCAGAATACTTTGCTAGCAGCAAGGACACCCCGCTGCTCCTTCAAAACCTGACAGCCTGATAAAGTGCTCTTTATATAGGTAGCCACTGGCTACCACTGATAAAGTGATTTATTGAAAAGTCAAACTGGTCCAGTTGGGCACTATATACAATGAAATGTATTCATATGTTCCTCTAGATCTGGGAACAATATGGGTCAAGTGCTCTGCTACATATGATTTTTGTCAATCATGTATGTTCTAGTTCTTGTTACAATTTTCAGAAAATTAATTGTTATAATGTTCAGTAGCCTATCAAAAGTTAAGATGTCTATGTTTGACGAAAGAACTAAACTTTCCTAAAGAAATATTTAATTCAATGCTTCAGACCCCATTGACCTCTGGTCATACGTCTCTCCAATGTTCACAAGAGCTAGCACTCTGCTCCTAGAGGTCTTAAAATACATTGCTCTCCAGTAAGGTCTCCAGCACCTCTTCAACAGCCAACAGTCTAAAGCCCCATACACACGGTCGGACTTTTTCATGGATTCTGTCCGATCGGACAATGTTGTTGAAAAATCAGACCGTGTGTATGCACCATCGGACAGTGTTCGTCGGTTTGTCCGACGGACAAAGTCTTATCTCCCGCTGGAAAGATTTGCCGTCAACACGGTCCGATCACACCAAATCCGATCGTGTGTACGGTTGTCCGACGGACAAAGTGCTACGCATGCTCAGAAGAAATTTTGTGACGGAAGCGCTCGGTCAGGTAAAACTACCTTTCCTAATCGACACAGCACATTCGTCACGCTGCAATGTTAAAATGTCTTTAATGCAGCGCATTCTCTTTTTCTTTACAATGCAACAAGAATGACATGTTTTAGCTGCTCCTATTCACCCGCACTTCTCACAAACTTACTTCTTTATTACTTTGCAGCATTTATACACTACATGTTTATGTACAAAAAGACAGAGAGGGTCCACTAGGTAATACAGCACCTCATCCCTTGATGTAAGAATATCAACAAGGAGGGGATGGTGGACTAGGGATTATAGCGGTGCAAGAGTGATGTAGAAGAGTCGGGGTTAACTCACAGTTCAATGCTCAGACTACTTATTAATTAATAAAGTGGTTTTTATTACATATAAAAAATTACATCAATATACAAAAAAAGGAAAAAAATATATATAAGAAAAATTTGACAATATATTTTTAACAAGACTCAATCATAAGGGTCATGACAAGTAATAGTTAAAATTCCATTTTAAAGCAGCATGTGGTCATTTGTATAGAGAACAGTACAAAATTAACAGTTGATTCAAGTTATGCACACAAGGTTTGAGGTGCAATTCAGATTTACTGTAGATAATGTAACCTGGGATAGACTCGGTGAGTCTTAGTAGACAATTCCGACATGTTTCGCCATAGCAATGGCTTCCTCAGGGTGCGTCTACTTTACGTAATTAATATATCTAGTAAAGAAAACGTCATAATTAATTCAATTTAATGACAATTAGAATCAAAGAGGTTGACCTATATAGTAGGAGAAAAGGAAAAGATTTCTCATAGAGGAGACCCGGGAGGGTTCCACTAATTACCAATCCAAAGGAGGTGCCTAGGCCCCTCCTTCCCTGGTGGAGAAGAGAAGGGAAAAGTCCCCCTTAAATATCATACTAAGCTTACCCAGGTCGGTGTATAGGTAGGACTCGGCCCCAGCCGTGACGTAGGGCAGTCATATAGGGTGCCAAAATGTTTCATGTTTCAAAAAGAAAAATAATAAATAATAATGAAAAAGTAATTACTTTTTCATTATTATTTATTATTTTTCTTTTTGAAACATGGCTTTTTTCTTCAATCAGATAATATATCCAATGTTTGATCTGGTCGTACCCGCCTTCTGCTAGGCAATTTTGGCACCCTATATGACTGCCCTACGTCACGGCTGGGGCCGAGTCCTACCTATACACCGACCTGGGTAAGCTTAGTATGATATTTAAGGGGGACTTTTCCCTTCTCTTCTCCACCAGGGAAGGAGGGGCCTAGGCACCTCCTTTGGATTGGTAATTAGTGGAACCCTCCCGGGTCTCCTCTATGAGAAATCTTTTCCTTTTCTCCTACTATATAGGTCAACCTCTTTGATTCTAATTGTCATTAAATTGAATTAATTATGACGTTTTCTTTACTAGATATATTAATTACGTAAAGTAGACGCACCCTGAGGAAGCCATTGCTATGGCGAAACATGTCGGAATTGTCTACTAAGACTCACCGAGTCTATCCCAGGTTACCTTATCTACAGTAAATCTGAATTGCACCTCAAACCTTGTGTGCATAACTTGAATCAACTGTTAATTTTGTACTGTTCTCTATACAAATGACCACATGCTGCTTTAAAATGGAATTTTAACTATTACTTGTCATGACCCTTATGATTGAGTCTTGTTAAAAATATATTGTCAAATTTTTCTTATATATATTTTTTTCCTTTTTTTGTATATTGATGTAATTTTTTATATGTAATAAAAACCGCTTTATTAATTAATAAGTAGTCTGAGCATTGAACTGTGAGTTAACCCCGACTCTTCTACATCACTCTTGCACCGCTATAATCCCTAGTCCACCATCCCCTCCTTGTTGACATATTTGAAGGAGTTTTTTTTTAATTTTTTGGGAATACATATTTGAAGGAGTTTTTTTTTTTTTTTTGGAGGGGGTTGTGTGTCTCAACTTAGCAAAACCACATTATTAACATTTGTATTTCTTGCTTAAATTTACTAGGAGTTTGTTGGTTGTTGGTGCCCCTTGTTAATTCTACTTTAGGATTAGTGAAATGTACCTGCCTACTCCAAGAAAAACTGTCATTGTAGAAAAGTAAAACACAATAGTCAATGATTATTTCAAATCAAAAAAAACCTTTATTTAGGTCTCACCAACAAACCAAAGAGGAACGCAGCCATGGTGAAACTTGGGGAATTTGCAAAGCCTTGGCCCCCCACGGCAACCATCATTGTTCAAGCGTAGAAAATTGGGGGCCTGAGGAGTACGTATATTAAGGGGAGTGCAATCTGGTCGTGAAGTCCAAAGCATCCGGAACTGCAGCAGATGCCATCTAGGTCCCCAGGCTCTGGTACTACAAGAGGCTCCATCTTCTCTCAGACCAGACTGATGCCAGGTCGTCACTCTCAGGTCTTCCTTCCACGCTTCCTTGCACGCTGTGGCTGTCGTGCTGGTGGGGTGGCAGAAGGAGGAGGAGGCGGAGCATGGTACCTATGGCAAACATGTGTGACTGGGGTCATCTCCCCAGCCCTACCCTTATTTAGGACATGGAGGATGAGCCCCTCACACATGTTGCGTTGCCTCACCTCCATACCCATCATTTTTGTGACAACCACCGAGCCAAAGGTCTCCTCGTCGGCGGGTGTGGCATGTAGGGAGTCTGAAGCCTCTCTTATCATCCGGAGCGCTGACTGTGCCGCATAACCCCCCCTTCTCGCCCTTTGGTACGTAAGGCGGAGGGGAGGGGTTTGGGTGTCAGTCAGGCTCCGAGGCCTAGCCCCCTCTTGGCTGCCACTACCCACCTCGTGGCTGCCACTAACCCCTGCCTCCTCCTGACTGCCACCTTCCACAGCCACCTCCTGGCTGAGGTCTTCCTGTGTATGAAAAAGGGACATAGTTTCAGTTATTTGTTCATCAAACACACACAATTCTCATCTAGTGACTGGTGCAAAATGTTTACAAAAAGAAAACCATACAATTCTCAGCCCTGCAGTTTAGATTCTGGCCCCAAATGTCTCCAACACCACTGTCTGTTGATATGTCAAACACGTTAGGAACTAAGCAATTGGGGATCCTGAATTAAGTGAACCTCATTCATTATTCCCATTAATGGTAACAAAACTACTATACCTGGAACAAGCTGGGCTCCTCCACCTCTTCCAGACTGGAAGGCCCAGGTTGCTCCTCGGAAGCCTCATCAGGGGTGGGCTGCGCGCAAGGAAGCGTGGAAGGAGGAGTCGAGGTTGGCTCCGTGACATCAGTCTGGTCTTTGAGAAAATGTAGACTCTGATAGTACCAGAGCTTGGGCACATAGACCTCATCTGCTGAAGTTGCAGTTTCCTCAGACTTCACGACCTTCTTCCGCTCCCTGATATACGCACTCCTCAGGCTGCCAATTTTCTTTCTTAGATCATCAACAGTTGCCGCGGGGAACCTTGGCTTGACAAATTCCACAAGTTCCTCCAGGGCTGCGTGCCTCTTTGGTTTGTTGGTGTAATGTGGGTGTTTACCCTGCCATAAAACGGGAAATTCCCTGAATTTGGCAATGAAGAGGGGGAGAAAACTCATGTCGTTGAATCCCTTCATAATCTCTGCAAGACACAACACCACACAAAACCCTCTAAATTATGTCAGGCTAAACTCTCCTAATCTTCTCCATAAAGAAGCCTCAAGTTCGAATCAGTCTAGGCTAGTTATGTACCAACGTCAAATTGTACCTTCGTTTGTAGCGATCATCTCGTGCGTGAGTTTTCTCTCCCCTCGTCTCCCAGATCGTGGCTACGACACAGGCGTGTGACGTTTTATATACAGTGCGCATGCGTCAAACTCCACCCGCCCCTGATGATCTTTCTCGTCTATTCCCCACCCCTTCTCTTTATGGCGCAGTGGGGAGAGCACATGGCGGGGACACAGCAGGCGCGCCCCAAATATCCCACCAACGAGGAGGAGGACGTGGAAAGTCCGGAGGCAGAAACGTCCCGATCCCGGAGCCTGAAATTCAAGGCCTCAAATATGTCATTTGGAGAAATGTTGGAGATGGTGGACATATTAAAGAGGAGCGACTATGATGGGAAGTATGGGCCTTACCTCAACCCCAATGTCCGCAAGGCCAAGATCATGTCTAAAGTTGTGAGGAGGCTGTACAATCATTTTGGGGTACAACGATCCAAGGAGCAACTGAGGAAACGCTGGTCAGACCTGAAACTGAGGGAGGCCGATCAGTACAGAAAGATCAAGCGAATTCTTCAAAAAAGTAAGTAGTTGTGTTTTGTGTTTGCTTTCTTGCTTGCATACTGCTCCATGTGGTTTGATTTTTACAAAGTGGTACATTCCAAAATGGCCACTTTCATGTTCGTCTGTGCATTCGATCGTACTCAGCCTCGATCTTTCTGCCACTGTCATGGTCGTGTGTGTGTGTCCATTCGATCGTACGCAACCTCGATCGCTCGGCCACTTATAATACGATGTTTGTTGTTTTTTTTGGGGAAAGGAAGTTTGTTCTCACTAGAAATGTCATCAAGAATGTAAAGCCAATTTATTCAATGTAAAGGAGAGGTCACCCAGTAGCTGTTTACCCATCTGGACTCTAGAGCACTAGTGCTGGGACACCCAAACCCCCTTTTTATTAGGCTTTTCCACACATGTGCTCCAGTGGATACTAGAGGGGTCTCTCCATCACACAAACTTCTACCAAAAAGCTAGTCAGTT
>CM053036.1:160879987-160968548 GCA_028564925.1 Lithobates sylvaticus | reverse complement strand
CTCAGGTGTGAATGGGGAGCAGGTGTGTTAAATTTGGTGTTATTGCTCTCACTCTCTCATACTGGTCACTGGAAGTTCAACATGGCATCTCATGGCAAAGAACTCTCTGAGGATCTGAAAAAATGATTATTGCTCTAAATGAAGATGGCCTAGGCTATAAGAAGATTGCCAAGACCTGGAAACTGAGCTGCAGCATGATGGCCAAGACCATACATCGTTTTAACAAGACAGGTTCCACTCAGAACAGGCCTTGCCATGGTCAACCAAAGAAGTTGAGTGCACGTGCTCAGCATCATATCCAGAGGTTGTCTTTGGAAATAGACATATGAGTGCTGCCAGCGTTGCTGCAGAGGTTGAAGGGGTGGGAGGTAAGCCTGTCAGTGCTCAGACCATATGCCGTACACTGCATGAAATTGGCCTGCATGGCTGTCATCACAGAAGGAAGCCTCGTCTAAAAGATGATGCGCAAGAAAGCCTGCAAACAGTTTGCTGAAGACAAGCAGACTAAGGACATGGATTACTGGAACCATCTCCTGTGATGAGACCAAGATGAACTTATTTGGTTCAGATGGTGTCAAGCGTGTGTTGTGGTGACAACCAGGTGAGGAGTACAAAGACAAGTGTGTCTTACCTACAGTCAAGTATGGTGGTGGAAGTGTAATGGTCTGGGGCTGCATGAGTGCTGCCGGCACTGGGGAGCTATAGTTCATTGAGGGAACCATGAATGCCAACATGTACTGTGAAATACTGAAGAAGAGCATGATCTCCTCCCTTCGAAGACTGGGCCGCAGGGCAGTATTCCAACATTATAAGGACCCCAAACACACGTCCAAGACGACCACTGGGTAAAGATTATGGACTGGCCAAGCATGTCTCCAAACCTAAACTCTATTGAGCATCTGTGGGGCAGCCTCAAACGGAAGGTGGAGAAGCGCAAGGTTTCTAACATCCACCAACTCTGTGATGTCATCATGGAGGAGTGGAAGAGGACTCCAGTGGCAACCTGTGAAGCTCTGGTGAACTCCATGCCCAAAAGGGTTAAGGCAGTACTGGAAAATAGTGGTGGCCACACAAAATATTGACACTTTGGGCCCAATTTGGACATTTTCACTTAGGGGTGTACTCACTTTTGTTGCCAGCGGTTTAGACATTAATCGCTGTGTGTTGAGTTATTTTGAGGGGGCAGCAAATTTACACTGTTATGCAACCTGTATACTCACTACTTTACATTGTAGCAAAATGTAATTTCTTCAGTGTTGTCACATGAAAAGATGTAATAACATATTTACAAAAATGTGAGGGGTGCACTCACTTTTGTTAGATACTTTATATGTACATAATGTTTGACCTCGCCTGCTGACGAACCATGTTTTTTGTACACGTATATATGACTATCCGTGTTCTATATTTGTTCTGATTTTTTCCGTAATAAAAACTTTTGTGGAAAATGTATCACTCGATGCTTTAGATCCCAGTGATCTCCCATTCTTCTCTAGTGCTCACAGGTTCTAGCACTCCGCTCCTGGAGGTCTTGGTGGTTTCTTGCTTGTCCCTGACTTTTCACCATTGACCCTTCCTGCTGATTCTGCATAACCCTCACCTCTCTCAAGCCTTAAAATTAAACTCCAGGCAGTTATGAAAGGCACACATTCATGCAGCTCTGGATTCATTAATGCATCATTACATTTTTTTTTTTTAAATACAAGCATTGTAAGTACCTGAATTTGACCTGGTATAAGGCTTCTGCAGTCCCGGTAAAACAGGCATCACTAAATGATGGTGTCCTATAGATCACCGTAGATCCCTCTGCCAGTTCTTTCCTGCTGCTACTGTCATTCTCACAGCATGTGGGAGGCACAGCAATTCTGGATTGCAAGTTAAGAAGTGGGTAATTGGTTGCTAGGATGCAGGGTGGTCCTAGCAACCAATTAGGAACTTGCTAAAATAAAAAGTTGGGCAGCTCTCACCCTCCCTCCCTTCAGAGCTGTGCCTCTCACCCTCCACTCCGTGAAGGAAAGGGGGGGGGGTTGATGTTAAGAGGTTAGGACACTACTGTGAAGCGGGGGGGTGGTTGATGTGAAGGGGGCTAGAAAGACTGCTTATAAATGGGAAGGGGGGTTTGATGTTAAGGGGGCTCAGATGCTGCTGTGACGGGAAGGGAGAGTTATTGTGAAGAGGTGGCTAGGACACTGCTGTGAAGGTGGAAGTTGATGTGAAGGGGTTTAGGACACTTCTTTGAAGGGAAGGTGAGTTGATGTGAAGGGGGCTAGGGCACTGCTGTGAAGGGAGGGAAGGGAGCTAAGAAAAACTATCGGAAAAAAATCCTAGCATGTCCAGAACTTATCCATTTTAAGTAAGGATGGGCCCGGTGCTCGATGCGAACCCACGTTCGCATCGAGCACCGGGCGTTCGCTCGCTCGGCGAGCCCAGAACTATTTTGGCCGCTCGCATCACGTTCGTGTGATGCGAGCGGCCCCGCAATGCATTGCGGCCGGCGCGGCCGACGCAGTGCATTGCTGGCTGATGATTGGCCAAGCATGCACTGTGACCCCGCATGCTTGGCCAATCACAGCCCCGGAAACTCGAAGAGCCATAATTGGCTACAGGCAGGACGCCTGTAGCCAATTACAGCTCAGGGGCTGTAGTACACGCCCCCCCCTATAAAACGCCGCCACGCCGTCTGCGCCGGTCACATGCTGTTCCGGCGCAGATTGAGCAGGCTGTTCCTGTGACACTCTGCTGCATTTAGATAGATAGAGAGAGAGATTCACTTGCAGAGATTGAGTTAGATAGATTCAGTTACAAAGATTGATTGACAAAGAGGGGCTTGTAGTGTGCTCGTGGCAGGCAGGCAGAGCTCCTATATTTTGTTACCAGAAGCACCTATAGGACTTGTAGTGTGTTCGTGGCAGGCAGGCAGAGCTCCTATATTTTGTTACCAGAAGCACCTATAGGACTTGTAGTGTGTTAGTGGCAGGCAGGCAGAGCTCCTATATTTTGTTACCAGAAGCACCTATAGGACTTGTAGTGTGTTAGTGACAGGCAGGCAGAGCTCCTATATTTTGTTACCAGAAGCACCTATAGGACTTGTAGTGTGTTAGTGGCAGGCAGGCAGAGCTCCTATATTTTGTTACCAGAAGCACCTATAGGACTTGTAGTGTGTTAGTGACAGGCAGGCAGAGCTCCTATATTTTGTTACCAGAAGCACCTATAGGACTTGTAGTGTGTTAGTGACAGGCAGGCAGAGCTCCTATATTTTGTTACCAGAAGCACCTATAGGACTTGTAGTGTGTTAGTGGCAGGCAGGCAGAGCTCCTATATTTTGTTACCAGAAGCACCTATAGGACTTGTAGTGTGTTAGTGACAGGCAGGCAGAGCTCCTATATTTTGTTACCAGAAGCACCTATAGGACTTGTAGTGTGTTAGTGGCAGGCAGGCAGAGCTCCTATATTTTGTTACCAGAAGCACCTATAGCAGTGTGTTAGTGACAGGCAGGCAGAGCTCCTATATTTTGTTAGAAGCACCTATAGGACTTGTAGTGTGTTAGTGCAGGCAGGCAGAGCTCCTATATTTTGTTACCAGAAGCACCTATAGGACTTGTAGTGTGTTAGTGGCAGGCAGGCAGAGCTCCTATATTTTGTTACCAGAAGCACCTATAGGACTTGTAGTGTGTTAGTGACAGGCAGGCAGAGCTCCTATATTTTGTTACCAGAAGCACCTATAGGACTTGTAGTGTGTTAGTGACAGGCAGGCAGGCAGAGCTCCTATATTTTGTTACCAGAAGCACCTATAGGACTTGTAGTGTGTTAGTGACAGGCAGGCAGAGCTCCTATATTTTGTTACCAGAAGCACCTATAGGACTTGTAGTGTGTTAGTGGCAGGCAGGCAGAGCTCCTATATTTTGTTACCAGAAGCACCTATAGGACTTGTAGTGTGTTTCGTGGCAGGCAGGCAGAGCTCCTATATTTTGTTCCCAGAAGCACCTATAGGACTTGAAGTGTGTTAGTCCCATCACACACACAGAGCTATATTTTCTTCCCAGAAGCACCTATAGGACTTGAAGTGTGTTAGTCCCATTACACACACAGAGCTATATTTTGTTCCCAGAAGCACCTATAGGACTTGAAGTGTGTTAGTCCCATCACACACACAGAGCTATATTTTCTTCCCAGAAGCACCTATAGGACTTGAAGTGTGTTAGTCCCATTACACACACAGAGCTATATTTTCTTCCCAGAAGCACCTATAGGACTTGAAGTGTGTTAGTCCCATCACACACACAGAGCTATATTTTCTTCCCAGAAGCACCTATAGGACTTGAAGTGTGTTAGTCCCATTACACACACAGAGCTATATTTTCTTCCCAGAAGCACCTATAGGACTTGAAGTGTGTTAGTCCCATTACACACACAGAGCTATATTTTCTTCCCAGAAGCACCTATAGGACTTGAAGTGTGTTAGTCCCATTACACACACAGAGCTATATTTTCTTCCCAGAAGCACCTATAGGACTTGAAGTGTGTTAGTCCCATCACACACACAGAGCTATATTTTCTTCCCAGAAGCACCTATAGGACTTGAAGTGTGTTAGTCCCATCACACACACAGAGCTATATTTTCTTCCCAGAAGCACCTATAGGACTTGAAGTGTGTTAGTCCCATTACACACACAGAGCTATATTTTCTTCCCAGAAGCACCTATAGGACTTGAAGTGTGTTAGTCCCATTACACACACAGAGCTATATTTTCTTCCCAGAAGCACCTATAGGACTTGAAGTGTGTTAGTCCCATTACACACACAGAGCTATATTTTCTTCCCAGAAGCACCTATAGGACTTGAAGTGTGTTAGTCCCATTACACACACAGAGCTATATTTTCTTCCCAGAAGCACCTATAGGACTTGAAGTGTGTTAGTCCCATTACACACACAGAGCTATATTTTCTTCCCAGAAGCACCTATAGGACTTGAAGTGTGTTAGTCCCATCACACACACAGAGCTATATTTTCTTCCCAGAAGCACCTATAGGACTTGAAGTGTGTTAGTCCCATTACACACACAGAGCTATATTTTCTTCCCAGAAGCACCTATAGGACTTGAAGTGTGTTAGTCCCATTACACACACAGAGCTATATTTTCTTCCCAGAAGCACCTATAGGACTTGAAGTGTGTTAGTCCCATTACACACAAA
Organism: Lithobates sylvaticus; assembly: GCA_028564925.1. Classification (NCBI taxonomy): domain Eukaryota; kingdom Metazoa; phylum Chordata; class Amphibia; order Anura; family Ranidae; genus Lithobates; species Lithobates sylvaticus. The sequence continues at coordinate 160,963,356 of CM053036.1, read as the reverse complement.
GAGCTATACTTTGTTCCCAGAAGCACCTATAGGACTTGAAGTGTGTTAGTCCCATTACACACACAGAGCTATATTTTCTTCCCAGAAGCACCTATAGGACTTGTAGTGTGTTCGTGGCAGGCAGGCAGAGCTCCTATATTTTGTTCCCAGAAGCACTTATAGGACTTGAAGTGTGTTAGTCCCATTACACACACAGAGCTATATTTTCTTCCCAGAAGCACCTATAGGACTTGTAGTGTGTTAGTGGCAGGCAGGCAGAGCTCCTATATTTTGTTACCAGAAGCACCTATAGGACTTGTAGTGTGTTCGTGGCAGGCAGGCAGAGCTCCTATATTTTGTTCCCAGAGGCACCTATAGGACTTGAAGTGTGTTAGTCCCATTACACACACAGAGCTATATTTTCTTCCCAGAAGCACCTATAGGACTTGAAGTGTGTTAGTCCCATTACACACACAGAGCTATATTTTCTTCCCAGAAGCACCTATAGGACTTGAAGTGTGTTAGTCCCATTACACACACAGAGCTATATTTTCTTCCCAGAAGCACCTATAGGACTTGAAGTGTGTTAGTCCCATTACACACACAGAGCTATATTTTCTTCCCAGAAAGCACCTATAGGACTTGAAGTGTGTTAGTCCCATTACACACACAGAGCTATATTTTCTTCCCAGAAGCACCTATAGGACTTGAAGTGTGTTAGTCCCATCACACACACAGAGCTATATTTTCTTCCCAGAAGCACCTATAGGACTTGAAGTGTGTTAGTCCCATTACACACACAGAGCTATATTTTCTTCCCAGAAGCACCTATAGGACTTGAAGTGTGTTAGTCCCATTACACACACAGAGCTATATTTTCTTCCCAGAAGCACCTATAGGACTTGAAGTGTGTTAGTCCCATTACACACAAAGAGCTATACTTTGTTCCCAGAAGCACCTATAGGACTTGAAGTGTGTTAGTCCCATTACACACACAGAGCTATATTTTCTTCCCAGAAGCACCTATAGGACTTGTAGTGTGTTCGTGGCAGGCAGGCAGAGCTCCTATATTTTGTTCCCAGAAGCACTTATAGGACTTGAAGTGTGTTAGTCCCATTACACACACAGAGCTATATTTTCTTCCCAGAAGCACCTATAGGACTTGTAGTGTGTTAGTGGCAGGCAGGCAGAGCTCCTATATTTTGTTACCAGAAGCACCTATAGGACTTGTAGTGTGTTCGTGGCAGGCAGGCAGAGCTCCTATATTTTGTTCCCAGAGGCACCTATAGGACTTGAAGTGTGTTAGTCCCATTACACACACAGAGCTATATTTTCTTCCCAGAAGCACCTATAGGACTTGAAGTGTGTTAGTCCCATTACACACACAGAGCAATATTTTCTTCCCAGAAGCACCTATAGGACTTGAAGTGTGTTAGTCCCATCACACAGAGCTCCTCTATTTTCTTTGCATAAGCACCCACAGGACTTCTAGTGTGTTAGTGGCATCACACAGAGCTCCTATATATTCTTCTCAGCAGCACCCACAGGACTTCTAGTGTGTTAGTGGCATCACACAGAGCTCCTCTATTTTCTTTGCAGAAGCACCCACAGGACTTCTAGTGTGTTAGTGGCATCACACACAGAGCTCCTCTATTTTCTTTGCAGAAGCACCCATAGGACTTCTAGTGTGTTAGTGGCATCACACAGAGCTCCTATATATTCTTCTCAGCAGCACCACAGGACTTCTAGTGTGTTAGTGGCATCACACAGAGCTCCTCTATTTTCTTTGCAGAAGCACCCACAGGACTTCTAGTGTGTTAGTGGCATCACACAGAGCTCCTCTATTTTCTTTGCAGAAGCACCCATAGGACTTCTAGTGTGTTAGTGGCATCACACAGAGCTCCTATATATTCTTCTCAGCAGCACCCACAGGACTTCTAGTGTGTTAGTGGCATCACACAGAGCTCCTCTATTTTCTTTGCAGAAGCACCCACAGGACTTCTAGTGTGTTAGTGGCATCACACAGAGCTCCTCTATTTTCTTTGCAGAAGCACCCATAGGACTTCTAGTGTGTTAGTGGCATCACACAGAGCTCCTATATATTCTTCTCAGCAGCACCCACAGGACTTCTAGTGTGTTAGTGGCATCACACAGAGCTCCTCTATTTTCTTTGCAGAAGCACCCACAGGACTTCTAGTGTGTTAGTGGCATCACACAGAGCTCCTCTATTTTCTTTGCAGAAGCACCCATAGGACTTCTAGTGTGTTAGTGGCATCACACAGAGCTCCTATATATTCTTCTCAGCAGCACCCACAGGACTTCTAGTGTGTTAGTGGCATCACACAGAGCTCCTCTATTTTCTTTGCAGAAGCACCCACAGGACTTCTAGTGTGTTAGTGGCATCACACAGAGCTCCTCTATTTTCTTTGCAGAAGCACCCATAGGACTTCTAGTGTGTTAGTGGCATCACACAGAGCTCCTATATATTCTTCTCAGCAGCACCCATAGGACTTCTAGTGTGTTAGTGGCATCACACAGAGCTCCTATATTTTCTTTGCAGAAGCACCCATAGGACTTCTAGTGTGTTAGTGGCATCACACAGAGCTCCTATATTTTCTTCTCAGCAGCACCCACAGGACTTCTAGTGTGTTAGTGGCATCACACAGAGCTCCTATATTTTCTTTGCAGAAGCACCTATAGGACTTCTAGTGTGTTAGTGGCATCACACAGAGCTCCTATATTTTCTTCTCAGCAGCACCCACAGGACTACCGACTACAATGGCTGGAAGACCGCCAAGGGGAGGCAGAGCGTGCAGAGCCAAGAACACAGGGCAGACAGTCTCTGTTTCTAGTGGACGTGGACGTGGACGTGGACGTGCATCGTCATCAGCACGTGGCCATGGGACACGCGCGTCTTTGTTTTCGGCAGCTGGACATGTGGAGCCGCATCATGCTGAAGGCTTGGTAGAATGGATGACCAAGCCCTCCTCATCCTCCTCATCCTCTCTCACCCAGGCTCAGGGTACTGACAGAGCATCATCAGCCACCCCTTCCCTAGACCCACCATGTCCTCCTGAGGAGTCCCCCGAACTCTTTGAGCACAGTGTTGGGTACATGCTCCAGGAGGATGCCCAACGATTCGAAGGCTCGGATGACGATACCCAGCTTGAGGAATCTGGCAGTACAGTTCCACCAGCTGCAGCTTACTGCCAGGTTTGCTCTAGTGGTGAAGAGGGAGGGGATGATGAGGTCACTGACTCCACGTGGGTGCCTCAAGGGAGAGAGGATGAGGAGGAGGACGAGGAGGAGGAGGATGCGGCGTCACATGTCCAACGAGGCAGGATGCCCCCTGGAGGCCAGGTAGAGGCCAGCACAGCAACTGTACAACACCGCAGAGCTCCGCCTGTGCAGGGCGCTGCCTCTGCACGTTATCAGAAAAGTTCTTTGGTGTGGGCCTTTTTTGAGACGAGTGCAGCAGATCGCACCACTGCTATTTGCAATATTTGTCTCAAGCGTATCTCGCGTGGCCAAAACATCAGCCGCTTGGGCACGACAAGCATGACCAGACATATGGCGACCTGCCATGCAGCTCGTTGGCAGGCACACATAAAAGACCCACACCAAAGAACTAAGCGGACCTCTCCTTGCTCCTCCTCAGCTGGGATCTCCATCCCCACTACACCTTCAGTCCTCTCTGAAAGCTGCTCTGAGAGGACTGAAGGTGTAGAATTCGGTGTGTCACAACCAAGTACTTGCAGTACACCGACGTCCGAATGCAGCAGGCAAATTTCCCTGCCCCAGCTGCTGGACCGTAGAAAGAAGTACACTCCCAGCCATCCACATGCCCAGCGGTTGAATGCTAGCCTTGCTAAATTGCTAGCACTTCAACTGCTGCCTTTTCAGTTGGTAGACTCGGCCCCCTTCCGTGAGTTTGTTCAATGTGCGGTTCCTCAGTGGCAGGTTCCCAAACGCCACTTTTTCTCGCGGAAGGCGATTCCGTCTCTCTACCGGCATGTGGAGGGCAATGTCCATGCCTCGCTGGACAGGGCGGTCAGCGGTAAGGTGCATATTACCGCTGACTCATGGTCCAGCAGGCATGGACAGGGACGGTACCTTTCTTTCACGGCCCATTGGGTCACTCTATTGGCAGCTGGGAGGGATGCAGGACAAGGTGCAGTAGTGTTGGAGGTTGTTCCGCCACCACGCCTCCAAAACGCGACTACTGCTACTGGTTGTGACACACCTCTCTCCTCCACCCCCTCCTCTTCTTCTTCCTCCAGTGCTCTGTCCTTGGAACCAGCGGTGCTCCGTAGGCGTACAAGGGGCTACGCAAGTACGCAGGCAAAAAGATGCCATGCCGTGCTTGCGCTGGTGTGTTTGGGGACAGGAGCCACACTGGGCCAGAGGTTCTGGCAGCTCTGCAGGGGCAGGCCGAGAGGTGGTTGACGCCACGTCAGCTTAAGCCAGGAATGGTCGTTTCTGACAATGGCACCAACCTCCTCTCCGCCCTGCGACAGGGGCAGCTCACCCATGTGCCCTGCATGGCTCACGTCCTCAACCTGGTGGTGCAGCGGTTCTTGGGCAGGTTCCCAGGCTTACAGGATGTCCTGAGGCAGGCCAGGAAAGTCTGTGTGCATTTCCGCCGATCTTATAATGCCAGTGCTCGGCTGACTGAGCTGCAAAAGGAGCTGAACCTGCCCAAGAACCGCCTAATATCTGACATGCCCACCAGGTGGAACTCAACGTTGGCCATGCTGCAGCGACTGCACACGCAGCAGAGGGCCATCAATGAGTACCTTTGCGACTACGGCACCAGGACAGGGTCAGGGGAGCTTGGGTTTTTTTCCCCACGTCAGTGGAGCATGATCAGGGATGCATGCACTGTCCTCTCACCATTTGAGGAGGCCACGAGGATGGTGAGCAGTGACAGTGCATGCATCAGTGACACTGTCCCTCTTGTCCACCTGTTGGAGCATACGCTGCGTGGGATAATGGACAGGGCACTTGAGGCAGAACAGAGGCAGGAAGAGGAGGACTTCCTTGCCTCTCAAGGCCCCCTTTATCCGGACAGTGTTCCTTCTGTCCCACCCATCACACAGGAAGAGGATGAGGAGGAGGAGGAGGAGGAGGAGGAGGAGGATTGTGTGAGCATGGAGGTGGAGCCTGGCACTCAGCATCAGCAGCAGCAGTCTTTTAGGGATGATGTACAGTCCCAACAAGCCAGTGGACTTGTACGTGGCTGGGAGGAGGTGGCTGGCGATCATGTCATCCTCAGTGACCCAGAAGACTCCGGACCGAATGCCTCAGCTAACCTACGCTGCATGGCCTCCCTGATCCTGCAAAGCCTGCGGAAGGATCCTCGTGTTCTTCGGATCAAGGAGAGGGACCATTACTGGCTGGCCACTCTCCTTGATCCGCGGTACAAGGGTAAGGTTGCGGACCTTATCTTGCCGTCGCAGAGGGAGCAGAGGATGAGACATCTCAGGGAGGCCTTGCAGAAAGGTCTGTGCAACGCGTTCCCAGAAACTGGGAGGCTACAAACTCCTGGTCCTGGGCGACGAGTTGCTGAGGCTTCGGTCAGTGGCAGAAGGAGCGGTGGGGAAGGTGGACGTCTGACCGATGCGTTCAGACAATTTTTTAGTCCGCAGCCCCAAGGTATGATCGGTTCCAGCAACCATCGCCAGCGTCTGATATACATGGTGCAGGAATACCTTGGGGCAAGGTCAGACTTGGACACCTTTCCCACCGAAAATCCTCTGGCTTACTGGGTCCTGAGGATGGATCACTGGCCAGAGCTTGCACAGTATGCAATTGAGCTACTGGCCTGTCCTGCCTCCAGCGTTCTTTCCGAACGCACATTCAGTGCTGCTGGAGGATTTGTGACTGATCATAGGGTGCGCCTGTCCACCGCCTCGGTTGATCGACTGACATTCATCAAAATGAATCAGTCTTGGATCACCACCAGCTACCAGGCACCTGAGGCGGATATAACCGAATAATTTTTAATGTCACATCCCTTCAAGACTGCCTATGCTGATGCTGAGTGACTGTCCTCTTATGTTCACTGACTATCCTCTTCCTCCTCCTCAATGATCCATGCCACAGCACCAGTGCCTAAGGCACAATTTTTCAGCCCCTGTTTAACAGGGGCGTGTACTTACAATTTTTTAAAAAAATGCTTCGCAACACGTGTGACTGCTGTGCTCCAAGTACAGTCTCTGTGAGGGCCGTGTTGCAGTGTTGTGGCACCAGCACCAGTGCCTAAGGCACAATTTTTCAGCCCCTGTTTAACAGGGGCGTGTACTTACAATTTTTTAAAAAAATGCTTCGCAACACGTGTGACTGCTGTGCTCCAAGTACAGTCTCTGTGAGGGCCGTGTTGCAGTGTTGTGGCACCAGCACCAGTGCCTAAGGCACAATTTTTCAGCCCCTGTTTAACAGGGGCGTGTACTTACAATTTTTTAAAAAAATGCTTCGCAACACGTGTGACTGCTGTGCTCCAAGTACAGTCTCTGTGAGGGCCGTGTTGCAGTGTTGTGGCACCAGCACCAGTGCCTAAGGCACAATTTTTCAGCCCCTGTTTAACAGGGGCGTGTACTTACAATTTTTTAAAAAAAATGCTTCGCAACACGTGTGACTGCTGTGCTCCAAGTACAGTCTCTGTGAGGGCCGTGTTGCAGTGTTGTGGCACCAGCACCAGTGCCTAAGGCACAATTTTTCAGCCCCTGTTTAACAGGGGCGTGTACTTACAAATTTTTAAAAAAATGCTTCGCAACACGTGTGACTGCTGTGCTCCAAGTACAGTCTCTGTGAGGGGTTGCAGTGTTGTGGCACCAGCACCAGTGCCTAAGGCACAATTTTTCAGCCCCTGTTTAACAGGGGGGGGTAATTACAAATCTTGATCTAATAGTTCACAGCAGGGCCCATTCCTGCGCCCACCAAGAGTAACTATGAGGGCCTACAGTCTTGTGGCAACACCGTCCACCACCACCGCCAAAGGCCCAATTTTTCTGCCCTGTTCATCAGGTGCTTGCAATTACAAATCTTGATCTAATAACTCACAGCAGGGCCCATTCCTGCGCCCACCAAGAGTAACTGTGAGAGCTTACAGTCTTGTGGCAAAACCGTCCACCACCACCACCACCACCACCACCACCAAAGGCCCAATTTTTCTGCCCTGTTCAACAGGTGCATGCAATTATAAATCTTGATCCAATAACTCACAGCAGGGCCCATTCCTGTGACCACCAGTCTCGTGGCTACACCAACATCTAATAGGGCAAATTTCTGCAGAGTATATACGGCAGGCCCCTACTTTCAAACATCCAACTTACAAACGACTCCTACTTGCAAACGGAAAGAGAAAACAGGAAGTGAGAGGAAATCTACCCCTAGGAAGGGAAATTCTATCCTGTTAGATTTATTTTGGGAAAAAAGTATCTCCTCTTTACTGATGCTTTATCACCAATCCTTGTTTCAATTAAAACCCCACTTTTCCAAAAACATTTGTCATTGGGACGGAAAGTGAGGTGACATGTTCTGAACAGATGTGCAAAGACAGCAAATGTTACAGGGGTGATAACCCCTCCCTATGTTCTCCAAAAAGCTTAAAAATAGATTTTTTGGGATGGAGCTACACTTCATAATGTACCTGTTCAGATTCTACTTAAGATCAAACCTAAAGCCGCAAGTGGTTTTAAATGGCTTCTTTTTTTCCTTTACAAATGTCATTTTGTGCAAGGACAGTTCTAAACACGGGAAACACATGCCACTTCACAGGCATACTTTGGACACCCCCCAGGTACCATATTTAAAGGAAAATGTCACTTTTTTTTTTTCACTTTATGCATCATTAAAATGACTGCTCCCGAAAAAACGTTAGTTTTTAAAAGTTCTTTTTGCATTGATATATGTCCCCTGGGGCAGGACCCGGGTCCCCAAACCTGTTTTATGACATTAACATGCATATTGGCCGTTGTAATTAGCACTTTTGATTTCGAACGTTCGCGTCCATTATAACGTATAGGGTTCGAAAATTCGCGCGAACTTTCGGTCCGTTCGAAGGTTCTGGTTCGAACCGAACCCGGGGGTGTTCGGCTCATCCCTAATTTTAAGCAAGAATCTATCAAAAATGTTAAACTTTGGGGCCACTCCAACAAATATATACCTTTTTACTTACAAGGCTGCCAGCAAATGATCTCTCTCTCTCTCTGCCTCTATGCTTGTTTATTCCCAAGTTGCATTCTCTTTAAAGGTAAATGACAACAGTGGCATAATTAGACCTGATTAGACCATCTTCTCTTGCCAAATATGTTATTGTTAAACTGGATTTCCCAGTCATCTATCGCAATGCCTACTGCTTTGGGCAAACCTCATGACTACCATCCATAAGTACGGTAAATGAACTTTCAAATTTCATCATTTTCTGTATTTTTACCTTTATACAGAAGTTAACTCCCTAAAATTACAAGTTTTAAAATATTATGCACTTAAAACATAGGCAATATTTGCAGCTAAAATACTGCTAAACCCAGGGAAGTGCTGTACTGTGTGTGTGATACATGTGATTAGAATAAGCGAGCTCCACATTGATAAGCCTTCCCTCACTGTTTAGTATTATTTATTGCACAGTACAACAGTAATTAACTTTTAGGGCTTTGTTCGATACATTATCTGCATCACCTACTCTTTTCATATGGAACAATTCTACAGGCCATTCTGGCCAAATGAGATTTAGGGCAGATGAAAATGAATTTAATCTAAAATCAATGCAAATCCCTGCACAGCACACAATCAGCAACGTTAGGCTTCAGTAGGTTACAGGGCATTAGGCTGTTCTGTGATTTGGGATGCTGAGTTACAGGTTGGTAGCCATAGAAGGATAACTGAAAATACCCAAACATAAATGGAAATGCCCCGAACTCTAAGGTTGGCAGCAATTGAGTCAGGAACTATTGCAGGGTATACAATAGTACATAATACAATAAAGTAAAAAAAATTGTTGTAGCATTTTAAAAATTCATTGAGAAGAAAATTAAAATAAAGAATTTCACAAATCATGATTTTGTCTAAAACGACCAAATATAACCCTGTTATCATTTTAGAGACTACACAGACTTAACTCATCTTGGTGCAGTTTAACACAAAGAATGACAAGGTGTCAGTTACTGAAATTTAAATTTGTTGCTCTCCTATTACAAGGTACATGAGCAAGTAGTAATTTTTTTTCGGTTCCTTAAAGGCAGTGTTTGTTAAAGCAGAACTAAATTCATTAATACTTACAGCTATTCAGACCGGCACCAAGACATGCTGAGAATGTACACTGAAAAAAATGCCCAACTGGTGCTCAGGTGCGGTACACAGGTGTGATCATGTGCCGGTATCATAAAACAGGAGGCTGTTTTATCTGTGTAGCTGTCAGCTGGTGCACACTGACTGATCATCTCTCTGCTGACACTGGACTCAATGAATGAGGATGTACATTCACTTTGGAGCCAATACCCTCTCTGAGCTCAGTGCTTTGTGACTGCAATTCTTTTAGCCTTATTTTTTTTTTATTTATGTGTATTAATAAATCCTGTACTTTAGACCCTTTTTGCACTCTTCCTTTTTTGTTTACGAGAATCTACACTGAGCTGCAAACAGGAAGGTAAGAATCTTTTATTTGAGAAGAGATCCAGTTGGAGCTCATCTACTAAAGGAGTGGAGAATCTTCACACAATAAATTGTATGAATAAATATATCAATTATCCAATCATCTGCGGATGAAATAAACAGGAATTAGCTTTTTATATGATTGGATAATAGAAGTGAATCTTCGTAAAATACCTGTACTGTATATTGTATAAAGATTCTCAATCCATTTAGTAAATCAATCAGGCTAAAGTCTCGTTTACAAAAAAATCAAAAACAAAACAAACCTTCCTGCTCACAAATTTAAAATTTTAAGGCAATGTTCCGCAATAAAGTGGCACTTCCCCTTCCTCCTTTTCCCCCTCCTCTTTTAATTTTGCCACTTTTTTGGGGGGAGAGCAGCAGTTACCTGGCTTTAACAGGTACCCGCTTCCACTTTGCCCTGGGGATCTCCCCCCCAACTTTCTGGAACACTGGGAGACGTCACAGGTCACAGAAGACTGAAGACCATTCACAAAGTGCAGCGCGGCTCACACATGCCAAGTGGGAAGCAAAGCAGAAAGTGATCACCGTCAACATGCCGGCGCCACGGACCCAAAGACTGGCGAGGAGCCGGTTCGGGTGAGGATGACACTGGATCCCTGGACTGGTAAGTGTCCTTTTATTAAAAGTCAGCAGCTACAGTATTTGTAGCTGCTGACTTTAAATTTTTTGCAAACAGGGCGAAGAACCACTTTAATTATAATATACTGTATACTGTAGACTATACTGTTTATTTTACTGATGTTTGAGTTAAACCCCAAGTGAGCTAGCAATTTAAACAGCTAAATTCATTATAAGTGTATGAAAAAAAAAAAAAAGGAATTTGCATGGGCTTGTTCACATTATATTATAAAGGTGCATGCGAATGCATGTGTTTTTGGCGCATTTACGTCAATCCACTCATCTCAATGGGCTGCCAAACATGCGGGAACACGTAAAAAGTAGTGGCTTGTTGCACTTTCTGTAACTGCGTATTAAGTGTTAGCTGGATCTCAGCTTTAATTTGTTAATCAAGTCCATCGTAATCTGCTAGTGCATCTTACTACCCTCATACCAGATTGACAATTCTGCCTCTAAAGGTGTCTCTGTTGCACCTTTGGGTGCCTCTACACCCAAGAGTGGGGACCCCCTAAGACAAGAAGTGTGTTACTGGCCTGATCACCAGGTAAAAATAAAGGAAAATAATCCTTAAAAAGGAAACAAATGCAGACACTTCATTTAAGGATTGGTAATCTGTAATATATATATTTTATTTTTCTTGGGCTTAATACTGCTTTAACTGACTGCATGTTTGCTCCAGGTAGGTGAAATATTTACCAATGAATCAAGTCAGGATCAAGATGACAATAATAAAAAAAATAATAATAATCTTTTTATCATACACATCCAATCACTTGACTGCATTTAGACCCTCCATGGTTTAATAGATACATATGCATATTACTACCAAGAGAGGTTACTTTTTAATACAGAATGGCCTAATTTTCTTTATCTGTCTTGTTTTCCCCATTTTATTGCAATATAAGGGAAACATCTTGTTATTGGCTTTTATAAAAGGCAGGTTTCTGTGACAAAACATGGATGACAGTGCCCTGGAAGCACAATGTGCACATGACTGCTCAGAATTTTACCCTGTGACATGTCAGTGCTGCAAGGCAAATCACTAGCAGGAACATTTCAAACGGTTGGTCCCACTTATTCCAACAGCTCTTGGCTGCAGCCAGACATTTGTCATCTAGCGTAGTCCTGCTCTCAACACCCACACCTCCAAAGGTGACGAGGAAGGCTAGAGGGCAAAATATGATGCGTGACAGGAAAAAGCTGGACATGTGCCACTTCTTTCTTTATGTGTTTATTTGATATAATTCTGGTCATTTCATTGTTAAACTAGGAGTAAATTTCCTTTGCTGATTTTTACCTATAGGTAAGCCTATAATAAGGCATACCTATAGGTACAGTCAATATCTCTTAAACATGGACTGTTTAGGAGATATTTACTTGTGAAGCCGCTGATGACATCACGCAAACCCGGAAAGAAGACCGGGTGAAGATGGAAGCCCTGTCATCGAAGACAGCGCGCTGCTGGAGGGCTTCGTTTTAAGGTCTTTGTCTCGGAGCCGAAACCCAGCATTTTGTACTGTGTGGAGCTGAAGCTTCATGCAGTTTAAGGGGTCAGCAATCTTTTTTCACATAAGAGTTATCACACCTGAGTTATCTCCGGACGCATCCTCTATGACCCGAGACCTCCCTATTTTGAAGCCTATCTGGTTCTAATCAGGTGCTTAAAAAAAAAAAACCCTGGCCGCTGTAATTCATGTGCCCAGTGCCCTGAAAGGGGCCGGACACATGAATAGGAGGCGGACGTGGATAGATTTATGCTATATGAATCTATCCACTGCATATAGGGAGTGAGAGGGGGCAGTGCACGGACGCCCCTAATGGACGGGCCACCACTGCTCCTACTGCTAAAGAGGGTGACATTTGCAAGGGATACATGCAGGAGGCTTGCATGTATATATACATTAATACTGTGCCATTCTTTTATACTGGGTGAGTGGTGGGTTTACATCCACTTTAAAATAAAGAAACCTTCTGCCTTTACAACCACTTTAAGTTTTAGTTTAAGGAACTCGGCAGGTAGATTGTTCCAAACTATAATAGAAAAATAAATCAGCGCAATGGTATAACAAATAATGAATGAAATAAAATAAAAGCTGCTGAACACCAAGGGTCAACCTTCAAAATCCCTCTGTAGAAACATAAATGAAAAAAGGTGCAGCGCTAGAACACACTCAAAAATATATAAATAAAACGAAAACATATATTAAATAAAATAGTCCACAAAAACAGTCCAATGGTGTCTTTCTAAGGTGATGACGGAGGCATGTGCATGCAGGTGACAACGTGAAAGAAAAAACTCCCACCACAGATGGAATGGCCGCTCACCTCACCAAGTGGACCCTTAGATCATAAAGGGTCACTAAAGCCTTCCCACCAGGGGTTAAATGACAGCGATCCTCTGGAGAAATTCGTCACACTTGGCAGAGATGCAGGATGGGTGTCAGTATGTCCAACTCAGTCCCATATCACCATCAATCATGTGGATGAAAAATTAAAAACCATAGTGTTCTCTGCTTGTAAACAATTTATTTAAAAGAAAATGGGAATATAAAAACTTACAAAGAGAGCACCTGTATCCCGGTGCTAGGAAGGTACAGCATATAACAAAGTGCACAAAATAGGGCTGCGCATCGGACAAAAGTGACATCACCCGCAGCCCTATTTTGTGCACTTTGTTATATGCTGTACCTTTCGATTCGTAACTTTAAAAAATTCGTACATTCGTAACTTTTTTTTTCGATTCGTAACTTTTTTTTCGATTCGTAACTTTTTTTTTCGATTTGTAACTTTTTTTTTTTTTTCGATTTGTAATTTTCCATGTCTCTATTGAACCAAAAAATTCGTACATTCGTAACTTTTTTTTCGATTCGTAACTTTTTTTTCAATTCGTAACTTTTTTTTTTTTTTTTTCGATTTGTAATTTTCCGTGTCTCTATCGAACAAAAAAATTCGTACATTCGTAACTTTTTTTACAGCATATAACAAAGTGCACAAAATAGGGCTGCGCATCGGACAAAAGTGACATCACCCGCAGCCCTATTTTGTGCACTTTGTTATATGCTGTACCTTTCGATTCGTAACTTTAAAAAATTCGTACATTCGTAACTTTTTTTTTCGATTCGTAACTTTTTTTTCGATTCGTAACTTTTTTTTTCGATTCGTAACTTTTTTTTTTTTTTTCGATTTGTAATTTTCCATGTCTCTATTGAACCAAAAAATTCGTACATTCGTAACTTTTTTTTCGATTCGTAACTTTTTTTTCAATTCGTAACTTTTTTTTTTTTTTTTTTTCGATTTGTAATTTTCCGTGTCTCTATTGAACCAAAAAATTCGTCCATTCGTAACTTTTTTTTCGATTCGTAACTTTTTTTTCAATTCGTAACTTTTTTTTTTTTTTTTTCGATTTGTAATTTTCCGTGTCTCTATTGAACAAAAAAATTCGTACATTCGTAACTTTTTTTCGATTCGTAACTTTTTTTTTTCGATTCGTAACTTTTTTTTTTTCGATTCGTAACTTTTTATTTTTTTTTCGATTTGTAATTTTCCGTGTCTTTATTGAACAAAAAAATTCGTACATTCGTAAGTTTTTTTTCGATTCGTAACTTTTTTTTTTCGATTCGTAACTTTTTTTTTTTCGATTCGTAAATTATTAAAATGTAATATGCTCCGATTACGAATCTACGAATGTTCCGAATGTTACGAATGTACGAATAAATACGAATGCGTCCGAAAATTAAACTAAACTAACGAAAAAAACGAATCAACGAAAAAATAACTCTTACGAATGTACGAATCGTTACGAATCCGAACAACGACGACTTACGAATCGTTACGAATCGACGTAAACGAAAAAAACGAAACAAAAAAACTAATTTTTTTCGGAAACGAAAAAAACGAAACGAAAATAAACAAATTTTTTTGTTGTGCACATGTCTAAATTACCATCTCTTTCAAGATTCCTTGTTCTTCTTTTCATAGAAGATAGTCCTTTTCAAAATTTAGCTGTATGTTTGGGGTCATTGTCCTGCTGCAGAATAGATGTGGAACCAGTTAGATGCCTTCTAGATGGTATAGCATGTTCGATAAGTATCTGCCTGCACTTTTCAGCGCTGAGGAGAATGTTGATTCTGGACAATACCCCAAATCCATGTGCCGAAATGCAGCCCCAAACCTGCAAGGGACCTCCAACTTGTGTCACTGTTGCCTGCAGGCATTCACTCCCTTATACCACTCTCCAGGCCCTCAGCGAACAAACTGCCTTTTATTATAGCCAAATATTTTCAATTTTCACTCATTAGTCCAGAGCACCTGCTAGCATTTTCTGCACCCCAGTTCTTGAGTTTTTATGAATAGATAAGACACTTAACCTTGTTTCCACATTTGTAGCAAGACTGATGACTTTTTTAGCCTCAAGTCTTCTATGAAGGCCACTTTCAACCAGACATCTCTGGACTGTAGATGGGTTTACAAGGCTCCCACTGGTTAATGCCAAGTCTAAGATGATTTTGCCAATGGACCTATTATGATTGTGACGTCAAGTCCAAAACATTTTTTTTTCACCTGCTGCAAAAGTTTCATTGTGCTTCTGCAGAAGAGCTTGGGAAGCATATCTGGAAAAACCTGTCCTCCTTGAAATGTATGTTTTAATGTAGTAAGACCACCCTGTGTCCTGTCTTGTGTAAGATTTTTTTTATACTGAACTGTCTTCAGTGACCTCAACTCGAGAGCATTGAGCATAGCTTTTTGCCACCTAATTTCATCCTCCCCATACAACTAATTGTGTTTGATTTTTTATTTGTATTTTAACCTACATATTATATTGTTAATCATAAACAGTTGTTTAATATATTTGTTTATTCATGCACTGAACCATACGCCTGCAAAACCTAAGGTCACGCCTGCCCTCCAACAGCATGTGCAATGCTAATGTCTCTCTAGTACTAGTAGGGCCGCTGATAGAAATCCTGGTAGGCTGTACGGGGCCCCCTTCAGCCCCACCCTGGTCCCGTCCCTGGTCCCTCCTTCAGCCCCACCCCTGGTCTCGCCCCTGGTCCCTCCTTCAGCCCCACCCTGGTCCCGTCCCTGGTCCCTCCTTCAGCCCCACCCCTGGTCTCGCCCCTGGTCCCTCCTTCAGCCCCACCCTGGTCCCGTCCCTGGTCCCTCCTTCAGCCCCACCCCTGGTCTCGCCCCTGGTCCCTCCTTCAGCCCCACCCCTGGCCCCTTCCCAGAGGTTCAGAGACTGCAGACATGGTACAGGAAACGGTCAGAGACTGCAGACACCTACAAGTATATAGTATCATAGGGCTGATCCACTCTATTTAAACCAGGTCTACAAGATCAAGTCAGTGATTTTCCTTTGAAAATGCAGCCAAGTGACTGAAGACAGCATCACGTCCAATTTCCAAAATACAAATTTTCTTACAAACAGTGAACTGGTCAGAATTAGTGGAGGACAGTAACCAGTTAATGGGTCTGTGAAGCTTCTAGCCTGATCCAGCAGTAAATCCTCCAACAAAAAAAAAATCAAACAATCTGTGAAGCAAACACAAAGCTCTGGCTAAATAGCTGATTATAAGCTGAAATGGTTAACTGCTGCTGCAGGGTCTTCCAGAGATCTTATGAGTGGGGTCAGGCAATGTGCAGGTCAGGTTAGGCAGAAAAAAAAAAGTAACCAGTAAGACAAGAAGGGGGAGGCTGATCGGTAACCTGCACACTGCCTGTTTACATAGATATCTGGAAGATACTGCAGCCCAGGGCTGCCATCAGGGGGGTACAGGTAACACACTTGTAAGGGGCCTGAGCGTCCCAAGGGGCCCGTCATACAGCAGCTTAATGAATGAAACTGTTAGACTTAGCACAGCAGGCAGCCGCTGGCTGAGAGGCGCTCGCAATAGAGAATAACACATACACAAGAAGCCGCCGCCTGTCTCCTCCTCTCTATGATCCTGCACTCGCTCTGCTTCCTTCACTGTTGAGGCGGAGCCTGCTGCTAGGTTACTTGTTTTGTAATTAGGCGGGGAGCAGGGTGGGACTCAAGGAGGGGGTGTGGTCAGTCTCGTCAGTGTTGGGCGTGGACACAGCCCTCTCAGGTGCATGCATTACAGATGCGAGACAGAGAGCAGCATGGAGGGTAAGTCACCAGTGTGCAGTGGCGTTCTACTGTGCTTTAGATTGGAGTGGACCAGTGCAAATGGATGAGAATGATTTTGGGTGGGGATGAGAGTTACATTGTGAAGAGCCTCTCCACAATGTAACTCTCATCCCCACCCAAAATCATTCTCATCCATTTTCACAATGTAACTCTCAGTGGCGGCCTGTCCATTAGGGGCCCCGACCCCCCTAGCCATGCGTCCAGCCCCCTAATCTACATGCAGGGTGCCGAACGCATGGATTCCAATGGGGGATTTTGAAGCACGTGATTAGAGCCAGAGGCGATTTTGCCGCAATTTTTTGCCGCAATTTTACTGTGATTTTTTGCAGCGACTTGAAGCAATGCCTGTGTATTCTTGAGGTCTATGGACCTCAAGTCGCATTAAAGTGGGACCAAAGTAATGCAGGGACTACTTTGCAGTCGTTGCGACTTGAAGCCGCATAGATATGAACGGTACTCATTGGAAATCATGTGGTACGACTTGTCATGCGACTTTGCAGTCCCAAGTCACAAGACAAGTCGCACTAGTGGATACCAAGCCTAATAGGCTTCAAAATATGGTGGGCTCGGGGCGAAGAGCACTGCGTCCAAAGCCCACCCAGGTGTGGGACAATAGCGAATGAATATTCACTATTGTAACACTGATTCTCCTCCCAGCCAATCAAGAAGTGGGTCATGAGACCCATTTCCCAAATGGACAAAAGGAGAAGCAATCTCATTGGCCAAGGAGGGAGGAGACGCAGGGCATAGGGCCGAGAGACTGACCCACCAGCCACCAAGTCTGATACTCAGGCCCCTCCATGCAGAGTGCTATCAGCTCCTCCTGTGGCTTCGGAAGAGAGGAGCACACGCCGAACGCCCCTGTGACACCTTGGACACCTCATCGATCCACACCAACATCGATCCCCACCTGCCGCCGACCTCATCTGGCATCCCTGGGCATGGAGCCTGCACATAACCTCCTATTATCTCCAACACAGGGTAGGAGAACTGGGGTGGGGAGGGTGGTGACTGGCGGGTGGTGGTATGCTGGAGCAATGGGTGGTGGGGGGGTCAGGTCCGTCTACCGCGGTCCGTCTACCGCCCCCCCCCACCAATAGAGCACCAGTCACCACTGAACTCCATTATCCTCATTATCATACATTGGGATAAGAGTGGTAAAATAAAAGTGGGTGCACCGAAGGACTCGGTGAAATGGCCACTGGGCAGATTCAGTGGGGTGGCCAGTGGGCGGGCCCCGGGGAATGTTGGCGGTCAGGTCCAGAGGGAACCAAGCCTAAAGCGGTGTAAGGGGCCCCGCAATTTCTGATGGTTGCCCTGCTGCAGTCAGCCAGCAACATGTTACTGTGCTCTGGACGATCCTGTTGTTTCCATTCAGCCACAGCTGTGTGTCCTGCAGAACTTGTATTGCTGTAGTCATATCTTCTTGCGTCTCCCTCCTGGCTCCCCCATTCAGCCCCGCTCCAGCACTGTTTACAGTCAAATGTGAGCGGGTTGGAGAGGGGGAGAGCTAAACTTTTTTTTTATTACTATGCATTCTTTATTTCCCTGTTTATATTGCCCCCCCCCCGCTGGCCGAGCCCAATACAACAGGGCCAGTTGTACTGGCTTATCAGCTGCCCTGATTGCTAGACCATGTGGGCAGCAGCAAAGTCACCATAACGGCAACCACATGGTTCAGCAAACATGGGCAGGAACAAAATACTTCTCTGTGAAAAATTCAGGATGGGGCACAGTGCTGTTGCTGGTGGTTGCCTTTCTGTGTCCTGTACCTTGCTGGCAGGGACAGTACAGACTCCTCAGAGTCACCAGTCCCCCCAAGCACTCCAGAGCGCATCTTCAATGGCCCAGGAAAAATGCTACCTTGCAGTTTTGCAACTGGTATGCCTGGAGGACATGATCCACACTGGGCCAGATACCCTGAAATTTCTTCAGGGATAGACAGGCCAAGAGATGGCCCACCCCATGCCAACTTGTGCCAGGCCAGGCCCTTCAGCTGGTACAGTTTACACACCTGCACTTAGCCTGGCACATGTCCAAAATATGATAGTACAGCATATTCTCAACATGTGCCAGGCGTGGTAGGGCGCATTTAAACTTTTACAGGCTTTTAGGATGTCCTTTGGCAAGCCTGAAGAGCATGTATCAACTTTGATATGCATACACCAACATTCACATTAACCATGCTGCCAGAACCAGACCATCATCGATGTCTGAGGCTCCTGACTCTGGACTTGATAACATCTTGTCACTATTCAAAGATGCAACCAAAATGGTGAGCTGTGATGAGGCAGGGATTAACAATAAGATCCCTCTGTTGGTTCCAGTAGTAGCACATTGGATGGTTTAATAGACTGGATAATGCATGCACAGCATCAGGAAGAGGGGGGTGTTCTGTTCTCTCAGGGCCAAGCAAGATCATTTGCCTAATGCCTCAATCCCTGAGAAACAAAGGCAGAAAGGAGGTTGGGTGCTAGTGCTATGGAGGAGGATTGGGGTGCTAGCAGTGGTGAGCAGGAGTATTGTGGTCCTGGTGCCGAGAAGGAGGGTTGTGGTGCTGATGCGGAGGAAGAGGAGGAAATTTAGGGTGGCTTTAAAGCAGAAGTTTCATCCCCTTCGCGATCCAAGGAGAGAATCATATGGGGATCTATGCCACCATTCAAGTGGGTACCATATCAAAGAACTTCTCTGCCACATCTCCTGATGATGGCTGGATTCACCGGCCTATAGGCATAGATGAAGGGGAAACACCTAATGGGAAAAGGCTGACCGCCCTCCCACAAGGGAGCCTTAGTTGCACACTTGTCAGTAAGCTAGGCAAAGCTGCCATTTGTGTGAGGCACATCAATGTACATACTTCTGTGTAGCAGAATTATGCTCCAATGTACCCCCTCTTTTCTCCAAACCATAGCTGCCATTACATGTTGTAAATCTGATGTCTGGCTTCAGCGCACTGGAGGCAAAGCTGTAAGGGGAAAACAAAAGCACATAGTCGTTTTCACACCACAAATTGACTTTGCCACTTGATCTGATGCAGGCAAAGCTGCCCTTTGCGTATTTTTATTGTAAGGCCACCCCTCCCTGGTTGAAGTAAACATGGGCAGGGATGGAACCTGGGAACTGCTTAAAAAAATAAAAAAAAAATAAGCCTAAACACCATCTGGTCCTATGCAAAAAATTTTTTTTAAATGGGTTCTTTGCAAGATAAAGGCTGTCAGCCCAGACAGAGGTATTTGCTTCAAGGAATCCCACCTTGTATGTGGGAGCAGAAATAGGAATGTCTCTAATGTAACAAAAAAAAAGAACTAGATTATTATTCAAGGATTGCTAGGTCATGGTCATTGAAACAAAGATAGCAAAGGCAGAAACATAAACTTTTTTTTTTAACAGATATAATTTATTTAAATATATACAATGGCATACAAGGAAAGTGACAGCAAATCCATGCAGATTGCAATAAGCTCAGTCAAGTACATAGCTTTGTATACAGTACAGGTTATAAATGGGTTCAGCAAGTTTCAGGAGTGTATAGTAAACAATTGCCATTAAAGACAGGGATATGATAACATGATTGTGAGAAACGCGATTGTGTTGGATAAGATTTCAGTGTTGACGCTCAAAAGCCACGGGCACCATATAAAAAGAAGTAAAGGAGGGGCAGGAGGGGAAAGAAAGGGGGTGGGCAGGAGAAGTAAAGAGGGAAAGGGGTCAGGAAGGGTAAGAGAAAGGTGAGGGAAAAACAACTGTGTCGCTCTAAAAAATATAAAAAGAGTAGGAAATTTGTGTTCCACCAAGTTAGAGGGTAAGAGCTCTAGCCTCCACCCAAGCTGACCATAAACTTTGATAGTACTGGATGCCAAACACTGGTCCAGCCCCATCCATTTCTCTCCTACCACCAGTATTTTTTATATTATGTTATTTATTTGGAACAATATTTCAAGAGTATCATTTATTTATTGTTTTAAATCTTTAAATTTTTAGCAAAAAGTGTTTTGGGCTAAATTATTTGTTGCAAAACCATCTCTGCTTTAGTCAAACAATAACGTTAGGTAGGGATGGCAAGGCTGCAAATAAAATAGCAATAAATGATCACATTTGTGAACCATTCTGTGTCCAAGCTAGACAACTGACTGGAGGTAGTCCAACATGTGCCGTAGGTACTAGACTTCCCTGCTGCATGTCGTGTCAGAGAGGGTTTTCAACACAGCAGACTTTCAGCAACAACTGCCTAATGTGGTCCAGTTAATCAAAAGGTAAATGTTATTATTTAAATAATTAAAATAAATAAAATTGTATTAAAATTAAAAATGACAAATATAAATAAAATTTACAGTTGATTATTTTAGAGACAATAGCCAGAAATAATATGCAGACTCGCTCCACAGTATGTAAGCACTTTTATAATGCTGCAATTTAGAAGGGAAAAAAAAAGGTTTATATTTAATTAATAACAACTAGAGTGCATTATACCACCAAAAGATCCGGAAATATTGGGCAGACTAATTGCACACTATTTAAGTAGCTGTAGTAGGCCACAGGGAGACATAAGGCAGGTTTTGATCAAGAAGTCAAAATGAAAGTGTTTTATTTCACAGTAAAAAGGAAAAAATATTGTACCGACTCCATGCACGGTATTTATGCACATTTACTAGGCTGAATTTCGAACAGGTCAGAAACCAGCCAGCTTTTAATTAAAAAAAAAACACATTAGAGTTGTTTTTCTTTCACTGAAAATCTACAATTTTTAAGCAGGACCCACACTAGCCATCTTTTATATAAAATAAAATCAACATTGAAATGCATCCATTTTGCTGAAAAAGACCCTAAAAATAGTAGGAGGTACAACATGCACCACCTTGGCTAGGCTCCATTTTTAACACAACCCACACCAGACAGCTTTTTTATAAAAAAAAGCCAACAAAATATTGTAGTGAGTACATTTGCAGTGTTTAAACATTTTGACTAGGCCGCTTTGTCAAAAGCACACAAACAAGCCAATTTTTATAACAACAAAAAAAAACCTGCATTATACTGTATTTATTTCATATTTCTAAAAAGCTCCTAACATGTTGTAATGCCAATGTACACAGTTTTAAATCACTTGTACTATGCCCCACAGGACTCCCACCAGCCAGATTGTATTCCAGAAATCATGAGAGCATGATTATTTAGCAGAAAAAGACCCTCCAAACCTCCACATAATGTAGTACCTACTTACACAGTTTTTTATCATATGTACTAAGCACCATTTTTGAACAGGACCCTCAACAGCTATTGTAAAATTGCTAATTGCTATTGCTAAATTGTAATCTATTTCCTGAAAAAAGCCCTCAAAATAATGAAGTATCTACATGCACAGTACTGATTCACTTGCACCAACGATTTTAAAATCAAGAAACCAACATTCCTGTATAATTTATTCACAGAAAAAGGCACTCAAAATACTGTATTGTAGTGCCTACATGCACAGTATGGAATCACTTGTACCAGGACTGATTTTGAGCAAGACCCCCACCAGTCAGATTAAAATCAGCATTAGAGCGTAATTATCGAGCAGGAAAAGGTCCCTTTAAATAATGTGGTGCCTACATGCAGGGTATTCAATAATGTGTACTATGCCCAACTTTGAACAGGACACCCACCAGCCCTTTTAAAATATTGAATATTTTGTAGGATAAAAAAAAAAATTGATTCAAGAAATCAACTTAAGGGCTCATTTGCACAAGCGTTGCCCCCTGAAGGGTGATGTGCAGTGGATCATATTTAAGAGGGCATTTGACAGGCAGCAAGGAAGTGTCATTAAGTCCATTACTGCCTGTTTTAAATCCTAAACACCACGCAGTTGTGGATGTGGTTGCAGCATGGCCCAATTTAATTGCATTGGTTATGTTTAGCAATGTTTTCAGCAATGACCAGTAGCAACTAACTCTCCCTAGAAACACTTTAAAATCTTTGCCTAATCTGCTATGCTACTGTACAGCTCACTGTTATGCCGCGTACACACGATCAGATTTTCCGACAACAAATGTTGAATGTGAGCTTGTTGGCGGAAAGTCTGACCGTGTGTATGCTCCATCGGACATTTGTTGTTGGACTTTCTGCCAACAAATGTTGGCTAACAGGTTCTCAAATATTCCGCCAACAAATGTTCGTCGCACAATAGTCCACGCATGCTCGGAGTCAAGTATGAGCCGGAAGTGCTCGGTCTTGTAAAACTAGCGTTCGTAATGGAGATATCAGGTACCTCTTGTACGTCACTACGTTCGTAATTGTTGGCCAACATTTATATGACCGTGTGTATGCAAGTTGGAGCCAACAACCTTCGAACAAAATTCCACGGTTTTGTTGTCGGAAAGTCAGATCGAGTGTACGGGGCATTAGTGTGTGTATATATATATATATATATATATATATATATATATATATATATATATATATATATATATATATATATAACAGGGCTTTTTTCTGAGCGGACAGGTGCAGGAACCCCCCCTTTTCTGAGTCACTTCTTTTCTCCTCCCCTACCCACCTCTGAGCATCATTCCTTGGTTACACCCCCTACCCACTTCCCAGTACTACCCTTTTAGAGAATACAGAACCAAGTATCATTTTGTGTCGCTACTCGTTAAGTAATTTGTATGAAATTTGGTAATGATAACAAGTAGTAAAATAGATCCACTGCAACCAGTAACAATAGATCCCCCCCACCAGCAACAATAGAATCCCTGCAGCAACAGCAGATCTCCCCACAGCCAGCACCTATAGACTCTCTGGCAGCAAGCTGCAAAAGACCCCTTTCTCAGCAGTAGATTTCTCCCAGCAACAACTGACCCCCCCAGCAATATAAGTTATAACAATATAACATTTTGTCATGTTATAACCAAAGTGGCATATAATTGTGAAGTGAAAGGAAAATTATAAATGGTTTTCAATTTTTTTTACAAATAAACATGTGAAAACTGTGGTGTGCATTTGTACTCAGCCCCCCTTTACTCTGATACCCCTAACTAAAATCTAGTGAAACCAATTGCCTCAGAAGTCACCTAATTAGTAAATGGAGTCCACCTGTGTGTAATTTAAGATCAGTATACAGTAAATACAGCTGTTCTGTGAAGCCCTCAGAGGTTTGTTAGAGAACCTTAGTGAACAAACAGCATGAAGGCCAAAGAACATACCAGACAGGTCAGGGATAAAGTTGTGGAGAAGTTTAAAGCAGGGTTAGGTTATAAAAAAATTCCAAGCTTTGAACATCTCACGGAGCACTGTTGAATCCATCATCCAAAAATGGAAAGAGTATGGCACAGCTGCAAACCTACCAAGTCATGGTCGTCCACCTAAACTGACAGGCCAGGCAAGGAGAGCATTAATCAGAGAAGCAGCCAAGAGGCCAATGGTTACTCTGGAGGAGCTGCAGAGATCCACAACTCAGGTGGGAGAATCTGTCCCCAGGACAACTATTAGTCATGCACTCCACAAATCTGACCTTTGTGGAAGAGTGGCAAGAAGAATTGTTGTAAGAAAGCCATAATAAGTCCCATTTGCAGTTTGTAAGAAGCCATGTGGGGGACACAACAGAAATGTGGAAGAAGGTGCTCTGGTCAGATGAGATGAAAATTTTACTTTTTGGCCTAAAAGCAAAGTGATATATGTGGCAGAATCCCCACCGTGAAACATGGTGGTGGCAGTATCATGTTGTGGGGATGCTTTTCTTCAGCAGGGACAGGAAAGCTGGTCAGAGTTGATAGGAAATTGGATGCAGCCAAATACAGGGCAATCTTAGAAGAAAACCTGTAATGCCCTGTACATCGGATCGTGTTGTCGGAAAATCCGATCGTGTGTGTGCTCCATCGGACTTTTTCCATCGGAATTTCCGACACACAAAGTTTTAGAGCTGGATCTAAAATTTTCCGAAAACAAAATTCGATCGTTTAAATTACGATCGTGTGTAGACAACTCCAACGGACAAAGTGCCACTCATGCTCAGAATAAATTAAGAGACGAAAGCTATTGGCTACTGGCCCGTTTATAGTCCTGACGTACGTGTTGTACATCATCTCGTTCAGAACGATCAGAATTTGCGACAACTTTGTGCGACCATGTGTATGCAAGGCAAGTTTGGCCCAAAATCCGTCGGAAAAAATCTGACGGATTTTGTTGCCGGAATGTCCCACCGTGTGTACAGGGCATTAGAGTCTGAAAAAGAGTTGAGACTGGGGCGAAGGTTCACCTTCCAGAAGGGCCAGGACCCTAAACATACAGCCAGAGCTACAATGGAATGGTTTAGATCGAAGCATATTCATGTGTTAGAATATCCTAGTCAAAGTCCAGAACTAAATCCAATTGAGAATCTGTGGCAAGACTTGAAAATTGCTGTTCACAGATTCTCTCCATCCAATCTGACAGAGCTTGAGCTATTTTGCAAAGAAGAATGGGCAATAATGTCACTCTCTAGATTTTTGGTAGAGACATACCCAAAAAGACTGTAATTGCAGCGAAAGATGGTTCTACAAAGTATTGACTCAGGGGGCTGAATACAAATGCACGCCACACCTTTCACATATTTATTTGTAAATATTTTTTTAAAAACATTTATCATTTTCCTTCCACTTCACAATTATGTGCCACTTTGTGTTGGTCTATCACATAAAATCCCAATAAAATACATTTACGTTTTTGGTTGTAAAATAACAAAATGTGGAAAATGTCAAGGGGTATGAATACTTTTTCAAGGCACTGTATATATATATATTTTTATATATATATACAAATATATCCTTTTCCATGCACTGCACTCATCCAATGTGCCCCCACCCCCTGGCTGCTTCCCACATTCCATAATGCCTTGCACTCCCTGTGGGCTCCAAAGGAAATAGTAGAAATGTGCAGCCAAAACCCGTTACGTCTTTTGTGCTATTCCATATAGGTGCTTGGCTCACAAAATATTTTTCAGTGGCATGCTTTTATTTTCATAGTCTTTAGGTTTTTTTCATTGTTACAAAGCTAATAAACATGTCATGCTCATTTGTTAAAGGAAGCTGAATGGTGAGAATTATTTGTGATAATGGCATAGTGTTTTATTTATTTGATTCTGTTGAGTCCATGTCATTATCACAGAGCAGTTCTGTTCACCCTGTAGAGTAGTTCCTCTTTTACAGTTCAGCATTTACAGTCCCTGTTTTAAGGATAAAAAGCATGTATATTGAAATAGGCAAATAGGCACATTACAGTAAACATTTTCCTTTAAAACAATGCCTAGCTTTTACCGTGCCCATTAATCAGTATGCTGTCATGGCCCACTGTGTGTGTAGTGCACTTTGTTTAATCCACAGGAAAATGACCCTACCATGAAAGAGCCAGTTGGTTGTGCCCCCCAGGCTAACAGTTTCCCATCCACCCCAGCTCCACAAATCGGAAGCTTTTACAAGTTGCCATCCCACAGTGTGTTTTTGCAGGCCAAACACAACCCGTCTCTTTCCGGCAGGTTGAGAGCCCACTGTACAAGTTGTTCATCTGTAAAAGCCAAACACAGAAGTGACACAATGATGTTTAAATAAACCAGCATCTAATGAGCACCTCACACCCTTTCATATCTGAACTGGCTTTCCCAGGAGAAGAGGGAAAAACAGAGAGGACTGTAGACCACCCTCCACCAGCATCTCAGTGCTTCTCTCAAAAAGATACAAATTATATGCCATGATTATGATTACCAGTTTAGAATTTAGCTTTTGAACATGGGACGGGATTTATATATGAATATCTACGTAAGTAAATCCTGGATATCTTGCCAAATTGAAACATGTATATCTACAGTATAAAGTATGGACTATAGTTTATGAGCCTCTTGATAGAGGACAAGGCATAAAAGGAAACATCTTGTATAGTATAACAACTTATTGGGCATTGCCTTATGGTATATGTACAGTATTGTTGCCATTCTACTTATCTATTGTTTGAGGGGACTCTATTCATGTGGAGACATGTGATATAATTATGTACTAGAGGACAACTGAAAGATGAAATAAGTCTGTCCTGACATATCAGGTTTATTCTAGTGTCCTTGTAATTGTTATTATATTTAATAGGATGTTAAAAGAGAAGTATGTGAATTTTGCTTTTTTTTTTTAAATCATATTTACCTAGGTGGATGCAGCATCATTCCGATGCTGCATCTGTCTCCTAGTGGCTCTAAGGCTGAGAACTGAGCGAACAAACACTGCCAATCGCTCGGTTCTCAGAGGCCCCTGAGCAGAGAGTTGGTGACTGTCAGTCACAGCTCCCTGCTATGCCCCCCCCCCTCGATCACTGGAGCGCTGGACTGTGGAGGGGGCAGGAGCAGCCAGATCAGGCTCTGAGTGGCTCGCTAAGAGGCTGAGCCAGGTGCCGGTTCAGGCATGTGGGCGGACCCCAACCATATGGTCCTGATCTTTCCCAAGCCTTGAACGACTATGTGACGTCTGCTGAAACCAGGTCACAAGAGAGCAGAACGAACTGCACTCCTGTGATCCACTTCTTCCTTAAAGAAATTAATAGAAATATTGTTTTTACGAAATTACATTTATATTTTTGTGCTAATAGGTCTGGGAAAATAAAGTTGTTATGAAACCAACATATACACTCAGTGCTTACTCCAGGGCTTTCTTAATGCATGGGCACCCCTGGACATTGCCCAGGGGCCCCAGGTGCATGAGGGCCCCATGATAATCTTGCATTACATTGTACTTTCCAACTGTCCTGGCAAATCACACTTTTTACTAAGCTGTCCCCTTCCCTGTACTGCGCCTTTCTGCCTCTGTGTTGATTAGTCTTTGATTTGTGGCATGTTTTCCAATTGTTTAAAATCGATTTTATTTAAAGTACTAATAACTATATGTTTAATTATATCAACTATTTATACTTTAATTCTTGAGAGTAGGTGCGTAAATTGGGGCAAGATCGTAGGGGCCCTAGTGCATTACTTTGCCCACGGGCCCATGATGCTATTAAGACAGCCCTGGCTTACTCTATACCTTATAAAATACAAGTATATAAAACGAAGACACACAAGTATGGAAATACTGACTTTTCCAGGTGAAGTACTGCTTAGTGTGGACAGTGAGGTCTATAACAGTAATGGGTTACTACTGAGGACTGAGGCGTGTGCTTTAAAGGTATGAGGTGCCTCCATTTTTCATGTAGCTTGTTTTTTTAATTTATAGTAATTTCTAGGTTATCTAGAAATGACCTTAGTTAAAATTGAAGAACGAAACAATTAGAATATATAAAAACGGATTATGTTCTTTATTTTCTAATTTCTAAAGGATGGAAATCTGGCAGGTAGATGAAATGATTCTTCTCTGACATGCTTCCGCGGAAGAAGGCCCATTAAGTTCCATTATTCATCCTTATCTCATTGTTTTACTGTTTAGTTCAGCAAACTTAATTTATATAAACCATTGGCAGTGCTGCTTTACCACATGGAGGACCTGAGGGGCTGAAAGAGCTATAATTTAATTTCATTGTTAATGCAGCAAAACCCTTTATAGGTCTTGAAACACCTAAGAGGCTCTATTCCTGCTGGATAAATGAACAATTTAATAGGTGTTACAACATATACATAAGATGTGTTATCCACAAAACGAGGGGCAAGAAAGTTTTTCTACAGTAATTAATTTTGTTATTATCAATGCAGAAACTCTTAACAAGTCTTTCCTTATGAATGTAATAATGTTGCTTGTATCTTTTGCTATTCTGAGATGTTGAAAACCCACTCGTAGGACTGTGACTGTGAATGTTCATGATATCAGTAGGCTTTTCTGATATACAAAAGAGAAGCTTTTCTGATATAGTAAGAGATGTCTCTATTGGGCCTTATTCACAAGGGCTTCAACTTGTATAAGAGCAGGGGTCTCCAAACTTTCCAAACAAGGGGCATTTGGGAGGGGCTGGAATGTGAGGGTAGAAAATTTCCCAATGTTTTAGGTGTTGTATTCATTTGCATAGTGCCTGTGGTCAGTAGGAAGAGGAATAGTGCCCCATCATTGGTGTCAGCAGATGGAATAGTGCCCTATAATTTGTATCAGTGGAAGGAATAATGCCCCATCATTGGTATCAGAGGGAGGAATAGTGCCCCATCATTGATATTAGTAGGAGGAATAGTGCTCCATTATTGGTGTCAGTTGGGGGAATAATGCCCCACTGTTGGTATCAGGTTTAGGAATAGTGCCTCAAATCAGTGGGAGGAATAGTGCCCCAAGGGTCGGATTAAGGCTAGCAAAGGCCAGTCATCGGGCCACAGTTTGGAGACCACTGTATAAGAGCAATGTTTGCAGCCAGTTTTAAGTTTTAGGCTTCAAGTACACTGCTGCTAGTAAACAGACATTTAGGGGCAGTTGGGTGTTTTTTTCAGCTCCCCCGAAACTCTCCTCTATGTTATCTTATCAGTACACGTACACAGGGTCATTCATAGTAGTTTCTAGGCAGTAGAGTTTAGAAGCATTTTTTGGAAAGCATAAAAATGCATTCAGGACGGATGTTCAGAGGCATGTGAAACGCCAAATGCCTGTAACAGCTTGTAAACGCATGTAAATGTGGTTCCTTTGTGTTTAACCGCGTTTAATTTACAGGTGTTTTTAATGGAGATACATTTTTGACTATTTGAAAAAAAAAAAAAAAACACTTCTAAATGCAAACGCGGCATAACAGACATTTTTAAACGTCAGCCAATATCTGTCAAGGTAAATTGTTCAGGAGAGGTTTTAAAATGTCCCGTGTACATTAAGCCTGAAGCATTTGTAAAGCTTTTGGAAAGCCTCGAGAATCAATGTTGTAATCTTTAACCACCAGATTTTCCCCCTTAATGACCAGGCCATTTTTTGCGATACGGCACTGCGTCACTTTAACTGACAATTGCGTGGTCGTGCGACGTTGTACATAAACAAAATTGACGTCCTGTTTTCCCCACAAATAGAGCTTTCTTTTAGTGGTAAACCTCTGCGGTTTTTATTTTTTGCACTATAAACAATAGCAACAATTTTGAAAAAATAAATATATTTTTTACTTTTTGTTATTATAAATATCCAATAAAAAAAAAATTTCTTCCTCAGTTTAAACTGATACGTATTCTTCTACATATTTTTGGCAAAAAGTGTATATTGATTGGTTTGCGCAAAAGTTATAGCGTCTACAAAATAGGGGATAGATTTATGGCATTTTTATTATCAATTTTTTTTTTTTTACTAGTAATGGGCGGTTATCAGCGATTTTTATTGGGACCATTAACATTTATACAGCGATCAGTGCTAAAAATAGCCACTGATTACTGTCACTGGCCGGGAAGGGGTTAACACTAGGGAGCGATCAAGCGGTTAAATGTGTGTCCTAGGGAGAGTTTCTAACTGTGGGGGAATGGGACTGCCTGGGGGGAGGAGACCAATCACTGTTCCTAAGCAGTAGGAAAACAGATCAGTCTCCTTACCCCTGACAGAATGGAGAGCTGTCTGTTTACATTGACAGACTTTTGTTCTGTCTCTCTCAGGAGCGATCGCGGGTGCTTGATGGACATCGCGACCGCCGGGCATGTGCATCTGCTCCGTCGTCGTGCCATGGGCGCCCGCAACCCCTAGTGGTCTTAAAGTGCCCGACATACAGCTACGACGGCTCGCCCAGGGGGAGCCAACCTGCCGCAGTATAACGGTGGCTGAGCCTCAAGTGGTTAACCTCCTTAGCATTATGTTTTCCTGGGAAAAACAGGGCGAACACGCAAACTCCAGGCAGGTAGTGTCATGGCTGTGATCTGAACCAGTGACCCTTTTGCTGCTAGGCGAAAGTGCTAACCACAACAATACTGTGCTGCCCATAGTTAACTGTAAATAATGGCCCTAGAATTATTTATTATTTTTCAAGCGTTTTTCAGGTGTATTGTGTGACATGCTGCAGCACCCTTTTCTGCACCCCAATTCCCCTTCCCTGTGACAGTCAGCGGGAGTTCTTCTCCCTGCAAACGCTGCCACATTTGAAAACAGCATTACAGGAATCTATGAATGAAACCATCCCGTCTTCCACACCGGCAGATGGCTTGTAGTTCTCAACGGACAGGGAGGGGGCTGATGAGCGCCCTTATAGTCCACTGCCATCTCCTCAAGCTTTCTAACAGAAAGCCTATATGGAGCTATGGGCAGAAAGCTGGAGGACATGTCTGCAGGAGCATGACATTGCCCCCATGGTCAGTGGATGATCTGCAGGCTCTTGTGCAACAAATAATAAATGCACATTTTTTTCCTGTGCATTTATTATTTTTTGCATAAATGTGAACTTAGCCTTTAAAATTATTTTCATAATCGTCAATTGACAATGCTAATATCCGAAAAATGTAACACAAATTTCCCAAACTAAAAAGGAAAGACTGCTTTGTGTTAGACTGACTATTGGATATTGACCAATGCTGGAATTTTTATGGATGACTTTTCTATATATGACCATGGAAGGGATTTCAGCTTCTGCATGTTTATGCTGCAGCTTAAATTTCTAAATTTGTGTTTTTATTATTTGAGTAATCTTGTTCTGTACTGATTCCATGTCGGTACTGCAATCACTGAGATTTGTTTTGACACTAGAGAAGAGCAATGTGTAGATTGATATCAAGGTCATTAAAAACAAGGTCAAATTCTGCATCTCTTCTTTCAATGGAGGGAAAAAATGACAACGATCCCTCTTATGCTCTATTGTCTTTCAATGTTACTGTCACCAGATCTGAGCCTCGATGCCTCCCCCATGCCTAACCCACTCCCCTCTGAGAATTAAGTCTTAGTGGTTTCTTGTTAGTCTAATTAATAAGTCAAAGACATGAATGATCCAGAAAATGCACAAAGATGTGGGGCAGTATTTTTTCAATGGTGATATCCTATGTCCTATTAGGTATGCATGACCGTACCACAGCCTGAAAGACAAAAGCTGAGCATGGACCTCTTTTGTTAAATACTAAAAAATATTTATCTAGCACCCAGCTCTAATTTTAATTTTAAACTAACAATTATTTATAACATATACATGACATTTTAACATATTGTATTTTTTTTTTTTTTTTAGTATTGTATTTATTTATTTTTTAGTTTATTTATCAAATTTCTTATTTGTTTGTCCAGCACAGCTATGAAGTGTTTTTTCAACATGTATTCAACATTTTATTCCAGGAATAAAAATTGAATCATTCTTGATAAATTGAGCATTCTTATAAAATTATAGTATTTCTTTCACCTGAAAAAAAAAAAAAAAACTATTGTAAATTGATCTTTAACAATGTTTGGGGTGCAGATATATGTATTTATGACTTCCACAGTGAAGCTCACAGATTTCTAGTGTCTGTGGCATTACAGATGGCAGATCTCCAGAGCAGTGGTGGTTAACTTACTAGATTTAGGGGATCTCAAATTTGACCCCTGACATAACTAAAGGCAGCACATATATTTCAAGGTATGTAATGCCACCAAATACCATGGTCAGAGTCACAATGGATGGTCAGGGCCTTTTGGCATGGTACAGTAGTGGGCTACAGATACAGTACAGTCGATGATCAGAGCCTGTGGACATACTACATTAGATGGTTAGTAATTACTGTACATATATTCTACAGTAGATGTTTAAAAGCCTGTGAGCATACTATAGTAGAATAATAGAGACTACAGTGTCTTGAAATGTATTCACACCCCTTAAAAGTTTCCACATTTTGTCATGTTACAACCAAAAACTTAAATGTATTTTATTGGGATTTTGTGATAGACCAACACAAAGTAGCACATAATTGTAAAGTGGAAGAAAAATGATAAATGTTTTCTTAAATTTTTTTACAAACAAATATGTGAAAAGTGTGGCGTGCATTTTGTATTCAGCCCCCCTGAGTCAATACTTTGTAGAACCACCTTTTGCTGCAATTACAGCTGAAAGTCTTTTTGGGGATGTCTCTACCAGTTTTGCACATCTAGAGAGTGACATTTTTGGCCATTCTTTGCAAAATAGCTCAAGCTCTGTCAGTTTGGATGGGAAGCATCTGTGAGCAGAAATTTTCAAGTCTTGCCACAGATTCCCAATTGGATTTAGGTCTGGACTTTGAGTGGGCCATTCTAACACATAAATATGCTTTGATCTAAACCATTCCATTGTAGCTCTGGCTGTACGTTTAGGGTGGTTGTCCTGCTGCAAGGTGAGCCTCCGCCCCAGTATCAAGTCATTTGCAGACTCTAACAGGTTTTCTTCTAAGATTGCCCTGTATTTGGCTCCATCCATCTTCCCATCAACACTGACCAGCTTCCCTGTCCCTGCTGAAGAAAAGCAACGTGATGCTGCCAACACCATTTTCACGGTGGGGATGGTGTGTTCAGCGTGATGTGCAGTGTTAGTTTTCCGCCACACGCATTTTTTGGTTCAATTTTGGTCTCATCTGACCAGAGCACCTTCTTCCACAGGTTTGCTGTGTCCTCCACGTGGCTTCTCGCAAACTGCAAATGCAAACTGGAAATGCAAACTGCAAATTCTTATGGCTTCCTTTTAACAGTGGCTTTCTTCTTGCCACTCCAGGTGTTTCAGGCCTATATAAGTTTGTGTAGAGCTCATGTGAAATTGCCAGAATTTTGGTTGGAAGCCAAACAGTGAGGACACTGTGTGGAGAGTGAACAAATCTTTGCTTTTTTGACTGCTGGTGATTGCTGGATTACATTTTTAGGTTCTTTCTGGACCTTTTCCTTTTTATCTTCTTAATACCCTTTTCTTCTTACACTTTTTAAACAGTTTTTTTTTTTTTCTTTCCTTCCTTCAGCTTACTAATTAAGGGGAGTGCCTAATTGCTCCCAGGTGTTTCAGGCCTATATAAGTTTGTGTAGAGCTCATCGTGAGCCTGCTCATCTTTGAGACTGGTTGAACTCTGTCCAAGTGGAACTTGTCTAAGTGGTGAGTTAAAACCAGGAGTTTATAACAGGAGGTTGTAACAGGGGTCATAGTACCTATGCAGGGACCGTTGTCAGCCACATATCGCAGGACCATCATCTCCTCAGCATCCACATCGTCGCCACATCAACAGCCGCATCTTGGAGGATCATCGTCAGTCAAATCTCGCAGGACCATCATCTCCTCAGCATCCACATCGTCGCCACATCAACAGCCGCATCTTGGAGGATCATCGTCAGTCAAATCTCGCAGGACCATCATCTCCTCAGCATCCACATCGTCGCCACATCAACAGCCGCATCTTGGAGGATCATCGTCAGTCAAATCTCGCAGGACCATCATCTCCTCAGCATCCACATCGTCGCCACATCAACAGCCGCATCTTGGAGGATCATCGTCAGTCAAATCTCGCAGGACCATCATCTCCTCAGCATCCACATCGTCGCCACATCAACAGCCGCATCTTGGAGGATCATCGTCAGTCAAATCTCGCAGGACCATCATCCCCTCAGCATCCACATCGTCGCCACATCTCGCAGGAACATCATCTCCTCAGGAACCACACCGTCGCCACATCTCGCAGGATCTTCATCAGTCACATCTCGCAGGACCATCATCTCCTCAGCAACTACATCTCGTAGGACCATCCTCACCGCAGCCACCACACCGTCGCTACATCGACAGCCACATCTCGCAGGACCATCATCTACTCAGCATCCACATCGTCGCCACATCGACAGCCGCATCTCGGAGGACCATCGTCAGCCACATCTCGCAGGACCATCATCCCCTCAGCAACCACATCGTCGCCACATCTCGCAGGAACATCATCT
The DNA here is from genome assembly GCA_028564925.1 of Lithobates sylvaticus. Taxonomy (NCBI): domain Eukaryota; kingdom Metazoa; phylum Chordata; class Amphibia; order Anura; family Ranidae; genus Lithobates; species Lithobates sylvaticus. The sequence continues at coordinate 160,929,180 of CM053036.1, read as the reverse complement.
CCTCAGGAACCACATCGTCGCCACATCTCTCAGGATCTTCATCAGTCACATCTCGCAGGACCATCATCTCCTCAGCAACTACATCTCGTAGGACCATCCTCACCGCAGCCACCACACCGTCGCTACATCGACAGCCACATCTCGCAGGACCATCATCTACTCAGCATCCACATCGTCGCCACATCGACAGCCGCATCTCGGAGGACCATCGTCAGCCACATCTCGCAGGACCATCATCCCCTCAGCAACCACATCGTCGCCACATCTCGCAGGACCATCATCCCCTCAGCAACCACATCGTCGCCACATCTGGCAGGACCTTCGTCAGTCACATCTCGCAGGACCATCATCTCCTCAGCAACTACATCTCGCAGGACCTTCATCAGCCACATCCCGCAGGACCATCATCACCGCAGCCACCACACCGTCGCTACATCGACAGCCACATCTCGGAGGACCATCACCTCCCATCAACCGGACCTTCGCCACTTCGATAGCCACATCTCGCAGGACTATCATCTCGACAGTAACCACATCATCGCCACAACTCGCAGGACCTTCATCAGCCACATCTTGCAAAACCATTATCTCCGCAGCAACCACATTGTCGCCAAATCAATATCACCCTCATCATACTTCTATTTTTTTTGCTCTCTCAGCATGTGCATCTACAAATACTCAGCGGAAACCCTTCGCAGGCTAAGAAACATCACCTCAACATTGCCAACGCCCATTCAAAAAATACTACAAAAAGAGCAATTACTAAGGATCAACCCTCAATCAACCACTAGTCAAAGGAAGACCCCAACTCAGCCGCAACACTTAACATGCGCCTTGATTAACACCAGATCGGCAGTCAAGCACAGACAAGAAGTCCACGACTTCATCACCCAAAACAACTTGGATTGTCTCTTCATCACAGAAAGCTGGCTAACACCTGACTGCAACACCATCCTAACCGAATTGGTCCCTGAAAAATACAGGATCCTAACGGAGCATAGAATAGGAAAAAAAGGAGGAGGCCTAGCAGTGATCTTCAAATCTCACCTTACGCTCGGCAAACCCACGCTACAGAACCCAGTGCCTTTTATGGAGACACTTTCTTTACAGCTGCAAACAACACCCCAAGACAGCATTCATATACTGCTATGCTACAGACCACCAGGACCAAAGACAAATCTCCTGATACCCTTCACCGAATTTATTTCAATGCACACCCTGAAAACCAAAAATGTCCTGGTACTCGGAGATTTCAATCTCTGGGCAAACAACACCGAAGACCCCATCGCCTCTGCCTGCATAAACCAACTGGAAGAACTAGGTCTTCAACAACTGATAAATGCTCCAACGCATGGTTCAGGACACACTCTGGACCTCATCTTCAAACAAAATATCATCATCAACATACTCAACAACTCGCCGCTACCATGGACTGACCATCACGCCATCAAATTCGAAATCACCACCAACAACACCTTCCAGAAATCGAACCACTCAACAACGACATACTGGACCAGATCTCAGAAGAAGCTACACTCGGAACTCTTCAAAACTACACTATCCAACAAAATAACAACTTTAAATTTAAACCACTCGACGGAAAAAACACTCAACTCCTTAAACAAAGCGTTACTACAAACAGCAGACGCAATCGCTCCGAAACGCAGAACGCTCATCCGCAATAAAAACTCTGGATGGTTTAATGGAACTCTTACTCTACTGAAGCAGGAACGCAGAAGAGCTGAAAGAGCCTGGAGAAGAAACTGTTCTAAAGAAAACCACACAAACTACAATACTCTCACAATGAAATATCACAAAGCTATCTTCAAAGCAAAAAAAGAACACTTCTCAAACACCATCTCAAAAGCCCTAAACCGCCCTTGTGAACTATTCAAACTAGTCGCCCAGACTATGAACCCTACCTGCCTAGAGCCCCCTACCAACGAAACTCAAGAATTTTGCAATGAGTTATCGGATTTTTTTATCGACAAAATCGACAGCATTCGGGAAAATATCCAACAGAAAAATACAATCAACTGCATCCAAAAAGAGGAAGCCGATTCAAACATCGCACAACCACCGAATTTTTCGCTGACCCCGATCGCCATAGAGACCACAAGAAACATCATCAGAAGCCTCCGGGACAGCACTTCACCCAACGATATCATCCCCACAAAACTTCTGAAAGAATGCTCTGACATCTTGGCACCTACTATAACACTACTCATAAATCAGTCATTCAAAGAAGGAATTGTTCCGAACTCCCTCAAGCAAGGCATAGTCAAACCCCTCCTAAAGAAACCCAACTTGGATCCAAGAAACCCCAACCACCGAAGACCGATAACTAGCTTGAACACCATCTCCAAGATTATGGAGAAAGTAGTGGTACAACAGCTACAACTCCATCTGGACACACACAATCTCCTGGACCCTCTGCAATCAGGCTTCCGCCCGGGCCATGGCACAGAAACAGCTCTCCTCAAAATATGGGATGATGCCTTGGAAGCAGCAGATGATGGAGAATCATGTCTCCTGGTACTCCTGGACCTTAGTGCAGCATTTGACACACTGGATCACAACACTTTACTCACCCGCCTCAAAGAAGTAGCAGGAGTCACAGTTTCAGACTTACCATGGTTCACTTCCTTCTTAGGAAATCGGTCACAGACAGTGAAACTTGGAGCCTTCACATCTGAATCCCGTGCAGTCTCCTATGGAGTCCCTCAAGGATCACCTTTGTCACCCGTGCTCTTCAACATTTACATCCGTCCACTCCTAAAAATCATCAGCAAATCTGATCTATGCTTCCACTCATACGCAGATGATACTCAACTCTACCTTCAGATCCCCGGACAAAAAGACCAATATCAGGAATTAGAAAAATGCCTCGCATCAATAGACGACTGGATGTCCACAAACTCCCTCAAACTTAACGGAACCAAAACAGAACTCCTTCTCCTAAATGCAAACCGGAAAACTAAATCTACGACACCATGGACTCCGCCCACCATCCTTGGACAGACCATCCCCCTAAGCATAAAAGCCAAAAGTCTCGGTGTCATCTTCGATTCAGAAATGTCAATGAATGCACAAATAGGATCAGTAGTCAGCGGATCCTACCACCTTCTACGCCTGCTACGTAGACTCATCCCCTTCATTCCAGAAAAGGACAAAGCCGTAGTGGTAGGAACAATCATCAACTCTCGACTCGACTACGCAAACTCCCTCTACATAGGACTACCTAAATTCCAGATTGCACGACTACAAGTCGTTCAAAACACGGCAGCAAGACTAGTCACAGGAAAAAAACCATGGGAATCCATCTCCCCATCCCTGAGGACCCTCCATTGGCTAACCGTAAAGAATCGGATCACATTCAAGACCCTCTGCTTGACCCACAAATGCACACAAGGAGATGCTCCTCAATACTTATGCGAAAAAATACAACACTACACCCCCAATCGCAACCTCCGATCTAACGACCAAAACCTCCTCCTTGTCCCCAAATCCCGGTACAAGTCAAGGGGAGAACGAAGATTTGCAGTCCAAGGACCACGGCTATGGAACGCTCTACCTACGAACATCCGCTTGGAAAAAGACCATCGGGCCTTCAGGAAAAAACTCAAGACCTACCTCTTCTAAGAAGGAATCAACGCAGGTCGGATCAAGCGCCTCGAGGCGATTCAGTTCGCAGTTGCAGCGCTATACAAACAAATCATTCATTCATTCATTCATTCATTCTGGGAGCCCCACAGTCACGTAACCTAGAGAGGAGTTCCACACGTATTTTCGTTTATTAAAAGTCAGCAGCTACAAAAAGAAAAAGTATAGCTGCTGACTTTTAATAAACAGACACTCACCAGTCCCACAGTCCAGCGATGTGGCCACCTGGAGCCTCGCTCCTCTCCCCCTCCTCTCCGCTGTGACAAAAATTTTATTTTTGTAGCAGGGAATGCCTGAAATCTGACTTGTATCTTAGTGCAGACTTCTGGGAAAATAGGTGAGCCAATCATACAAGCAGCAAATTATGTTTCTGAGCGGTGGTCAGTACACATTTTGTATACAGAACACCTCCAGGTAGCCATATTGCATAGCATTTTCAGAAAAGGACAGCGGCTGCAGATTGAAAAGGAAAGGTGATTTTTAATTACATTCAATTACAATATGACTTGTGTCACAATTGTATACACTATATTATTTTTTCTCTATTTGCTATTTCCTTTCCAACGAAAGAGGAGTTACCCTTTAACAAGTGTTTTAGATGATTTCAGAATATTCTTTTATTTCCGTAGAAAGGCCACCCACCATGGGGATAAATAATAAAAGGAATTTCTATATGATTATATCGAGATTCTTTTGCACATGCACCAAAGAAGCAGTGCCCCCCTAAAAGTGCCTTGATTAAAAGTAAAGTTATTCTTTTAATTCATAAGACCATACTGAACTATGCCCAACATATAGCTTCTTCTTTTATTCATGCTATGGCAAGGGTATCCACTCAAATCCACCCCTTGTAATGAGTGTCTGATGTTAGCTCTGTTCTATCCCAGTAATGCTCCAATTTGTGCGCACTATTAGGAAGGGTGCAAGCTGATACATTTCTCTATGCCTTTGGAGTACAGACGTTTGGTCAATTAGAGAACTGATTTTTGTATTTTTGCCAGCTACTAAAACAACATCCATCACTTGCCTTTACAGTCAATCAATTAACACATAATAAAAAGAAGCAACAGAGCTGATGGTGTTTTGAAATGTCACAGTTGCCAATTGCCTCTGAATTCCAAGGACAGACCCTTTGTTCAAAAAGTCCTTTGTATTGTTTGGCCCTGCAGATATCAGTGGTCTTTAATGATGACTAATTTTATAATATGATCTAATAGGATAATCTCAGCTTATGTTTATTCATCATTTTTAAGAAGCTGCTTTTAAAATAAAAAAAGAAAGAAAGAATTAAGCTGGCCATACATGGATAGAAATTTCGGCTGGTTCAGCTGGGACCAGCCAAATTTTGATTCATGTATGGACACCCTGGTTGTACACAAGTCGTTCTATCTATCGACTTGTGTCCAACCAGCCTGTCAAGTTTTTACCGATGCTATCTGCTATAGCCGGCAACGCTAATCATTGTGTTCTGCCAGCAGGGTAGGCACAATAGCACTGCAAGAGGGATTCCCCATCAGCACTGACTGTGTGGACACAGTCAGTGCTGATGGGGGAATCAAGCAATTTTCTTTCCTTTCAACCACGGTAAAAGAAAATTGCATAACCTATTGCCTTTTGTGGTCTCTCTGACATGGTGGCAGTCTCTATGACATGGGGGGCAGTTTCTGTGACATAATGGGGACAGTCTCTGTGAAATAGGGGCAGTCTCTGTGAAATAATGGAGGCAGGCTCTGTGGCATAATGGTGGCAGTCTCTGTGACATTATGGGGGCAATCGCTGTGCCATAATGTGGGGCGGTCTCTGGGAATTATGGGCAGTCTCTGTGGGAGAATTCTCTGGGGCAGTCTCTGTGGGAATGCTGGTGTCTCTGTCAGGCAGTCTCTGTGGGAGCACCCTGGCTATCTCTGTGGGCCCAGAAGTCTCTGTCAGGCAGTCTCTGAGAGCACTGCGAATCTCTGTGGGATCAGTCTCTGCCCTCATAAAGATTGCCAGTGCTCCCAGAGACTGCTAGACAGAGACTGCTGCTTCTGCAGAGATTGCCTTTGCTCCCAGAGACCTTGAGTGTGAAGGAGCCTGGATGGTGAGGAGGATAAACAGCCTGAGACTTTCCTGCACAGAAGTGGAATGCAGTGGGACAGCTCCAGGCCACAACAGCCACACAGCCGGTGTACTATCATTAGCCATCCCCCATCACGAAGTGTCCGCTGTGTACTGCGCATGCGCAGTACGCAGGACACCCATATTCCGAAAATTGCAGAGGATGAACGGCGCCTGCGCCGTGAGTCCACTTTCAAGTTCCACCATCCAAGTGGACTAAAGCCCCATACACACGGTCGGATTTTCGCATGGATTCTGTCCGATCGGACAATGTTGTTGAAAAATCAGACCGTGTGTATGCACCATCGGACAGTGTACGTTGTATTGTCCGACGGACAAAATCTCCTGCTGGATAGATTTTCCGACAACACGGTCCGATCACACCAAATCCGATCGTGTGTATGGTAGTCCGACCGGACAAAGTGCTACGCATGCTCAGATCACATTACAAGACCAAAGCTATTGGCTACTAGCCTCTACGTAGTCCCGTCGTAGGCAACAAACGTCACCACGTTCAGAATGATCGGATTTTCCGACAACTTTGTCCGACCGTGTGTACGCAAAACCAACATCAGACAAAGTATGACGGACATGGTCTGACGGACCTGGTCCTCGGATAATCCGCGCGTGTGTATGGGGCTATAGAGTTAGAATATAAAAGAGCCGAGCGCAGCGTGGCGAGCGAAGCGAGCCCGGGAGGGGCCCTCTAAGTTTGACTAACCCTATGTCCGCTTGGATGGTGGGGGCTTCATCTTGACTCATGGCGCAGGCGCCGTTCATCTTCCGACAATTCCCGAAAATCTTCATGCTCCGTACTGCGCAGTACACTTCGGACACCTGGTGACAGCCAGACACTTTGTGATAGAACACCGACTACCTGTTTGTCCAGCCCACCTTGACGTTGCTTCTCTCCAAAGCCTTCCGGGTAGTTAGCTGCTTACACTCTGTGAGGCAGTCAGTCGGTCAGTAATACTACCCCACAGACTAACTGACTGACTGCCCCACAGAGTCTATGGGGCAGTCTGATGAAAGGAGGGACTCTGATGTGATCAGAGGGTTCATCCTGACTGCTGCACTTTATATGCTGTTTTGTATGTTAAATACTACTGACCCCTGCACTCTATACATTATATTGTACATAGTCCTGACTAAGGTGTTCATTGTCCCAACAGTTGTTGATATTAATGATGTTCCTCTTTAGGTAGGCTCAGTCAGACAAAATGGTATTTTTTTGGAGTGTGCATAAAATCATATGTGATAGAAACATACATTTTAAAAAAAAAATGATCCTTTGTCATCAGCATTTTATGTGTCTGTGAGTCAGTTGCAAACACAGTAATTAGGAGTATGTTATATGTGAGCAGTGTATATAGCAACTAGGCACATATTCTGTTTAGGCCTCATGCACACAGGACATTTAAAAAATGCCAGCGCTGCTGCCAGGAAAAAGCAGCATTACAAACGCGCTGTTAGCCACGTTTTTGAATAACATTTATGGGCATTTTTACGCTTTAGCGTTTTTTTGATATTTTTTCAGTAAACACACTCCCTATAATGTAAAAACGCCTAGAAACGCTAAACGCGGCTAACAGCTTGTTACAGCATTTAGCAGTGTTTAGCAGTGTTTAGGGGCATTTTTGGGCATTTTTTATTTTCACAGCTTGTCTTTACTGCTCCTGAAAGCACAGGCTATGTTTTTTTTGCTACTGCCCCTAAACGCTTATACCTCCAAACGCCTCTGACAGTTTATGTGTGCATGGACACATAGGCTAACATGGAGGGGCATTTATAGGCAATTAAAAAAAACATCAGACGCCCCTAACAGCAGCTGTAAAAAAAAGTCCTGTGTGCATGAGCCCTTAATTATCCCCTTTTAAGCCCCTTTACTGTTAAGCAAAATCTGGTCAAGCATACGGTTCGCAGCGGCGTGCTACACACGTTGCAGAACTTTTTTTTTTTTTAGGCTGCCCCAGCTCATTCATAATCCTAATCATGCTCACATTCTGTGTTTTCTGTTATGAATTTTTTTATTGGAAAGCCAGGCAGAATATTTGTTATGAGTATTGGCTGCTGGTGTTAGCGCTTCAATCATCACGGCACCACCATGCTTGAAATGGTGTCAGAGTGATGATTGCACATTATTTCTATTATTACATTGTAATGATAAATGAAATAGTTCAACTCACCATAATGCAGAATTAGTGGAAGCCCTGAGCGTGTCACTTGCCACTGTCACCTGCCACCAGATGCGGAATGTCAATTGCCATGCCACCTGCCACGTTGCCTGTCACCAGATGTGGAATGTCACTTGCCACGTCACCTGCCGCGCTGCCTGCCACAAGATGTGGATTGCCACCTGCCACATCACCTGACAAGTTGCTTGTCACCAGATGCAGAATGTCACTTGCCACGTCACCTGCCACGTTGCCTGTCACCAGATGCGGAATGTCACTTGCCACGCCACCTGCCACGCTGCCTGTCACCAAATGCGGAATGTCACTTGCCACGCCACCTGCCACGTTGCCTGTCACGAGATGCGGAATGTTACTTGCCACACTGCCTGCCACTACTGATCCATTTAGCACAGAGGCAGGGTTCCGAATGAAGGCAGGAGTGCAGTAATGCGGGGCAGGCAGTTAGAGATTATGTCCTCTCTCTGCTCCCCACCGCACCTCCAACATTGAGGCTGACAGGACACCGGCTGTGATCCGCCACCATCCATCGCTCTCATATGCCGACCACCCGGCTCTCTTATGCCAGCCGCCCGGCTCTGTCATTTCGCCCACCCACAAAAGTGTCTCATGCCAGCCGCCCGGCTACAGAAAGGCCACGGCCCGGTAGTGTGCCTCTGGTTTATACTGTTTAAATATACATTTTCTGTCATATTTTCAGATGCAAGTAAAAAATGTGCACCATCAGTAAATTTTTCATGTTTTGTCATTAAAAAATGACTGTAGAATCGTTATCTGACCTGCCTGTTGATGATATGCCTTATTAAACTGTATCTTTGAAAATCTTTTTTTCTGCTGTACTGCTTGTTATGGCCCTCAGGGCCTTCTTCTTTCTCTTATTTCAGTGAAGTATTTTTGGAAATTATCTGACCTGCCAGTTTGAATTCCTAGCAAATGAATCTGAAGGGAATGAGCCCTACACCAAAAATCTTTCAGAACTTGTGTCACAGATGAGAGAATAATGGATGTGGACCTCCCGGCCTTCAGGTTCAACAACAAACTGGGCAGGTTTGTTCCCAGGTCCAGAGATCCTCTGTTGAAAGCACTGGATGCTCCTAGTGGCTCAGTTGAATCAATACAACTCGATCTATGCCTTTTGTTCCCTAAAACGCCTTCTTGTCTACTGCACAAAATGGAGATGTAGAGCATTCCATGAATCCTCATAGCTCTGAATTGGCTCAGGCAGATGTGTTATTCTGATCTGATCAGACTCTTGGGCTTTTCAAGATCATCTGGATCTTCTGTCTCAAGGACTGGGTTTAAATTCTGGTTGCTGGCTTTAACAGCTGGTTGAGGGACAGGGGCACTTCCAGCTAGGGTCTACGATTGCACATGGAAGAGGCTTTCATTCAAAGAAATATTCTGTATGACAAATCCTGAACTTTTTACAATTAGGTCTGGATCAGCATTCGGCCCGAGTACCATCAAGGGGAAAATCTTGGTGCTTTTAATCCTGCTCCAAAGACTGCTTACGTCCCATTCTTTGATAAATACTTTTTTACAGGATATCTCTCCTATACCTACCCTACCTATTTACCCATCACTTGGCGCTCTCTGCACTTCAGAAACTGCCTTTTTAACCTATCAGAGATTTTCTACTCTTACTTACAAGTTTTCTTTTCTTGTCACCATCAACTTTGTGAGGTGTGTATCTGATCTAGCGCCTTTGACATGTAAAGAACCTATTCTGCTCTTATACAAGGCTGAGGTGGTATCAAGGCCTAGAGCCTCCCTGATTTTGAAAGTGGTTTTCGCACCTCAACCAGGATACTATGCTTCCATCCTTCTATCTGGTACCAAGATATCTGAAGGAGATTCCCCTTCATTGTATGGATGTAGTTCAAGTTGTATGTGTATACCTCGCAGTCAATGCTTCCATTAAAAAGACGGACACTCTCTTTCTCATTCCTGAAGGTGCCCAAAATGGGGAACCAGCTCCTTCTTCCATCATTTCTCAATGGTTCAGAGAGATCATCACTCTAGCTTATGGCCTTTGGGATTAGATGCCACCATTTCTATTCAAGGCAAACTTTACAAGGTCTGTGAGTGCTTCTTGGGCTTTTTGGCATCAGGCAACTGTTTCCCAGATTTGCAAGCTGTCACCAGGTCATCTGTTAATATGTTCTCTAAATTTTATCATATGGATTTTAAGGCCTCATCTGATGCCAGCTTTGGGCTTAAGGTCCTTCAGGCAGTTCTTTGAGCTGCAGGCTGTCCCCAGTTTCCTTCTGTTTATGATGGGCCTATTACTGTTTTGTTTGTTGTGTTGCCCAACCCTTGAACTGGTTTTGGACATAGCTGTACCAATTGTCTCTCAATCCTGTGTCCCTAAAGGAACTCAAATAATTTATTTTTTGTGGTATAAGTTGACTACTGTATACATGTTGTTTTTTTTATTGACATTAACAATTATTTTTTCAAGAAAAGCTTTCTTTTCTTTTCCACAGAGATTTTGTAAGATGAGAAAGATTAAACCAGGTCTTGTAATAAACGTATAATGCCACATCCCAATGAGTCAACAGAAAACAATTGGAATTAAATTTATTAATTTAGAGATTTAGTAAGATGCTAATGCAAATTTGACAACTGAACAAGTAAAATAATATTTGAAATTTATCTGGCTCATGTCTATTATTCGGTTTTTCAATCAACTATAATTTTCACAAATTGTTATCCTAATTGCAGATTTTGCCTTAGCTTCTTTGTAAATCTCTGGGCATTGGTACAGTTTGGACTGAAAAGGAGGGAGTGGACCTGCCAAAAACCTTTCCTGAAAAATTAACTGTTAGTGCAAATAGAAAAAGCTTTCACGTACAATACTCAACTGTGTATCAATACAATCACTAAATGCAGTGCTTTAACAATGAAAGAACAAAACACATCTGAGCTGGACAGTAAACATGGCCATAAAGTTTCAGTTTTTTTTTTGAATCCATGCTATTCTCCTGCTGCTTACATGGTTTCTCAGTTCTAATATGAATTCTTCATAGTAGGTATGTATTGGAGGGGTGTTGGGCCCAGAACAGAGCAGAATCGTTGGTCCAGAGTTGGTTTTTGAAAGACAGCTCTGTCAGCAGGGGTATCACAGTACCATAGTCTGTGGTGTATGTGAAAGATGAGAGCATCACAAAGATTTGACAAGTCCAGTAAGAAATGTTATTTGTCACAACACAAAAGGAAACAAGCCAATGAGGCTTAAAACTCCCACTCATAAGGGCTGGGAAACAAGATAACATAAGATGATATACATAAGCTGGCTATCGAAAACAATGATCTAAAAGAACAAACTGTATAGTAATAGCATTAGCTAGGATTATGATGATAAGCATGCCCCCTGGCTGACAACATCACAAGGGGTGGGATCACCCTGTGACATCACCGGATGGTCCCACCCCTTAATTATATAAGAACTATCAGATGGTGGACCTGATAGATGGCAGGAGCCTTTGGTGCAGACAGATCTTTTTTATTTTTTTTATTTTTTTTGGATCAACGTTGTGATTGATGATGGACCTACACTGGGGGACATTTTTTTATTTTTGAAATAAAGGACTATGAGTACCCCATACTCATTCACAAAGGGATGCTGGGATCTGATCTGCAGACCCCCACTACCACTGTCTAGGATCGCGGGTAAGAGGCCCTTGTCCCCATCAACATGGCACCCCCCATGGTTCGGGGGGGCACTCGCTCGTCCCCTCCCTTTCCTGACCTGCCAGACTGCATGCACAGATAACGGTCTGGTATAGATTTTGGGGGGGGACCCAATGCCATTTTTTAAAATAATTTGGGTGTGGGGTTCCTTTCAAAATCTATACCAGACCCGTAAGGGACCTGGTATGGATTTTGGGGGGAACCCATTCAGTTTTTTTCCTAAAATAATAGCCGGCAATAGTTTTTCTTACTTTCAGCTGTCAGCGGGGAACCCATCAGTTGTGAAAGAGGTGGCCGCCCGCTCCATAACAGCCATGACAGTTACTCATTGTTTAGGATGCCGGCGGCCACCTACTCCTTAACAAACAGCTAGTGACAGCCTGTGGTAAAGAGGCCGGCTACCACCAGTGGCAAAAATTACCACAGGCTTTCGCTACATAAATACTGCATGACTTCATAAAATAACTTTTAGCAGCGTTATTTAGCGAATGCTAAACATTTTTGGAAAAACAATATGCAGTGTCTTACCGCATACTGGGATGCAGTAAAATACCGCTTTGTGAATGGAGTCCATCATTCCTAATTAATATTAATAGTAATGACAATAGTTTGGACTCGCTAAAAACATGCTATGCAGAGATTATGTCCCCATTTGAATGACAATTATGGTTACAGAAAAGGTGGTAGAAAAGGTGGTACAAAAGGGGAACAGACATAAAAAAGCATAACTAGGGAACTACATATGAGAATAGTATTCACCAGTGTAGAAGTGGATGTAAGAAACAGATCAATGTACGTGTAGGAAAACAGTTGTTTTCTTTTCTACAACCATCTGTTCTTCTATAAGTATGTTGATCTTTTTCTTACATCCACTTCTAATATGGGGATTAACATTATAGCTTTGAAATATAGTAAGGAAACAACATTTAAATATAGTATTTAGTGATTAATCATGTACAGGTACATATAGAACAGATGGTTCTAGAAAAGGTAAAAAAACATTCTATAGTATATTCTCTTTTTTGCATCCACTGCTCTGCCAAATACAATACTGATCACATCATTTTGAATCATTTGTCAGTGTATAAAGTACAGAATGCTCTTACTTTTTTTCTATCGACTGTCATGTTTATTTGGGACTGTATCAAAGTATGCTATTTTCCCACAATGAAGTTGGTGATTGTTCTCTATCTATTTATGTTAAAATACATCTGCTGGTGCTGTTGACATTGTATAAGTATTTATTTTAATACTATAAATCTCTATCCCAGTGCTATTATCATGCCCCCTTTTTATGTTTCTTGCAATACTATATAAAGACATCAGCTAACTTTTGTTTTAATTCACTAGTTATTTTTTTATATATCTGTGTTTCTTTCATACCACCTTTTCTATCATTGCTATTGTCCATCAAATGGGGACATACAGTAATCTATGTATAATACGTTTGTTGTGCCTTAGAGACCATGCTTTTGTCATTACTATTGTTATTATTACTATTACTAACAAATGGGTACACAATTACTGTATAGCATGTTTTAGTGCATTAGAATTCTTATTATTGTCATCTTATTATTGTCATTACTGTCATTATTAACATTAATAACTGTCATTATTAACATTATCATCACTATTATTATTACTCTTGCTATTTTTATAAATCAGCGTTTTCAGTGTCCAGGTTATGTATATCTTTTATAAGATCTTGTTTCCCAACACCGATGAAGAGGGAGGTTTGACCCCCAAAGCATTTTGCCTTGTTCCTTTCTGTGTCATGACAAATACAATTTCTCATGGACTTATCAAACCTGTACGGCACTCTTATCATTCCCGTATTCCACTAATACTAATTCTGGGATAATAGCATTTACTCTACAGTTCCTTTTAAATGACCTGCCTGCTTAATATGTATCAAAGGGGAGAAAAGCTGGACCCAAAACTACTTGCAGCTGAGGGGATTTGAAGTTGGAAAGCGTTTACCCTTAACTATTTTGACATTTATGTGGCCTTCTTCACCAAATGGGACTCAGGAGCTAAGATCCGTCCTATTTAGCCTTTTTCTTCGCTTTAATATCACGTTGGGCTATTCTGGTGAACATTGTCAAACTCTTCAGTTTTTTTCATACAGTATCTCACAAAAGTGAGTGCACCCCTCACATTTACGTAAATATTGTATTATTATCTTTTCATGTGACCACACAAAAGAAATGACACTTTGCTACAATGTAAAGTAGTGAGTGTACAGCTTGTATAACAGTGAAAATTTGCTGTCCCCTCAAAATAACTCAACACACAGCCATTAATGTCTAAACCGCTGGCAACAAAAGTGAGTACACCCCTAAGTAAAAATGTCCAAATTGGTCCCAAAGTGTCAATATTTTGTGTGGCCACCATTATTTTCCAGCACTGCCTTAACCCTCTTGGGCATGGAGTTTACCAGAGCTTCACATGTTGCCACTGGAGTCCTCTTCCACTCCTCTATGATGACATCACAGAGCTGGTGAATGCTCCTCCACCTTTTATTTTAGGATACCCCACAGATGCTCAATAGGGTTTAGGTCTGGAGACATGCTTGGCCAGTCCATCACCTTTACCCTCAGATTCTTTAGCAAGGCAGTGATTGTCTTGGAGGTGTGTTTGGGGTCGTTATCATGTTGGAATACTGCACTGCGACCCAGTCTCTGAGGAGAGTGGATCATGTTCTGCTTCAGTATGTCACAGTACATGTTGGCATTCATGGTTCCCTCAATAAACTGTAGCTCCCCAGTGACGGCAGCACTCATGCAGCCCCAGACCATGACACTCTTACCACCATGCTTGACTTTGTACTCCTCACCTGCTTGCTACCACACACGCTTAACACCATCTGAACCTAATAAGTTTATCTTGGTCTCATCAGACCACAGGACATGGTTCCAGTAATCCATGTCCTTAGTCTGCTTGTCTTCAGCAATCTGTTTGCAGTCTTTCTTGTGCATCAGCTTTAGAAGAGGCTTCCTTCTGGGAGGACAGCCATGCAGACCAATTTGATTAAGTGTGTGGCGTATGGTCTTAGCACTGACAGGCTGACCCCCCACCCCTTCAACCTCTGCAGCAATGCTGGCTGCACTCATATGTCTATTTCCCAAAGACAACCTCTGGATATGATGCTGAGCACATGCACTCATCTTCTTTGGTCGACCAAGGCAAGGCCTGTTTTGAGTGGAACCTGTCCTGTTAAACTGCTGTATGGTCTTGGCCACCGTACTGCAGCTCAGTTTCAGGGTCTTGGCAATCTTCTTATAGACTAGGCCATCTTTTTTTTTTATTGAGAAAAACATAGTATTATGACAAACAGCAGCATACATATGCTGTGCATTACATTGTGGCATATAGCCCATCTTTATGTAGAGAAATAATTATTTTTTTCAGATCCCCAGAGAGTTCTTTGTCATAAGGTGCCATGTTTAACTTCCAGTGATCAGTATGAGAAAATTGGAGCGATAACACCACATTTAACACACCTGCTCCCCATTCACACCTGAGACCTTGTAACACTAACGAGTCACATGACACCAGGGAGGGAAAATGGCTAATTGGGCCCAATTTGGCATTTTCACTTAGGGGTGTACTCAGTTTTTACACTGTTATAGAAGCGGTACACTCACTACTTTCCTACTTTACTACTTGTAGCAAAGTGTAATTTCTTCAGTGTTGTCACTTGAAAAGATATAATAAAATATTTACAAAAATGTGAGGGGTGTACTCACTTTTGTGAGATACTGTAGGTGTAAATGAAAAATCTTGGTATATAGGAGTCTCGTTCAACTAATAGATCTTATCATTGGATTTCAAGTTGTATGTAAGCACTGGACTTGCACTTTAACACAGTGGCTGCCATTAAATGTTCAACGTTTTGTAAATTGAGCTTTTAAAACAATAATAGAAACTGTGCATACATTTTTAGGTGTACACCTTCTACAATCAATTTATAACATAAAGTAGACATCTGATGGCCATGTTCCTCAATCATATCCTGTTAGCAGATGAGCAGGAAATGTAGAAATTATACAAAGCTAACTGAAAGAGCAGCAGACTTGTTACTTACAGGAAAAACATACAAATCAATTCTGTTAGAAAAGTCTTATAAAGCCACAGGCAAGAACGCCCAACACTGCCTGGAAATTAACCAGCACGATAGTCACGTTATCAGAAGTAAAATATTATTCTGTATTGTAGCCAAAGTCAACACACGCTAAATCATTTATACTGAAGTGGGAGAGTATAGTAAAATGATAGCAACATCATAAACATCTAGGGAGCAAGGATATAAAGAGCACAGCAGTTCTTGTATAGGGTCAGCTGTAAGGCCAAGCTAACCTATAAAATGTATTCAAATAGATTTATAATGTCTGGAGAAAAGGAAAATGTGGAAATGTTGTCCATCCAACCAATTCAGATCCATCTGTTATTTGTAGCTCAGGTATGAAATAAAATTATGAAATGTAATGCCTGAGTGGTTGCTATAGAAAGGATTACTATTTTTATTTTCCCAATTTAATATTTGACGCTTATTTTAAAAATGAAAATTTTGGACTACATTTGTGTTCTTTTTTTTTTTGCAGTTAGTTTAGCAACATGAATCAAATGAGATGGTATAATTATGGCTAAACTTTTTAGCTTTATTTCCATCTGAATAATTAAAAAAATATATTGTTTCTTTAAACTCACTTGTAGAGAATTCATTGGATTTTAGTAGGAGGGTATGTGTAAAGGCCCATACACACGATACGAAAATCCGAAGTAAAATTTCGTCCGAATAATGATCTGCCGGTTTTCGGATCGTTAGTATGATGCTTTTGACAGCTGATTCCGATTTTCGTCCGACAAAAGCTGAATGTGCAGACTATAAAATTTTTGTTGGATGTGAACACAGCGTCCGATTTTTGTTTAATTAGTATGGTTTTCGTTCGTAAAGAAAATTGTATCAGCGAGGCTACGCATGCTCAGAAACGAAAGAATACATACAAAACTAAACAGATTACGTCACTTCTGAAGTTGAATTTGGTCGTACGAGAATTCATAGAATGTCATATTGTGAGTAACCTCTTCACTTTCGAGACTAGCATGCAACAAAAAACGGACGAACGGTCGTTTGAAAATCTGATCGTGTTCATGAGGCTTTAGCCAGATGTAGGAAAGTGGTCTAGATGACTGGTTTTCTAACTTGACTTTGTTGGTGAGATAACACTTCCGGATAGGTACCAATGGGAAGCTTAGGACCCCCAAAATAACTTTTAATGAACAATTCTGAGACTCTTCTTTGGCATGTTATCTTCCCAGCATACTAAATCATTTTGACTTACAGTAAGTTGGCATTCCTGAAAGTATCTATTTTCTTTTCTCTTATACCTCTATCTAAGGGGACATGGCTTAGTAATTGAGTGAGTGAATAAACAAAACACTGGAGCTCAGAGCATAAACTTGTAGTTTAGCGACTCATTTTCCATGCAAACAAATCCTGGCCAAGAAGAGAGACACACGTAGAATGCCAGTACTGCGTACATCCATGCTTACATTGCAGCACAGAGGTCGGCCTGAGGGACACACAATCCAGCCAAATGGTGCCCACACATTCTACTGCCTCATCAATAGGGAGAAGACAGGAATGGCTTCTTGCAATATACCTTACTGTGCTCACCATCAGATCACAGCTGGCCCCTTGTCCCTCCTTGACGCCAATGCAAACTCCCTGTTTTACCGGAGATCTTTCCCCATCCACATAAAAGTCCTCTCTCACATCTCAGAGTCCATCCCAGGGAAAAATTAACAGGGAGCTACAAGACATTCTACACTCTGTCCACACTAGGCAAGATCTAGAGGTGATGACACGCTGACTGGGGAGAACTATACAGAAATAAATAGATGGGATCTACAAGAACTGTAGGGCCTAGAGACGCAGACAGCAGACTTGGAAGGATTTAGAAAGGCCACAGATTGTGACCTCTCTATTTTAGAGAAGGTGACAGCACAACAGCAGCAGTATCTTACATAAATGCAGCTTTGCATAGATGATGCTGAAAACCACAATTGCATGAATAACCTGAGGGCAACACGGGCGTGCCAAAGCCCCCACAGGCCCGGACTCAAAAGTTATGGTCACAGCAGTCTGAAATATCCT
This sequence comes from Lithobates sylvaticus, assembly GCA_028564925.1. NCBI lineage: Eukaryota > Metazoa > Chordata > Amphibia > Anura > Ranidae > Lithobates > Lithobates sylvaticus. The sequence continues at coordinate 160,911,375 of CM053036.1, read as the reverse complement.
GCTAGACAAAACTCAATGGTGAAGTTAGAGATTGAATCCAATGAATCCCAGGCCACAGAAACACAGCAAAATCATCCACAAGGGTTGTTCTATGCCGCATTCAATTTTACATAGTAGGGGAAGACCTCCTAAAGAAAGCATCAAACAGAAAGGTCAATTTGAATTTAATAGCACCGGAATCCTTGACCTACAAGACCTTTTAAACCATATACTTCGCCTTTTATGTCCCTTGCATGATTGCATCCAATCTGCAGGAACCACATACTGATGGAGGTGGTTGCTGCATCTTATAATGTGAAAGGCTAATGGCATGTTTACCATCTTTACCCAGGATCAACACCCGACCACCTTCCACTTTTTGGATGTCAAAGCTGTACAGGTCCTCAACTCACTTTTCAGAAGATCCCCTACCTTTGCCATGACTCCCAGTACCCCCTTTGTGCCTGCAGAGGGAAAGACACGCTAGATCTAGAATGATCAAAGGACACATACTCCCGCAGCACCAGACACCAATGAGAATCAAAGACACTACATGAAGGCAAGCATTTACACTACACTACGTGCAAACTATTTTAGTATGCCATCTATTTGCCCACTGAACCCTAGCAGCTCTTCCAAATGCCCCTAACCAAGGCCTCAAAGGGACTTTTGAGACACCAATAGATGCCTGCCTCACCACTAACTTGCTATCCCAGTCACAGAAAAGAACCCCTTTGAAATGTATAACCTGGCTACAGTTCTCAATTGCAGGCTGAGTATAAACATCAAGAGGGCACCCTTATTAGTGACTAACACATTGGTCTCAGAAATTTGACAAGTGGCTCTACCTAATTCTACTGTCAGCAGAAAATCCTATCTGATACTCAGTGCACCCGCCAGCTTGTGACACACTTTTTTCAGGCAACAATTTTTCCCTAGCACTGAACAAGTATAGATACACTTACTTCTATCATCATACCCTCTATCCAGTCACAGGTAACAGGGCCACTTAGACTTTATCCACCAATTTCAACTTGGTGGGAGTGCAGAACTCAGCTCTCAAGGTACCATATTCAGCACCTTTTACAAACTCCGACTTTAATATTGCTGTCAATGTTAAAAGAGAAGTTTTTTTTTAAATCATACTAACCTAGGTGGATAGAGCATTGATGTTGCATCTGTCCCTCACCGTCTCGAAGGTTGAAAACTAAGCAATCAAACACCACTGATCGCTCAGTTTTCCCCACCACTCTCAGCAGAGAGCTGTGACTGTCTGCCCTAAGCGCTGGTCTGTGGAGGGGCGGGAGTGGCTAGCTCTGGCCCTCAGTGGCTTACTGAGAGGCTGAGCCATATGGGTCGGGATCCATCCATATAGTGTTTCCTACCTCCCATGCCTTCAACCTGCAAACTGTTACCCATATAAACCTTTGCCACCTCAGCCCTATCCTTCTTCATTCTGTTACTAACAGTCTGTATTACAAAATTGCACCCCTATCCTGCCCAGACCTGGCCACTTTTGTCTAAAACAATATACAATCCTCCTCCCTGGATACACTCACTCGTCTCTGCACACAAAACCAGACCTCGTCTGCTACAAGCTTGGCAAACAGACGACACCAGAAGTCTCAAGCCACAGTTATGCTCTCGAGCGCTCATGGCACAGAACTAAATCCCTGCAAGAATTTACCCTCTACAGATCTGCCCTTCTCAAAAACACCTGCCTCCACGCTGCTAAACAATGCTACTACACCACTTTCATCAAAACCCTCTTATCCAATCTTTGTCAACACTTCTCTACCCTTAACTCCTTACTTCACCCCACACTGTCTCGACCCACCTATATACTTACGACCCAGGAGATTGCCAGTCATTTGAAAAACAATATCGACACAATTTGTGATGCGATAATAAGTGTCCTGCTTTCTCTTCCAACTAGCATACCAGGTCCAACACCACACTCAGTACTTAGACCCTGTTACCACTGGTGAAGTTGCCCACCTCACCACCTATCCCCTGGACCCTGTCTCCTCACAATTACTATGACCCCCTTCCTGCTCTTTCCTAAACTCTCTAACCCACATCTTTAACCTCTCCCACTCCACTAGCACCTTTCCCTCTGGCTCAAACATGTACTGGTTAACTCCATAGTTAAAAAAACACTCACTGGACCCTACCTGTCTGGATAACTTACAACCCATCTCCCTGCTACCGTTTGCCTCTAAGCTTTTTGAATACCTAGTCCACAACTGTATGAGTTGCTACCTCACTGACAATCAACATTCTCGATCATCTACAGTCCGGCTTTTGCATTCCACTGAAGCTGCCCTACTAAAACTTACTAAAACTACTAACTGACTGCTAAAGCTAACAGCCATTACTCCACACTCCTACTCTTTGATATTTCCACTGCCTTTGAGACAGTTGGCTATCCACTCCTCCTCAATAAACCTCAATCCCTTGGCCTCTGCAACTCTGCTCTTTCCTGGTTCTCTTCTAACCGTCCTTCAGCATCACACACAACACCACCTCCTTCACTCCTCTACCTCTTTCTGTTTGGCCCCTCCTATTATCTCTCTTCTTCTCTGGACCAGTTAATATCTTCCCCATGGCTTCCAATACCACCCCTACGCAGACGATACCCAGATCTATCTCTCTACTCCCCAGCTCACCCCCTCGGTCTCCTCACATATCACAAATTTACTGCATGTCACACCACACACTCAAACTCAATCGATCTAAAACCAAGCTTGTAATATTTCCTCCTCCCCACCACCCCCCTCCCATAACTTACTATTGAAATCAATGGCATAACCATTGGTCCCACTGCACATGCCAGGGTGCTAGGTGTAATCCTACACTCTGACCTCTCCTTCAGGCATCACATCAAATCACTGGCTAAATCATCCCACTTTAACCTCCACAATATTTCCAGCATTCACCCCTTTCTGACTAACGACACTACAAAACAACTTATTCACTCCTTGGTTATATCCTACCTTGACTACTGCAACTCTCTCCTTACTGGCCTACCTTTACACAGGCTATCCCTCTTCAGTCTATTATGAATACTGCTGCTAGACTTATACAGTTCCTTAAAAATGTATTCATACCCCTTGAAATTTTCCATATTGTGGCATGTTATAACCAAAACATGTAAATTCATTTTATTGTGATTTTATGTGACAGACCAACACAAAGTGGCACATAATTGTGAAGTGGCAGGAAAATGTTTTTTTTTTACAAAAAAATATGTGAAAGTGCATTTGTATTCAGCCCCCCTGAGTTAATACTTTGTAGAGCCACCTTTTTCTGCATTTACAGCTGCAAGACCTTTTGGGTATGTCTCTACAGCTTTGCAAATCTAGAGAGTGACATATTTGCCCATTCTTCTTTGCAAAATAGCTCAAGCTCTGTCAAATTGGATGGAAAGCGTCTGTGAACAGCAAATTTCAAGTCTTGCCACAGATTTTCAATTGGATTTAGGTCTGGATTTTGACTGGGCCATTTGAACATATGAATATGCTTTGATCTAAACCATTTCCATTGTAGCTCTGGCTGTATGTTTATAGTCCTTTTCCTGCTGGAAGGTGAACTTCCGCTCCATCCTCAAGTCTTTTGCAGACTCTAACAGGTTTTCTCCTAAGATTGTCCTGTATTTGGCTCCATCTATCTTCCTATTAACTCTGACCAGCTTCCTTGTCCCTGCTTATGAAAAGCATCCCCACAACATGATGCTGCCACCACTAGGTTTCACTGTGGGGATAGTTTGTTCAGGGTGATGTGCAGTTTTCCACCACACATAGCATTTTGTTTTTAGGCCAAAAAGTTCAATTTTGGTCCCATCTGACCAGAGAACCTTCTTCCACATGTTTGCTGTGTCCCCCACATGGCTTCTTGCAAACTGCAAATGGGACTTCGTATGGCTTTCTTCTTGCCACTTTCCATAAAGGCCAGATTTGTGGAGTGCACAACTAATAGTTGTCCTGTGGATAGGTTCTCCCACATGAGCTTTGGATCTCTGCAGCTCCTCCAGAGTTACCATGGACCTCTTGGCTGCTTCTCTGATTAATGCTCTCCTTGTCTGACCTGTCAGTTTAGGTGGACGGCCATGTCTTGGTAGGTTTGCAGTTGTGCCATACTCTTTCCATTTTTGGATGATGGCTTGAACAGTTCCCCATGAGATGTTCAAAGCTTAGTATATTTTTTTATAACCTTACCCTGCTTTAAACTTCTCCACAACTTTATCCATGACCTGTCTGGTGTGTTCCTTGGCCTTCATGATGCTGTTTGTTCACAAAGGTTCTCTAACATGCCTCTAAGGGCTTCACAGAACAGCTGTATTTATACTGAGATTAAATTACACACAGGTGGACTCTATTTACTAATTAGGTGACTTCTAACAGCAATTAGTTCCACTAGATTTTAGTTAGGGGTATCAGAGTAAAGCGGGCTGAATACAAATCCCAATAAAATTACACGCATACTCTGAATCAATTACGAGACAGAAGCGCTCGGTCTGGTAAAACTAGCGTTCGTAATGGAGATAGCACATTCGTCACGCTGCAAAGTTTATAATATTTTAATGCAGCGCATTCTCGTCTTCTTTATAATGCTAAAATAATGAAGTTGTTTTGCTGTTGATATTCACACAATGACAAATTAATTTCTTTATTATTTCTTGTGATCTCCTGAATAATTATTTTTGTTTGTTTTTTGTTGCCAGATCTCCATAATAATGTTTATATATTTTTTCTAGTGATCTACTTTTTTTTTGACCAAGATCTCCTGATTTTAATTTTTTTTTTCTAGTGATCTCCATAATATTTTTTATTGTTTTGTGTGTCAAGTTACCACAACACCATTATTATCTTGTATTTTTTAACCTCAAGGAGAATGGTTTAATTTGACATTGTATTTTTGAAATGTATCTGCCTACTCACAAACAAACTGTCCCTTTTGAATTAAAACACATAGCCAAGTATTTGTGCTAAAAAAATAGATATTTATTAGCGGTCATAACAAAATAAAGAGGAAGGCAACGCGGGATAAACTGGTGAAATTGGCAAAGCTTTTGTACCCCAGGGCACACATCAACTATTTTACAGGCACAATTGGTAGCCTGAGGAGTCCATTTAATAGGGAGCACAATCTGCCCCAGGACTCCGAGAGATCAGGAACAGAAGCAGATGACATATGTGTCCCCAGGCTGTGGTCATACCACAGCCTGCGTCTTTTGTCAGACCAGACCGAACCCAGGCCACCACTCTCAAGACTTTCTTGAACGCTTCCTTCCATGCTTGCTTCCGGGCTATGGCTCTGGTGTTGGAGTTGTGGCAGGAGGAGGAGGATGGTCCAACTCACACAGGTGGATTTTGCTTGTGAGTTTGCCCCTCAACCCCTTATTTAGAGCCAGATAGATCACTTCCTCACAAATGAGTCATCGGCCCACCTCCATTTCTTGCATTTTTCTGGCTACCATGCAGGCATAGGCCTCTTGAATATTGGGGGTGGTTCTGAGGGCCTCCCAAATCAAAGAAAGCGCTGACTCCTCCACGTTCCTCCCTTTCCTGGTACTTTTTGTTGGAAGGCGGAGGGGAGGAACCTGGGATTCAGTCAGGCTATTGGGCACGGCCACTTCCTGGCTGCCACTTTCTATGGCCTCCTCCTGGCTGTAACTTTCCACGGCCTCCTCCTGGCTGAGATTTTCCACGGCCTCCTCCTGGTTGAGACTTTCCTGTGTATGAAAATGGGACATATCTTTAGTTTTTTGGTCATCAATCACACACAATTTCGAGCTCATGACTGTTGCAAATTGAATGTTAACAAATAGAAAAGACTATCATTCTGACCCCAGCATTTTTCATTCTTGTCCCAATCATTTTTGGCTACTAATGTCTATTGATATGTAAATCACTTTGTTAATTCCGAAATTAGTGATCAATACTAACATCTAGTTAACATCATTCATTTTAGGACAAGAAATATGTTGAACAATGCTATACCTGGCTCAAGCTGGGCTTCTCCACATCTTTCTGGGTGGAAGGCCCAGGTTGGACTTCGGAAGCCTCATCTGATGTGGAAGGAAGAGTGGAAGGAAGGGTTGAGAGTGATGGCCTGATTTCACTCTGGTCTGACAAAAAACACAGTCTGTCATAGTACCAGAGCCTGGGGACATAAATGTCCACTGCTGCTGCTCCTGATCTCATGGAATCCTGGACCTTTTTGCGCTCCCTATTATATGTGCTCCTCAGGACAGCAATCTTGCACTTCAAATAGGGGATGGTTGCCCTGGGAATCATCAGCTTCACCAATTCCAGCAATTCCAGCAATTGATCCAGCGCTGCCTTCCTCTTTTTTTTTATAGTATAAAATGGGTGTTTCACTTGCCACAGACAGGGCAGCTCCCTTTATTTATCAATAAAGTTGGGGAGGAAGTCATGATCATTGAATCTATCCATTTCATCTGCAAGACACAACACAAGACAAACCCTAATGTCAGGCTAAACTCTCCTAATCTTGTCCCAATATAGGCCTCAATCTATAAGTAGTATAGGCCACTGATGCCCCAAGTTAAAATGGTACCTTCGTTAGCACGATCAGCGCTTACGCTACTCCGTCCTCCTCATACCTATGACGCACGCGTGTTATGTTTTATATACACTGCGCATGCATGAAACTCCGGCCGCCCCTGACCTTCTTTCTAGTATATTCCCCGCCCCTTCTCTTTTGGCGCAGTGGGAAAGCACATGGCGAAGAAAGCAGGTGCATGCAGAGGAGAGCAGCAACGAGGAGGACAACGAAAGCCTGGAGCCACAAACTTCCCGATCCAGGAGATTTAAGGCCTCAAATATGTCCTTTGTAGAGATGGTGGAGATGGTGGACATCTTGAAGAGGGCCGACTATGATGGGAAATATGGACCATACAGAAACCCAAATGTGAGAAAGGCCAAAATCATGACTAAAGTTGTGAAAAGTCTGATCCAAGGATCAACTGAGGAAATGATGGTCAGACCTCAAATTGAGGGAGCAGGATCAGCACAGGAGAATCAAGAGAGTGCTGCAAAAAAGTAAGTATTTTGTTGTGTGTTCCAATTATTATTATTACATTCGTGCTGGTCCATGTGCTTTTCTTTACTGTTGTACAGTTTAAAATGGCGTTTAAAATGGCAAGTTTCAGGTTTGTGGGCACAGTAATCATTCATAGTAAATATCGTTCGCCCACTAATACTATGTTTTTGGCAGATGCAGGTTAACTACATTTGTTCATGCCTATTTGTCTTAAAAGAAGTTTATCTAGATGGGTTTGTAACTAGAATGAAATGCAAACTTGATTCAGTGTAAGGAGAGGACACTCAGCAGCTGTTTACACATCTGGATGCAGGAGCACTAGTGTGGGACACCAGAACATCCTTTTTAGGGTGTCCCACACAGGTGCTCCAGTGGATACTAGGGGTGTCTCCATGTGTGAAGCTTGCACAAAACAGGTAAGTATTCTAGCTTTAGAAAGGGAAAAAAATGATGTCTTCAGCTTGGAACTCTGCCAAAACAGACAATTGTAAGTCACTTCCAAGCAATGTTTCATATTCCTAATTCTGTCCTCAAATATCTGTGTGCTAATTATACCTATTTTTTAATTCACATAGGGGAGAAAAGACTCAGGACATCAGAGGACACCAGGGACCCCCAACCTCTTAAAGAAAGGGAAGTCACCAAACCACAACCTCAGGATGTGGAGGAAGGATTGCCCAGGTTTATGAAGTGGGCAAAATAGTAATCACAACAGGTGAGTGTCTGAGACCACAGCTTCAGGTAATAGATGTATGCCTGCATATTTATAATACATTGTGTGTGTTTTTTATTTTTAGGTGATGTGGATGTTGTGGAAGAAGAATCTCATTTCACCAGTGCAAGTGCACAAGTCCTCATCGGGGAGATCATGGTGTGCAATCGTGATTCAGAGCTAATAAAGGAAAACATCAATGATGTTCAAAAAAAGATGAAGAACATCATTGATGTTTTAGGCAGAATCTAAACACACAAAAATTGTACCGATTTGTTGTGTAAATTTTTCTTTTAAATCAAGGTATTTTAAAAGCCAAATTTTGACGATGCACACAGTACGTCAACATGTGCTATCTGCCATCATGGGATATCAATGTACGCGTTTTGTGGATGCAACCCCTTCCTCGCAACTAAAGTAGATGAGAGGAAGGGGTTGAACCCCCGAAACACGTCCATTGATCCCCCATGATGGGAGCTAGCACATGTTGACATTAGGCATGGGATCAGGAGGGAAATCCACATTATCACTCCTAATTTGTGTGCATCTTCTAAATTTGGCTTTTACGGGGGTGACATCACCCCATCTGATGAAGGGAATATCAACACAGTTTGGACATACTAATGTCTGATATTGCCTTCACTTTGTCAAAGTTGAACTTTGTAAGTTCCTGAGTTGTGTATGTTGTATGGTTTTAAACATGCCTGTTTAACCCAAAAAAGGCTATTTGTACTGTCAAACCTAAAAATGTTATACAACAAATATGTTGGTTTGTTCAAAAACCCTTTTCTAACGCACATGTGAATGTGCTTTGAGTAAAATGTTTTATACTCAACAATGTGTGGCTTCTTCTTTCAATGCTCAATACCAGTTTTTGGAGTAAGTTGGTGTTTACAGTGACAATGGGGGTTATTTACTAAAGGCAAATCCACTTTGCACTACAAGTGCACTTTCAGTTAGGTAGGTATAGTGTGTATGGGTTTGGCAAAGTCAGCAGATAGAGGATTGGTATATCGGTTGACTTAACGGTTGGGGGGAGGGATGGTTCCAAATGAGTTACACATTTAAGGGAGTATTTAGGGTAAAGCAGTACAATGGAGCTGACAAAATACATTGTAAAGTGACTAGGCTAGGTGTGTATGGGTCCAGGATAGCTGGGGAGGTTAGTGAAGGCAAATATGCATGAAGGACAAAAAAGGAACTTTAAAAACTTGCAGCATGCATTAGGACAAAGAGGACATTCACAGCATATTACAATCTTGGTAATTATGGAATGATTAAATAAATACAATACATTACCAAACATTAAATACATAGAATGTGATGTTAAAGGAGAAAACTTACCCATATTGTCCTTCTGCAGGACCTGAATGATGGCAGAACAGGTTTCTGGAATAATGATCCCCAGAGCCTGAGGGGAGATGCCAGTCGAGAACTTGATGTCCTGCAGATTTCTCCCCATCGCCAAGTACCGCAAGGTGGCGACTAGCCTTTGCTCGGGAGTGATGGCTTGCCGCATGCAGGTGTCCTGCTTTGTAATATAAGAGGACAGCAAAGCCAACAAACAGTGAAAAATGGGGTCCGTCATCCGGAGAAAATTCCTCAGGATTATTCTCACGGATCTCCCCCAAAAAAAAGGCATGTGCGAGAATTGGTAATGCTGGAGTAACCAAATCTTTGTCCATGAACTCCTCCTCGCCCTGTTCATGGACTGGGCTTGGGTCAAAGTAAGAACCCCAACACCAAGCCCCCGCATATTACGAACTCCACGATGAGGAAGGAACCTGCAACATGGCTGGAAAACGGTTGGATGGTCAGAACGAACTAACAGAACGCACTGAAAATCAGAAAGGCCTGAGAAGAGCGACCTGAAAATCAGAAATGGGTGGACAAGAACGCACTGAAAAACAGATACGAACTATAAAATCCCCTGAAGAAGTCACGTGTGACGTAACGCGTATTGAGTGATCCGGAAGTGGAAGTCCACCGTGTAATACCGGAAGTGCAGTGAGATTGGCGTTTGATCGCCATTTTTCTTTGCTTAAACTTTTATATTATTCTGTAAGGGTTCAATTTTACTTTATTTAACCACTTTCAGACCGGACCAATTTGCAGCCAAAGGACCAGGCCCCTTTTTGCGATTCGGCACTGCGTTGCTTTAACTGACAATTGCGCGGTCGTGCGACGTGGCTCCCAAACAAAATTTACGTCCTTTTTTTCCCACAAATAGAGCTTTCTTTTGGTGGTATTTGATCGCCCCTGCGGTTTTTATTTTTTGCGCTATAAACAAAAAAGCGACAATTTTGAAAAAAAAACGCATTATTTTTTATTTTTTGCTATAATAAATATCCCCCAAAAATATAAAAAAAACATTTTTTTTCCTCAGTTTAGGCCGATACGTATTCTTCTACATATTTTTGGTAAAAAAAAAATCGCAATAAGCGATGATTGATTGGTTTGCGCAGAAGTTATAGCGTTTACAAGATAGGGGATAGTTTTATAGCATTTTTATTAATAATTTTTTTTTATTAGTAATGGCGGCGATCAGCGATTTTTATTGTGACTGTGACATTATGGCAGACTCATCGAACATTTTTGACACATTTTTGGGACCATTGTCATTTATACAGCAATCAATGCTATTTAAATGCATTGATTCCTTTATAAATGACACTGGCAGTGAAGGGGTTAACCACAAGGGGCAGTGTAGGGGTTAAGTATGCCTAGGGGTGTGTTTCTTACTGTGGGGGGGCGTGGCTGTAAGCTAGTGAATGCTGATCTCTGCTCCAATCACAGGGAGCAGAGATCGGCGTCACTAGTTGCTAGGCAGAACGGGGAGATGCTGTCTATTTCCGCATCTCCCCGTTCTGCCTTCCCATGAGACGATTGCGGGTGTCCCGACCGCTCCCGGCGCGCTCCCGATGGCACGGACGGCTTAAAGGAGGGACTTATATATACACCCTCCTGCCTGTCCGTGCCATTCTGCCGACGTATATCGTCGTGCGCCGGTCGGGAACCGGTTAATAAATATTTTAATACTTTTACCTACTACACTATGGGAGGCTTCTTTTCCTCCACCCCCTCTGTTTTTGGTGAGTTTTACCACCTGTTTTAGACGGCAAGTACTCGACAGTTTAAAGGTATATCTCACTATAAGGAGACACTCAGAAGCGTGAAGGATAAACAGAGGAGAAAAACCAGCCTAGGTGTTTGGATATATATGCAGTTTCCAAGTAAACTTGAGGTGAGAGTTTTGGGAGCACATTTAAGGATTGCATTGGCTGGTGACCACATACCCCTCAGTAGCAACTATTAGAAGAGCTTTTATACAAGACAGAGACTCTTATTAAAATCCCCCCCTTTTTTTCCTGGATTGCTTTATATATCGTTATGGACTCAATTAATGCCGATATTCATTCTGGCACGTACTTTTAGACTGGGTCACTTTATTTATCACTTTATTCATTACCTGTTTTTTATATATATATTCTAATATAGATTGTTATTTATTACGTGGGGCACTACGTTTTATGATATAATTTATTGTTTATCACATATAGGTGTGTACTTTTACTGTATGCGCGAAATCACTTCTATTTCATTGAACTATAAAAGAACGCACTGAAAAACAGATACAAACTGCCTACACGCACTGAAAAACAGATACAAACACAAACTGAAGAGCAGTAACGATCTGAAAAGCACGAGGCTGAAAATCTCAAATCGTCTCCCACCAAACTTCTACTAACACAAGATAAACACGAGATTAGTTAGCAGAAGGAGCCCAAAGGGTGGCACACTGGCTATTGAACTTCCTTTTCTTTCTAGTCCCATCGTACCTGTTGTATCAGTGCGTTCTTGCTGATCGGAATTTCCAAAAACATTTGTGCAAACGTGTGTATGCAAAACATTGAATCCAAAGACATGCAGGTAGGTTAATTGGCTTCTGTCCAAAAAAAAAAAAAAATTGGCCCTAGTATGGGGACCTTGGATTGTGGGCTCCTTGAGGGTAGGGGCTGATGTGAGTGTGCAATGTACAGGGATGGGGACAATTGTAGACACTCACTCAGGTTGAACTGGATGGACTGATGTCTTTATTCAACCTTACTAACTATGAAACTATGAAAACATGTTCCAGCCAACATCCATCGGAAATAAATCCATGGCATAAGGCTTCTAAAACTCAGCGAAACATAGGAATGCTGCATATACCTCTATATCACAAAGTTGTATACTCAGCACATAGATTTAGACTGGTGCAGCAATCAATGACATGAAGTACATGTCAAACTGTAAAGCCTTTCTACTTCACAGGATGGGTGGATGAATGAAAGGTGTGCCACCTCCAGAACACTTTAAAAAAAAAAAAAAGTTTAGTAAATGTAAGCTTCAAATAATTACCTCTATCTTGCATATATATGTACTGTATATAGAGTATATATACTCTACATTGTAAAGTGCTGCATAAACTGTTGTCGCTATATAAATTGTGTATAATAATTAAGAATATATATATATATATATATATATATATATATATATATATATATATACAGTATATATACACATATACTCTATATACAGTATCTCACAAAAATGAGTACACCCCTCACATTTTTGTAATCATTTTTATTATATCTTTTCATGTGACAAGAAGAAATGTAGTGAGTGTACAGCTTGTATGACAGTGTAAATTTGCTATCTGCTCAAAATAACCCAACACACAGCCATTAATGTCTAAAACTGGCAACAAAAGTGAGTACACCCCTGAGTGAAAATGTCCAAATTGGGCCCAATTAGCCCTTTTCACTCCCCGGGGTTATGTGACTCATTAGTGTTACAATGTCTTATGTGTGAATGGGGAGCAGGTATGTTAAATTTGGTATTATCGCTCTCACTCTCTCATACTGGTCACTGGAAGTTCAACATGGCACCTCATGGCAAAGAACTCTCTTAGGATCTGAAAAAAAGAACTGTTGCTCTATATAAAGATGGCATAGGCTATAAGAAGATTGCCAATACCCTAAAATGAAGCTGCAGCACGGTGACCAATACCATGGAACCATGTCCTGTGGTCTGATGAGACCAAGATAAATTTATTTGATTGAGATGGTGTCAAGCATGTGTGGCGGCAACCAGGCGAGGAGTAGGGATGAGCCGAACACCCCCCCGTTCGGCTCGCACCAGAACCCGCGAACGGACCTAAAGTCCGTGCGAGCTTTAGAACCCTATTAGTTATAATGGATGCGAACGTTCGAAATTAAAAGTGCTCATTTTAAAGGCTAATATGCATGTTAATGTCATAAAAAGTGTTTGGGGACCTGGGTCCTGCCCCAGGGGACATGTATCAATGCAAAATTTTTTTTTTTAAAAACGGCCGTTTTTTCAGGAGCAGTGATTTTAATAATGCTTAAATTGAAACAATAAAAGTGTAATATTCCTTTAAATTTCGTACCTGGGGGGTGTCTATAGTATGCCTGTAAAGGGGCGCATGTTTCCCGTGTTTAGAACTGTCTCTGCGCAAAGTGTCATTTTTGAAAGTAAAAAAGCTATTTAAAATCACTCGCGGCTAATGTTAATTCACGGCTCCCGTAACACAGAGAACGGTGATTCATTGAAATTCATTCATAAAAAAAAGTCATTGATAAAAAATAAAAAAAAAAAAAAAAAAAAAAAAGCGTAGGGGTCCCCCCAAATTCAATAACCAGGCCCTTCAGGTCTGGGATGGATATTAAGGGGAACCCCAGCCAAAAAAAAAAAAAAAAAAATGGCGTAGGGTCCCCCTCAAAATCCATACCAGACCCTTGAGGTCTGGTATGGTTTTTTTAGGGGAACCCTAGCCAAAAAAAATGGCGTGGGGTCCCCCTCAAAATCCATACCAGACCCTTATCCGAGCACGCAACCTGGCAGGCCGCAGGAAAAGAGGGGGGGACGAGAGCGGCCCCCCCTCTCGCCTGAACCGTACCAGGCCACATGCCCTCAACATTGGGAGGATGCTTTGGGGGTCTAAGACCCCTAAAGCACCTTGTCCCCATGTTGATGAGGACAAGGGCCTCTCCCCACAACCGTGCCCGGTGCGGGCGGGGGGCTTATCGGAATCTGGAAGCCCCCTTTAACAAGGGGACCCCCAGATCCCGGCCCCCCCCCCTGTGTGAAATGGTAAGGGGGTACAAAAGTACCCCTACCATTTCACCAAAAAAGTGGCAAAAATGGTAAAAATGACAGGAGACAGTCTTTGACAATTCCTTTATTAAAATCTTCTTTCTTCTTTCTTCATCCTTCGGATTCTTCATCTTCTCCTTCCTTCATCTTCTTCCATCTTCTTCTTCCATTTTCTTCTTCCTCCGATCCGCTTCTTCTTGCGCTGGTCTTCTCGTCCTTCTCGTCCGGCATCTTCTTCCGTCGGCGTCGGTGTCGGTGTCGGTGTCTTCTTGGGCCGCTCCGCGCAATGGGAGGCTCCCGCTGTGTGAGGCTCCGCTCCATCTGACAGGTCTTTTAAAACGGAGGGCACCTGGTGACCCCGCCCCCCTCTGACGTCATGGGGAAAGCCATCATGGAATTCCCCATGACGTCCCTGTGCGTCAGAGGGGGCGGGGTCACCAGGTGCCCTCCATTATAAAAGACCTGTCAGACGGAGCGGAGCCTCACACAGCGGGAGCCTCCCATTGCGCGGAGCGGCCCAAGAAGAGACAGAGACACCGACGCCGACGCCGACGGAAGAAGATGCCGGACGAGAAGGACGAGAAGACCAGCGCAAGAAGAAGCGGATCGGAGGAAGAAGAAAATGGAAGAAGAAGATGGAAGAAGAGGAAGGAAGGAGAAGATGAAGAAAGAAGAAAGAAGATTTTAATAAAGGAATTGTCAAAGACTGTCTCCTGTCATTTTTACCATTTTTGCCACTTTTTTGGTGAAATGGTAGGGGTACTTTTGTACCCCCTTACCATTTCACACAGGGGGGGGACCGGGATCTGGGGGTCCCCTTGTTAAAGGGGGCTTCCAGATTCCGATAAGCCCCCCGCCCGCAGACCCCCACAACCACCGGGCACGGTTGTGGGGAAGAGGCCCTTGTCCTCATCAACATGGGGACAAGGTGCTTTAGGGGTCTTAGACCCCCAAAGCATCCTCCCAATGTTGAGGGCATGTGGCCTGGTACGGTTCAGGCGAGAGGGGGGGCCGCTCTCGTCCACCCATCTTTTCCTGCGGCCTGCCAGGTTGCGTGCTCGGATAAGGGTCTGGTATGGATTTTGAGGGGGACCCCACGCCATTTTTTTTGGCTAGGGTTCCCCTTAAAATCCATACCAGACCTCAAGGGTCTGGTATGGATTTTGAGGGGGACCCTACGCCATTTTTTTTTTTTTTTTTGGCTGGGGTTCCCCTTAATATCCATCCCAGACCTGAAGGGCCTGGTTATTGAATTTGGGGGGACCCCTACGCTTTTTTTTTTTTTGTTTTTTATTAATGAATGACAGTTCTCTGTGTTACAGGAGCCATCAATTCATTAGCCGCGAGTGATTTTAAATAGCTTTTTTCCTGCAAAAATTACACTTTTTTGCAGGGAAAGTTCTAAGCACAGGAAACCTGCCCCCTTCACAGGCCACCTATAGACACCCCCCAGATGTGATACTGCAATGCTGTTCTAACAGCATGCACACACATATCCCCAGAAATAAAGCACATATTGTCAGCAGCACACTGACACGCTGACACTGTCTGAAACATAATATGCGAGGCCGCCGGCGCGGCGGCCTCTTATACCGTGGGGCGTGTACTAAAGCCCCTGAGCTATAATTGGCTACAGGCATCCTGCCTGTAGCCAATTATGGCTCTCCTCGCTGCCGGCGCTGTGATTGGCCAAGCATGCGGGGTCACAGTGCATGCTTGGCCAATCATCAGCCAGCATTGCACTGCGCGGGCCGCAATGCATTGCGGGGCCGCTCGCATCACACGAATTTGATGCGAGCGGCCCCAATAGTTCTGGGCTCGCCGAGCGAGCGAACACCCGGTGCTCGATTCGAACATGGGTTCGAATCGAACACCGGGCTAAATAAAAAAATGAAAGAAGGATCAATTTGCCCACTTAGGCTCTGAAGAAAGGGGTTCTCCCCTGAAACGCGCCAGCCATCTTGAGGTATCTTTCAATCCACTCGATGTCAGGTCCTGGCTTGTCGGTGTTCAGAACAGTGAACCTGCTCAATTGTTAATGCCTTATATTAATGCTCGTTTGTGAGTATACAGTTTGCTGTTTTTATGCTTTAATAAAGCTTTACCAGTGGTAATGCACTAGGTCTGTGCGCCCTCCTTCTTTTCTTTTTTTCCTACAGTCAAGCATGGTGGTGGGAGTGTCATGGTCTGGGGCTGCGTGAGTGCTGCCGGCACTGAGGAGCTACAGTTCATTGAGGAAACCATGAATGCCAACATGTACTGTGACATACTGAAGCAGAGCATGATCCCCTCCCTCCGGAGACTGGGCTGCGGGGCAGTATTTCAACATGATAACGACCCCCAACACACCTCCAAGACGACCACTGCCTTGCTAAAGTAGCTGAGGGTAAAGGTGATGGACTGGCCAAGCATGTCTCCAGACCTAAACCCTATTGAGCATCTGTGGAGCATCCTCAAATGGAAGGTGGAGGAGCGCAAGGTCTTTAACATCCACCAGCTTCGTGATGTCGTCATGGAGGAGTGGAAGGGCACTTCAGTGGCAACCTGTGAAGCTCTAGTGAACTCCATGCCCAAGAGGCTTTCTGCAGTGCTGGGAAATAATGGTGGCCACACAAAATATTGACACTGTGGCCCAATTTAGACATTTTCACTTAGGGGTGTACTCACTTTTGTTGCCAGTGGTTTAGACATTAATGGCTGTGTGTTAAGTTATTTTGAGGGGACAGCAAATTTACACTGTTATACAATCTGTACACTCACTACTTTACATTGTAGCAAAGTGTAATTTCTTCAGTGTTGTCACATCAAAAGATATAATAAAATATTTGCAAAAATGTGAGAGGTGTAATCACTTTTGTGAGCTACCGTACGTTTAACCTTTGATTCGCTGCTGGAACAGCAGGTTTATGGCATATCCCACAATGAGTTGTGGGGGAGAGATGTTGTTGTGTGTTCACCAACACATTTTACATATTTCTATTAATTCATGTCATTCTATAATAACACCTCTTTACAATGTTAGTCTGATTACTTTAAACAGTGGTTTTACTCTGCTTTGATTCTGCACAGTACCTGATGGTCTCTGCTGAGTTATTTGAAGACTAATTTACTCATTTAGTACATTTCCTGGAAACGAATCCAGCAATCCCATTCAATTTCCTCCCATGAAAAGGCATTAGTAGTAGCAAGATGAAGGGGTCTTTATTGTGAAATTTTGATAATGCATTATGACTTAATAGACTTTCCATTTGTACCATAAAGAATGTGTTATACAGTATATTAAAGTAATGCTAACACAATGTTCAATCAAAGGTTTTTATTTATGTTTTCAGGTCAGCTTTACCTATTTGAATTTAAAAGACTAATACATTACAAACTATTTTATAGGCAGAATATTTCACCAATCATTACACTTTGCTGTGCTGTTTCCCATCTTTCATTCAGTTCTATGCGAATTCATCAAAAAAGAAAAAAAGAAAAAATGTTTATAGTGTAAGTGCTAAGAGCTTTGCTACATAGCCAAGTATTTGATCTTTTCCTGTTCTTTTGGGCAAATTATCCTGTTAATTGGCAAGTTTAACCAGCACTCAAGCACATTCCTATGGCCTTCCTAGGGAGCCTGCAAGGGGAGCCATTGACAGACAATAACTGTAATGCTACCATATGTCTTTTTTAGCTCTCCTTAGATGACTGTCTTATTTCTCATAGACCCAGAAAGACAAACATCAAGAAGTAATCACAGTGCATAGGCAACACATGTCAAGTGCTCCATTTTGGTAGTTGTATACACTATACACATCTACTTCCAAATGAGACCCTCTCATATTTTGCGCTTGTGCTCACCTCCACTGCTATTCCTTAATAATTAACAGAGCTGCATCTACATATACAGAGAAAGGCAGAAAGACCTCAAATAGATTTTATTACTGAAGTTGACTTTTGCTCGAGAGTTAAGGCCTAGTCAGTTATGACATTATAGGAAGGAAGAACGGTTGGATACAAGATACAGAAATTCAAACTTCTCCACATTGGTCCTTGTTGTGGGAACACCAGGTAAAGGTTCAAGTCAGAGTTTCTCCTTACCATTTGGCAACATTTTGCGAAGGAGGGGCTACTTAATTTATAAGGCAATTCTCACACTGATTAAGCAACCTCTGAAGTTGGACATTGGTTGCATCCCATAACTATTTTAAGTGGTGACCATTGGGGATCAACTTGTCATCTAAACACCAAAAAAAGGTGTGCCTGAACATGACGTCTGGGGGAACCTCCTTCAAAATGGATTGTGGGATCAGTTATTTTTGGTGTCTGTTGAGCTGCAGTGCTTCAGCAATGCAAGCACAGTGCGACTAGATTTGTTCTAAATGTTCTCCCCCACACCATCAAGAAATTAAGTGTTCCTAGCTGTCTGAGAACTGACATACTGAAGTGATGTGCTTAGAAAAGCTTATCCAATAATCTTATGTGACCTGTATAATTACAGAGCTGTGTTCCAGTCACTGGTGTGCAGTTTATGCTAATGATCCAGAAAGATGATTATTGCATCAGGTATGACTCAGAGCCATATTTTGCGTTCTGTAACACCTCAATCAAGTGGAGGGCACCAACCACTGCTTTAAATGGGAGACAATGGTATACATAAGTAGAGTAGTCCAGGCCACCAAGATACCTGAAAAAGAACCAAAGAAAACTGAAATTATAATAAGAATGAGTTATAAGCAGTGTTGGTCATCTTACTTTAAAAAGGTAATTAGTTAAGTTACAAATTACTTCTCCCAAAAAGTAATTGCGTTAGTAACTCAGTTACTACATTGGAAAAGTAATTAGTTACGCAGCAAAGTAACTGACTTTTTTTTTAAATATTCTATACGTGTAACTAAGGGGCGGGTCTAGTATTACTGTAACCAAGGGGCGCATTTATTATTATAGGGATGAGCCGAACACCCCCGGGTTCGGTTCGCACCAGAACCTTCGAACCGACCGAAAGTTCGCGCGAATTTTCGAACCCTATACGTTATAATGGACGCGAACGTTCGAAATCAAAAGTGCTAATTACAACGGCCAATATGCATGTTAATGTCATAAAACAGGTTTGGGGACCCGGGTCCTGCCCCAGGGGACATATATCAATGCAAAAAGAACTTTTAAAAACTAACGTTTTTTCGGGAGCAGTCATTTTAATGATGCATAAAGTGAAAAAAAAAAAAGTGAAATTTTCCTTTAAATATGGTACCTGGGGGGTGTCTAAAGTATGCCTGTGAAGTGGCATGTGTTTCCCGTGTTTAGAACTGTCCTTGCACAAAATGACATTTGTAAAGGAAAAAAAGTAGCCATTTAAAACCACTTGCGGCTTTAATGTCATGTCTTGTCCTGGCCGCCATATGGCTGAAAATCCTTGAGAAAAATGGCATGGCTACCCCATCCCCCCACCCCCCCCCCCCCTTTGGGTCTTGTATGGATATTAAGGGGGACCCCGCACCCAAAATAAAACCCTATACCTACAACCCTATATACTCTGATCAGCAGTATATAGGTGGTGCAAACAAGACACGGACTGTAGGTTTGTTCTTAAGTAGAATCTGAACAGGTACATTATGAAGTGTAGCTCCATCCCAAAAAAATCTATTTTTAAGCTTTTTGGAGAACATAGGGAGGGGTTATCACCCCTGTAACATTTGCTGTCTTTGCACATGTGTTCAGAACATGTCACCTCACTTTCCGTCCCAATGACAAATGTTTTTGGAAAAGTGGGGTTTTAATTGAAACAAGGATTGGTGATAAAGTATCAGTAGAGAGGAGATACCTTTTTCCCAAATTAAATCTAACAGGATAGAATTTCCCTTCCTAGGGGTAGATTTCCTCTCACTTCCTGTTTTCTCTTTCCATTTGCAAGTAGGAGTCATTTGTAAGTTGGATGTTTGAAAGTAGGGGCCTGGCGTATATACTCTGCAGAAATTTGCCCTATTAGATGTTGGTGTAGCCACAAGACTGGTGGGCACAGGAATGGGCCCTGCTGTGAGTTAATAGATCAAGATTTGTACTTGCATGCACCTGTTGAACCGGGCAGAAAAATTTGCGGTGGTGGTGGTGGTGGGTGGACGGTGTTGCCACAAGACTGTAAGCTCTCACAATTACTCTTGGTGGGCGCAGGAAAGGGCCCTGCTGTGAGTTATTAGATCAAGATTTGTAATTGCATGCACCTGTTGAACAGGGCAGAAAAATTGGGCCTTTGGCGGTGGTGGTGGACGGTGTTGCCACAAGACTGTAAGCTCTCACAGTTACTCTTGGTGGGCGCAGGAATGGGCCCTGCTGTGAGTTATTAGATCAAGATTTGTAATTGCATGCACCTGTTGAACAGGGCAGAAAAATTGGGCCTTTGGTGGTGGTGGTGGACGGTGTTGCCACAAGACTGTAAGCTCTCACAGTTACTCTTGGTGGGCGCAGTAATGGGCCCTGCTGTGAGTTATTAGATCAAGATTTGTAATTGCATGCACCTGTTGAACAGGGCAGAAAAATTGGGCCTTTGGCGGTGGTGGTGGTGGTGGTGGTGGTGGACGGTGTTGCCACAAGACTGTAAGCTCTCACAGTTACTCTTGGTGGGCGCAGGAATGGGCCCTGCTGTGAGTTATTAGATCAAGATTTGTAATTGCAAGCACCTGATGAACAGGGCAGAAAAATTGGGCCTTTGGCGGTGGTGGTGGACGGTGTTGCCACAAGACTGTAGGCCCTCATAGTTACTCTTGGTGGGCGCAGGAATGGGCCCTGCTGTGAACTATTAGATCAAGATTTGTAATTACCCGCCCCTGTTAAACAGGGGCTGAAAAATTGTGCCTTAGGCACTGGTGCTGGTGCCACAACACTGCAACCCCTCACAGATACTGTACTTGGAGCACAGCAGTCACACGTGTTGCGAAGCATTTTTTTAAAAAATTGTAAGTACCGCCCCTGTTAAACAGGGGCTGAAAAATTGTGCCTTAGGCACTGGTGCTGGTGCCACAACACTGCAACCCCTCACAGATACTGTACTTGGAGCACAGCAGTCACACGTGTTGCGAAGCATTTTTTTAAAAAAATTGTAAGTACACGCCCCTGTTAAACAGGGGCTGAAAAATTGTGCCTTAGGCACTGGTGCTGGTACCACAACACTGCAACCCCTCACAGATACTGTACTTGGAGCACAGCAGTCACACGTGTTGCGAAGCATTTTTTTTAAAAAAAATTGTAAGTACACGCCCCTGTTAAACAGGGGCTGAAAAATTGTGCCTTAGGCACTGGTGCTGGTGCCACAACACTGCAACCCCTCACAGATACTGTACTTGGAGCACAGCAGTCACACCTGTTGCGAAGCATTTTTTTTAAAAAATTGTAAGTACACGCCCCTGTTAAACAGGGGCTGAAAAATTGTGCCTTAGGCACTGGTGCTGGTGCCACAACACTGCAACCCCTCACAGATACTGTACTTGGAGCACAGCAGTCACACGTGTTGCGAAGCATTTTTTTTAAAAAATTGTAAGTACACGCCCCTGTTAAACAGGGGCTGAAAAATTGTGCCTTAGGCACTGGTGTGGTGGCATGGATCATTGAGGAGGAGGAAGAGGATAGTCAGTGAACATAAGAGGACAGTCACTCAGCATCAGCATAGGCAGTCTTGAAGGGATGTGACATTATAAATTATTCCGTTATATCCGCTTCAGGTGCCTGGTAGCTGGTGGTGATCCAAGACTGATTCATTTTGATGAAGGTCAGTCGATCAACCGAGGCGGTGGACAGGCGCACCCTATGATCGGTGACAAATCCTCCAGCAGCACTGAATGTGCGTTCGGAAAGAACGCTGGAGGCAGGACAGGCCAGTAGCTCAATTGCATACTGTGCAAGCTCTGGCCAGTGATCCATCCTCAGGACCCAGTAAGCCAGAGGATTTTCGGTGGGAAAGGTGTCCAAGTCTGACCTTGCCCCAAGGTATTCCTGCACCATGTATATCAGACGCTGGCGATGGTTGCTGGAACCGATCATACCTTGGGGCTGCGGACTAAAATATTGTCTGAACGCATCGGTCAGACGTCCACCTTCCCCACCGCTCCTTCTGCTACTGACCGAAGCCTCAGCAACTCGTCGCCCAGGACCAGGAGTTTGTAACCTCCCAGTTTCTGGGAACGCGTTGCACAGACCTTTCTGCAAGGCCTCCCTGAGATGTCTCATCCTCTGCTCCCTCTGCGACGGCAAGATAAGGTCCGCAACCTTACCCTTGTACCGTGGATCAAGGAGAGTGGCCAGCCAGTAATGGTCCCTCTCCTTGATCCGAAGAACACGAGGATCCTTCCGCAGGCTTTGCAGGATCAGGGAGGCCATGCAGCGTAGGTTAGCTGAGGCATTCGGTCCGGAGTCTTCTGGGTCACTGAGGATGACATGATCGCCAGCCACCTCCTCCCAGCAACGTACAAGTCCACTGGTTTGTTGGGACTGTACATCATCCCTAAAAGACTGCTGCTGCTGATGCTGAGTGCCAGGCTCCACCTCCATGCTCACACAATCCTCCTCCTCCTCCTCCTCCTCATCCTCTTCCTGTGTGATGGGTGGGACAGAAGGAACACTGTCCGGATAAAGGGGGCCTTGAGAGGCAAGGAAGTCCTCCTCTTCCTGCCTCTGTTCTGCCTCAAGTGCCCTGTCCATTATCCCACGCAGCGTATGCTCCAACAGGTGGACAAGAGGTACAGTGTCACTGATGCATGCACTGTCACTGCTCACCATCCTCGTGGCCTCCTCAAATGGTGAGAGGACAGTGCATGCATCCCTGATCATGCTCCACTGACGTGGGAAAAAAAACCAAGCTCCCCTGACCCTGTCCTGGTGCCGTAGTCGCAAAGGTACTCATTGATGGCCCTCTGCTGCGTGTGCAGTCGCTGCAGCATGGCCAACGTTGAGTTCCACCTGGTGGGCATGTCACATATTAGGCGGTTCTTGGGCAGGTTCAGCTCCTTTTGCAGCTCAGTCAGCCGAGCACTGGCATTATAAGATCGGCGGAAATGTACACAGACTTTCCTGGCCTGCCTCAGGACATCCTGTAAGCCTGGGAACCTGCCCAAGAACCGCTGCACCACCAGGTTGAGGACGTGAGCCATACAGGGCACATGGGTGAGCTGCCCCTGTCGCAGGGCGGAGAGGAGGTTGGTGCCATTGTCAGAAACGACCATTCCTGGCTTAAGCTGACGTGGCGTCAACCACCTCTCGGCCTGCCCCTGCAGAGCTGCCAGAACCTCTGGCCCAGGGTGGCTCCTGTCCCCCAAACACACCAGCGCAAGCACGGCATGGCATCTTTTTGCCTGCGTACTTGCGTAGCCCCTTGTACGCCTACGGAGCACCGCTGGTTCCGAGGACAGAGCACTGGAGGAAGAAGAAGAGGAGGGGGTGGAGGAGAGAGGTGTGTCACAACCAGTAGCAGTAGTAGCGTTTTGGAGGCGTGGTGGCGGAACAACCTCCAACACTACTGCACCTTGTCCTGCATCCCTCCCAGCTGCCAATAGAGTGACCCAATGGGCCGTGAAAGAAAGGTAACGTCCCTGTCCATGCCTGCTGGACCATGAGTCAGCGGTAATATGCACCTTACCGCTGACCGCCCTGTCCAGCGAGGCATGGACATTGCCTTCCACATGCCGGTAGAGAGACGGAATCGCCTTCCGTGAGAAAAAGTGGCGTTTGGGAACCTGCCACTGAGGAACCGCACATTGAACAAACTCACGGAAGGGGGCCGAGTCTACCAACTGAAAAGGCAGCAGTTGAAGTGCTAGCAATTTAGCCAAGCTAGCATTCAACCGCTGGGCATGTGGATGGCTGGGAGTGTACTTCTTTCGACGGTCCAGCAGCTGGGGCAGGGAAATTTGCCTGCTGCAATCGGACGTCGGTGTACTGCAAGTACTTGGTTGTGACACACCTAATTCTACACCTTCAGTCCTCTCACAGCAGCTTTCAGAGAGGACTGAAGGTGTACTGGGGATGGAGATCCCAGCTGATGAGGAGCAAGGAGAGGTCCGCTTAGTTCTTTGGTGTGGGTCTTTTATGTGTGCCTGCCAACGAGCTGCATGGCAGGTCGACATATGTCTGCTCATGCTTGTGGTGCCCAAGCGGCTGATGTTTTGGCCACGCGAGATACGCTTGAGACAAATATTGCAAATAGCAGTGGTGCGATCTGATACACTCGTCTCAAAAAAGGCCCACACCAAAGAACTTTTCTGATAACGTGCAGAGGCAGCGCCCTGCACAGGCGGAGCTCTGCGGTGTTGTACAGTTGCTGTGCTGGCCTCTACCTGGCCTCCAGGGGGCATCCTGCCTCGTTGGACATGTGACGCCGCATCCTCCTCCTCCTCGTCCTCCTCCTCATCCTCTCTCCCTTCAGGCACCCACGTGGAGTCAGTGACCTCATCATCCCCTCCCTCTTCACCACTAGAGCAAACCTGGCAGTAAGCTGCAGCTGGTGGAACAGTACTGCCAGATTCCTCAAGCTGGGTATCATCATCCGAGCCTTCGAATCGTTGGGCATCCTCCTGGAGCATGTACCCAACACTGTGCTCAAAGAGTTCGGGGGACTCCTCAGGAGGACATGGTGGGTCTAGGGAAGGGGTGGCTGATGATGCCATTGAGTACGCGTTGGCAGCTGCTCTGCCAGTACCCTGAGCCTGGGTGAGAGAGGATGAGGAGGATGAGGAGGGCTTGGTCATCCATTCTACCAAGCCTTCAGCATGATGCGGCTCCACATGTCCAGCTGCCGAAAACAAAGACGCGCGTGTCCCATGGCCACGTGCTGATGACGATGCACGACCACGTCCACGGCCACGGCCACGTCCACTAGAAACAGAGCCTGCCTGCCCTGTGTTCTTGGCTCTGCACGCTCTGCCTCCCCTTGGCGGTCTTCCAGCCATTGTAGTCGGTAGTCCTGTGGGTGCTGCTGAGAAGAATATATAGGAGCTCTGTGTGATGCCACTAACACACTAGAAGTCCTATGGGTGCTTCTGCAAAGAAAATATAGGAGCTCTGTGTGATGCCACTAACACACTAGAAGTCCTGTGGGTGCTGCTGAGAAGAAAATATAGGAGCTCTGTGTGATGCCACTAACACACTAGAAGTCCTATGGGTGCTTCTGCAAAGAAAATAGAGGATCTCTGTGTGATGGGACTAACACACTTCAAGTCCTATAGGTGCTTCTGGGAACAAAATATAGGATCTCTGTGTGATGGGACTAACACACTTCAAGTCCTATAGGTGCTTCTGGGAAGAAAATATAGGCTCTGTGTGATGGGACTAACACACTTCAAGTCCTATAGGTGCTTCTGGGAACAAAATATAGGATCTCTGTGTGATGGGACTAACACACTTAAAGTCCTATAGGTGCTTCTGGGAACAAAATATAGAATCTCTGTGTGATGGGACTAACACACTTCAAGTCCTATAGGTGCTTCTGGGAACAAAATATAGGATCTCTGTGTGATGGGACTAACACACTTCAAGTCCTATGGGTGCTTCTGGGAACAAAATATAGGATCTCTGTGTGATGGGACTAACACACTTCAAGTCCTATAGGTGCTTCTGGGAACAAAATATAGGATCTCTGTGTGATGGGACTAACACACTTCAAGTCCTATAGGTGCTTCTGGGAAGAAAATATAGATCTCTGTGTGATGGGACTAACACACTTCAAGTCCTATAGGTGCTTCTGGGAACAAAATATAGGATCTCTGTGTGATGGGACTAACACACTTCAAGTCCTATAGGTGCTTCTGGGAACAAAATATAGGATCTCTGTGTGATGGGACTAACACACTTCAAGTCCTATAGGTGCTTCTGGGA
This sequence comes from Lithobates sylvaticus, assembly GCA_028564925.1. Taxonomy (NCBI): domain Eukaryota; kingdom Metazoa; phylum Chordata; class Amphibia; order Anura; family Ranidae; genus Lithobates; species Lithobates sylvaticus. The sequence goes on along the minus strand of CM053036.1, from coordinate 160,885,616 downwards.
ACAAAATATAGGATCTCTGTGTGATGGGACTAACACACTTCAAGTCCTATAGGTGCTTCTGGGAAGAAAATATAGAATCTCTGTGTGATGGGACTAACACACTTCAAGTCCTATAGGTGCTTCTGGGAACAAAATATAGGATCTCTGTGTGATGGGACTAACACACTTAAAGTCCTATAGGTGCTTCTGGGAACAAAATATAGAATCTCTGTGTGATGGGACTAACACACTTAAAGTCCTATAGGTGCTTCTGGGAACAAAATATAGGATCTCTGTGTGATGGGACTAACACACTTCAAGTCCTATAGGTGCTTCTGGGAAGAAAATATAGGTCTGTGTGATGGGACTAACACACTTCAAGTCCTATAGGTGCTTCTGGGAACAAAAATATAGGATCTCTGTGTGATGGGACTAACACACTTCAAGTCCTATAGGTGCTTCTGGGAAGAAAATATAGGTCTGTGTGATGGGACTAACACACTTCAAGTCCTATAGGTGCTTCTGGGAACAAAATATAGGATCTCTGTGTGATGGGACTAACACACTTCAAGTCCTATGGGTGCTTCTGGGAAGAAAATATAGGATCTCTGTGTGATGGGACTAACACACTTCAAGTCCTATAGGTGCTTCTGGGAACAAAATATAGGATCTCTGTGTGATGGGACTAACACACTTCAAGTCCTATAGGTGCTTCTGGGAAGAAAATATAGCTCTGTGTGATGGGACTAACACACTTCAAGTCCTATAGGTGCTTCTGGGAACAAAATATAGGATCTCTGTGTGATGGGACTAACACACTTCAAGTCCTATAGGTGCTTCTGGGAAGAAAATATAGGATCTCTGTGTGATGGGACTAACACACTTCAAGTCCTATAGGTGCTTCTGGGAACAAAATATAGGATCTCTGTGTGATGGGACTAACACACTTCAAGTCCTATAGGTGCTTCTGGGAAGAAAATATAGAATCTCTGTGTGATGGGACTAACACACTTCAAGTCCTATAGGTGCTTCTGGGAACAAAATATAGGATCTCTGTGTGATGGGACTAACACACTTAAAGTCCTATAGGTGCTTCTGGGAACAAAATATAGAATCTCTGTGTGATGGGACTAACACACTTAAAGTCCTATAGGTGCTTCTGGGAACAAAATATAGGATCTCTGTGTGATGGGACTAACACACTTCAAGTCCTATAGGTGCTTCTGGGAAGAAAATATAGGTCTGTGTGATGGGACTAACACACTTCAAGTCCTATAGGTGCTTCTGGGAACAAAATATAGGATCTCTGTGTGATGGGACTAACACACTTCAAGTCCTATAGGTGCTTCTGGGAAGAAAATATAGGTCTGTGTGATGGGACTAACACACTTCAAGTCCTATAGGTGCTTCTGGGAACAAAATATAGGATCTCTGTGTGATGGGACTAACACACTACAAGTCCTATGGGTGCTTCTGGGAAGAAAATATAGGTCTGTGTGATGGGACTAACACACTTCAAGTCCTATAGGTGCTTCTGGGAACAAAATATAGGATCTCTGTGTGATGGGACTAACACACTTCAAGTCCTATAGGTGCTTCTGGGAAGAAAATATAGGTCTCTGTGTGATGGGACTAACACACTCAAGTCCTATAGGTGCTTCTGGGAACAAAATATATGATCTCTGTGTGATGTGACTAACACACTACAAGTCCTATGGGTGCTTCTGGGAAGAAAATATAGGTCTGTGTGATGGGACTAACACACTTCAAGTCCTATAGGTGCTTCTGGGAACAAAATATAGGATCTCTGTGTGATGGGACTAACACACTTCAAGTCCTATAGGTGCTTCTGGGAAGAAAATATAGGTCTGTGTGATGGGACTAACACACTTCAGGTCCTATAGGTGCTTCTCGGCAGGACACCGGAATTACACTACTGCCATCTAGTGGAGGTAGATGTAATCGGGGTAACTAAGCCAAAGTAATGGGAACTGAGGTACCATGAGGGGAAAAGTAATCAGTTAGATTACTCGTTACCCTCTAAAGTAACTGCGTTAGGTAACTTAGGTAAGTTTATTTTAACTCAGTTACTTACATCACTGGTTATAAGGTTGTGTCAGGTACAATTACTGCTTACTGGAGCTTTGTTTTCATCCATTAAGGTCCAAAAACAGTTGATCTACTACATGTGCCTTCCCACAACAGGATGTTGTGTATAAAAAGGAGAATTGGGGGAGCTCATGTCCATAATGGGGATGGTATTGACACAGCCCCAAATGATTCACTATGGCTCAAAATTGATATGGTTCAGAAATATTTAGTCAGCATAACGGTGAATAAAGCACCTGGACCAGATGGCATACACCCACTGATCCTTAAAGTATTGAGCTCTGTCATTTCTAAGCCATTGTTTCAAATTTTTAGGGACTCTTGATCGACTTAAATAGTACCACTGGATTGCCGTAGGGCCAATGTGGTGCTTATATTTAACCCATTAAGGACCAGCCGCCACAGTTATATTACGGCAGGATGGCTCCACTGGGTGAATCGTCGTAGCTGTACGTCGGCTGCTTTAAGAGCTGTAGGGGGCACAAGCGCCCCTCGGTGTGACACTGGAGCCGATGCATGTGGCCGGCGGGCACGATGCCCGCTGGCAACCCACGATCGCTCATGACAGAGAGAGAACGGAGATCTGTCAATGTAAATAGACAGAAGAGGAGAGACAGATCTCCTGTTCCTACTGTTTAGGAACAGAGATCGGTCTCCTTCCCCAGGCAGTCCCATCCCCACACAGTAAGAAACACTCCCTAGGTAACCCCTTGATCGCCCCCTAGTGTAAACCCCTTCCCTGCCAGTGACATTTATAGAGTAATCACTTGCTATTTTTAGCTCTGATCGCTGTATAAATGTCAATGGTCACAAAAGTGTCAAAAGTGTCTGATCTGTCTGTCGCAATGTCGCAGTCCTGCTAAAAATCGCAGATCGCCGCCATTACTAGTAAAAAAAAAAAAAATTATAAAAATGCCATAAATCTTTTCCCTATATTGTAGATGCTATAACTTTTGCACAAACCAATCAATATAAGCTTATTGCAATTTTTTTTTTCACCAAAAATATGTAGAAGAATATATATCGGCCTAAACTGAGAAAGAATTTTTTTTTTGTATTATTTGGAGGGATATTTATTATAGCAAAAAGTAAAAAAATATTGCTTTTTGACACATTTTTGGGACCATTGTCATTTATACAGCAATCAATGCTATTTAAATGCATTAATTCCTGTATAAATGACACTGGCAGTGAAGGGGTTAACCAGGGGGTGGCAGTGTAGGGGTTAAGTATGCCTAGGGGTGTGTTTCTTACTGTGGGGGGGCGTGGCTGTCAGCTAGTGAATGCTGATCTCTGCTCCAATCACAGGGAGCAGAGATCGGCGTCACTAGTTGCTAGGCAGAACAGGGAGATGCTGTTTATTTCCGCATCTCACCGTTCTGCCTTCCCGTGAGACGATCGCGGGTGTCCCCGCGGCGATCGAGTCCGCGGGACCCGCAACCGGCCTCACGGGGGCCGCTCCGGGCGCGCTCCCGATGGCATGGATGGCATTAAGGAGGGACTTATATATACGCCCTCCTGCCTGTCCGTGCCATTCTGCCGACGTATATCGGCGTGCGCAGGTTGGGATCCGGTTAAGAGAGATAAGGACTCCAAAGAGAGCGGTATCATTTTACCCCGTACAAATCATTAGTAAGATCTCATCTGGAATATGCAGTTCAGTTATGGGCACCAGTTCACAAAAAAGATATCAAGGAACTGGTGAAAGTGCAGAGAAGGACAACCAAACTGATAAGAGGCATGGAGGAACGATTAGAGGACCTTGATTTTTCTCTCTCTTGAGAAGAGGAGATTAAGGGGGGATGTGATCAACATGTACAAATACATAAGTGATCCATATAGTGAACTTGGTGTTGAGTTATTCACTTTAAAGCGGTTCTGCACTGTCTGTATTTTTTTTTTTTTTTTTGTGCAATGTAATGGATTGCAAGATGTTATTTAAGTACTCACGTGTTCATGTTTACTAAGTCATTGCTGCCGGTTTTCGTCCTGTAAAATAATTTAGAAACATCCTCCCTGCTGGGTGCCATCTTGCCTGTGGGCATGTGAAACCCCACAGGCACTTCAGATGGCCCAGCATGCACCGCCGTTACTGCACCGATCTTGCGCGTGCACAGTAACGGCGAAGTGCAGCTCACGTTCTCCGAAATCTCGCGAGATGTCGGAAGATGTGGCCGACATCTCGTGAGATTTTGGAAGATGTGGCCGACATCTCGCGAGATTTCGGAAGATGTGCCGAAATCTCGCGAGATTTCGGAAGATGTCCGCACTGACTCCTGGGATCAATGACACCAGATCCCAGGAGACAGTGCGGCGTGACGACGATCGACGCAGAGACCCCGCCCACCGCCGCAGAGACAGAGGAAAGGAAGTCAGCGATTACAAGGTAAGTGGAAAAAAAAAAAACAACACACACTTCATTTAGTACTCTTTGCCTGATTTGGAAGGCAAAGAGATTTACTAAATGAAATGTGTGCAGGATTGCTTTAAGGTCATCACAGAGGACAAGGGGGCACTCTTTATGTCTGGAGGAAAAGAGATTTAATCTTTAAATATGTAAAGGTTTCTTCACAGTAAGAGCTGTGAAAACGTGGAATAGACTCCCTCAAGCGCTGGTTCTGTCCAGCTCAGTAGATTACTTTAAGAAAGGCCTGAATTCTTTCCTAAATGTACATAATATAACTGTATACTAACATATATAAGTAATGTTTATCCAGGGAATATCCGATTGCCTCTTGGGGGATCATGAAGGGATTTTTTCCCCTGCTGGAGCAAATTTGTTTTTTTATGCCTTCCTGGACCAGCCGTGGGTGTAGGATGGTGTACATGGGATTATATATATGTTTTCCCCTTTTGCTTGAACTAGATGAAGTTGTGCATTCTTTTAACCAGACTAACTATGTAACTATGTTAAACCTTGAAGATGTGTTCAACCATGGAAGTGTCCATGGGGCATACAGTACATACCCACACAGTGATACAGGCAATTGACTGCCAGGGTCACAGTGAGGGCAATGGGAACCTTCCATGTCAACTTTGAGCTGATCATTCTTAATTAAAAAGAAAGTAGAAATACTGAGGCCATGAACAGGTTAAAGAATGTACAGTATTGAACACATCTTAAATTGAATTCTCTTACATGCAGGAAGAAAACTTGTATTTTGTGATACATTGACCACATAGGGGGTATTCAACTTTAAGAAGCTTTTTGGAGTGTGTTTGCCTTATGAGCTGCTTCAGGTCTTGGTGATAATTGTCTTATTAATGGCATAGTCTGCACAACCCATCATACTGACAGGAAAACAATAGAATCATATTTACAGCAAAAGTCACAGCTGCCTCATCCAAGATAAAAATTAACTTTGATTTTGTGTCATGGGCATGTTCATTAGTGACACGCTGGGGGCTCAGCACACCGCATGATTCTGGTCCATAACTCACTACTGATTTTGTCACAAAGCGTCTCACCCAGACGTTTTAACTGAATGGCGTCATTACACCTGAAATGCCAAGAGGTGATTATTATCAACAAGCACATTTG
>CM053036.1:160783623-160879524 GCA_028564925.1 Lithobates sylvaticus | reverse complement strand
AGTTATCCTAGATGTAGAGAATTATGAAAAAATGTGCTTAGATATAATATCAAATAAAACTTGGTACAAATTGGTACCAGCCTCACATGTTAATTATTATATGAATAAATATAAAAATATAATAACGAAGGCTCGTATAAATGGCACCATAGATGCTAAAACTTTTGATTTTCTGGACATGACTTCATTCACTACCCCTACGTTTTATGCCTTGCCCAAGGTACACAAGAGTCTGACATCGCCACCAGGTCGCCCCATAATCTCAGGATGTGGGTCCCTGACAGAAAAAGCCAGCCAATTGGTTGATGAGTATCTGTATCCGCATGTAAAATGTTTATTTTCATATGTAAAAGACACTATTGAACTTTTGAAGAGTACAGATGGCTTACAGATTCCTACAAATGCATGGCTTGTAGCCATTGACATAGAGGCGCTTTATAATTCGATCCCACACAAAAAAGGTATCGAGGTGATAGGGGAGTTTTTGACAGAAAGAGATATTGATTCATGGAAATACAATGAATTTGTATTGGAGCTACTTAGCTTCGTGCTGATGCACAACATATTTGTATTCAAACGCTCCCATTACCTCCAGGTGCAGGGGGTCGCTATGGGGGCCAAATGCGCGCCCTCATATGCGAACCTGTACCTGGGGGGATGGGAGCGAGACTTATTCTCGGATGAAAGTAAAAGCCCATCGATTGGTCAAATCTTATCATGGAGTCGTTACATCGATGACGTCCTCATGATATGGTCAGGATCGAGGGAGGACCTTATTGTATTTCTGGATGAACTACAAAACAATGAATACAACTTAAAATTCACCTTTAATTACGACCAAAAGAGGATTACCTTTTTGGACGTTGAACTATTTGTTGATGAGAAAGGAACATTGTGTTCTACCCTCTACAGAAAAGCCTCAGCGGGCAACAGTATGCTGCATGCCAGCAGTTCCCATCCTGAGAAACTAATCAAAAGTATCCCTTACAGCCAATTCCTAAGGATAAAGCGAAACTGTACGCACCTCGATGATTTCCAACGAGAGGCGAATCTCTTGCGCGAACGCCTCCTATTGCGAGGATACAGTAAAACATGTCTTAGGAAAGCCTATAATCAGGTAGTGGATATGAATAGACAACTCTTATTATACAAACCCAGACGGGCCAAGACCCAGGAAAGTACACGAGTCGTCACCAAATACAACCGACAGCATAGGAAGGTACGCAACATATATAAAAAATTTTGGTATTTGTTGTCCACTGATGAAAAAATATCCAAATACATTAAACCATATCCAGAGATTACATATAAAAGGTCACGCTCACTACGTGACACTTTGGTAAGCAGTCATTATTCGAGTGATCAGAACAACAAGAAACAAATTCCAGGTACATACAAATGTGGTAAATGTAGATTTTGCTGCTTCATTTTGGAGGGCAAAGATATAGATCTGCCAGATGGCAGAACATGGACTCCAAAACATCGCACTAACTGCCAATCAGTAGGATCAGTATACCTGATGAAATGCCTATGTGGAGCATTCTATGTGGGAAAAACAAAACGCCCCCTATTCTGCCGCATGAGAGACCATGTATCACTAATATGTAAACGTAAAATGGAGACACCAATTAGTCGTCATGTAGGCTTATATCACAATTTTGATCTGAAGTTTATTGGTTTCTATAGTCTTGAGCACCTCCCCCAACAGGAACGGGGGGGTGACCTAGATAAGAAACTCTTACAGATCGAAACCAGATGGATCTATTTGTTGAGGGCTACCCGGCATCCGGGCCTTAACGAAGGAATCAGTTTTAAACCTTTTTTATAATGTATGGTTCCTTATGTCTCCCCCTCGGCTTCTCATTTCCCCACCAGCTGCGGGCGCCCCCCCTCCCCTCCCTCCCTTCCCCTTGCCCTTCCCTGTCCTATATAATTTTTTTTTTTTTTGCCCCCTCTTTTCTCCCCTCCCCTTTTTTCACCTTCCCCCCCCCTCCCCTCATCAGCACCGGTAGCCAAGTACCGCTGGGTTTGGTGCGTGGGCCATATAGGGCCTGGACCAGGTCTTAATTTGTGTGTGCTGAAACGTGCTTGTTCATGTAAAAAAAATTTCTTTCCCCCCCCCGTTGTGGGGGTGGAATTGTTTGCTTAATGTCTTTATTGATTTACTAATACACTCATTTTGAGTTGCAAAAATGATGTGTTTAATAACAATTTCACAATAAAAATAATAATGATCATATGCTGCGGTGAATGTATGCTGACAGGGTGTCCCTTTTTTTTTTTTTTTTCTCTTTTTTTACTTTCTTTACTTTTTCTTTTGATCTTCTCTTCCCCTTTTTTTTTTTCTTTTTGCTTTATCAGCTTTGGATCGGTCCCGGTGGACTTTGCACTGACGCGGGCCCTTGGGGTTGGTGTATGGGCAGTGCCTTACAAAACGATCGCTCCAGGGTATTGGGGAACTGTACGGACTGTTCCGGTCGCGTGGCGTGGTTATTTGGGTCCACCCTAGGGTGGTCCCCCGCTCGCCACGCTTCCGGGTTGGGGATCGGCCGGAAGTTCTGATCCGGCCACCAAGTTCCAGCTTTCCACCTACAGGGACCCCATCATGCCCTATGACTGACGGAACAGCTAGGCTGCTGTCAGCAGGGCATGTCAGGTCAGTCCCAGCTGAACTGTGCACCGGAAGGAGTTCCTCATAGGAACCCTCCGGTCACCTGGTCTGGGACGAGCGCCGGCCGACCCCCGTACCACGTCCGCGTGACGTCAGTACGGCGTGACGTCACACGCCGTGCGTTTTTGGCGCCACGGGGGGGGACTATTTAAACCCAGTCTGACGCTGAGTCAGACTGAGGTGGATGTGAGGCTCGGGACGCTCTGGGAACGATCTAAACAGGTAAATTGACATAACCATATCTTCCAAAATGGTGGACATTTTGTCCACTATAATCCTGAACATATGGAATTATTGCAACCACTCTTTAATATTTTTACCCATAGGCATTGGATGAGATACCTAGCCCCTGTTGAGGGGCAGTACATGGGCCAATCAGCCATCAAATCTGATACGCTCTGATGTTATACACACTCTACATCAAGGTATGGGACCGCTACCACCCTATCTTCTGGGGGTCCACTAAATGTATTGGATATATTTCCTATGCAATTTTACTGGGGTCTCCTTTTTTCTTGTCTCGTTATATTTCAGAAATCGTCTTGGCCTAGTGGATAAGTAATCAAAACAAAGATCGAATAGTTCCCGTTCTCTCCTTTTTTCCCCCCCATTTGTTTTTCTTTCTTTTGGGGGGGGGGGGGGGTGAGTTTGACCCGAGCCTCTCACAAGTACGAATTTTTACAAGCTTCCGTAGAGGTAGGTAAAGTTTGACAACTGACATTGGGCATGGTCATATTACTCTCCCACTCTACGAATAATTATAGCCTATTTGAATATATCTGTGGTTAAATAAGTACTTTTGTACTTCACAGGCCCTATAAATACGCTATTGGCAAAGGAATAGGACTTCTTTCTCCCCCAACAGTTCCCCAGCCACAATTTCTGGTGGTGATCGGTGGGTATTGCCTTGCTCGGATCCCCGTTTGGGGGACACTTCGGTGTAATCATCGGCACCTTTCTTTGGAAGCCTGCCCATGCCTATGACCCCTATGATATTGGAGGTAGGGAATCATGCATGTGCAAATTGACTTCACTAGACATTCCTGCTACCACACATTCTATGCAGCATATATAATGTTTTAAAGATTATTAACTGTCCTGTATATAATAACTAAATACCTTGTTTTGTATACATACCTTAGAATACGGAAATATTTCAAAAATCTTCGTCCATCTACAAATATATCTTATCCTTCTCCTGATGAAGCCTATTTAGGCGAAACATGTCGAGCGATCGGACAAGTATTATGACCTGTGTATCTTGATTGTATGATAATATAGGTGTTCCACTAGGAATTGTATGTAATACCTTTGAACCCTATGATTTACATACCGATGTACATGGAGTCAAACAATGTAACCCCCTTTTGTTTTCTTTCTTTTTATGTTAATAAAACAAACAATTTTATCGTATCTTTATGAAATCATTTATTTTGCGGTTGTACCTTAGATAGTCCCAAATCTCCAATAATTTCTTTACTGTATACTAACCTGGGATGATAGTACAATATTTATGTAAAATCTTGGGAGAACATTCTAGTCTAGCGAGCTTCGAAAAATGGTTGGTAAGGTGGATAATTATGCCTCGTACACACGTACGGACTTTTCCCGGCGGACCTAAGTCCAGCGGACAATCCGCTGGACTTTCCGGCTAGGTCCGCTGGACTTTCCGAGGGTGTGGACTTGCCCACACACGCACGGACTTGTCCAGCGGATAATCCGCCGGCCAAAAGTCCGCGGGACTTTTGAAAATGAACGGACTTGCCCACACACGGAGCAGTCCGTTCATTTCGAACGTAACTTCAGGTTACGTAGCTAGCGTAGGCAGTAAATGCCGCCGCGCTAGCTCCGCAACCTGGCATGGATTTAAAGGGAATCCCCACGCCGAAAAAACGGCGTGGGGGTTCCCCCCAAATCCATGTCAGACCCTCATCCGAGCACGCAGCCTGGCAGGCCAGGAAAGGGGTGGGACGAACGAGCGCCCCCCCCCCCCTCCTGAGCCGTACCAGGCCGCGTGCCCTCAACATGGGGGGTGCCCTGGGGAAAGGGGGGCCGTGCGGCCCCCCCACCCCAAAGCACCTTGTCCCCATGTTGATGAGGACAAGGGCCTCTTCCCGACAACCCTGGCCGTTGGTTGTCGGGGTCTGCGGGCGGGGGCTTATCGGAATCTGGGAACCCCCTTTAATAAGGGGGCCCCCAGATACCGGCCCCCCACCCTATGTGAATGAGTATGGGGTACGATGTACCCCTACCCATTCACCTAAGGTGTAAAATGTAAAGTAAAAAAAAAACCCACACTTTTGAAAAAATAGTTTATTGCACTGCTCCGGGGGTCTTCTTCCGTCTTGGGGGTCTTCTCGCCGGACTCCCCCGCCATTTACCAAGCTCTTTTACCGAGCGAGGGGAGTCCGGCTACCTTCTTCGTCGTCGCCGCCGTCTGGGGGTCTCGATCCGCCTTCGGGGGTCTTCTTCCGTCTTGGGGGTCTTCTCGCCGGACTCCTCCCCTCTCTTCTGCTCTTTTACCTAGCTCTTTCACGAGGGGAGGAGTCCGGCTACCTTCTTCGTCGTCGCCGCCGTCGTCTGGGGGTCTCGATCCGCCTTCGGGGGTCTTCCGGGGGTCTCTTCTGTTCTTGCGGCGGTCGTCGTCTTCCGCGCCGCCGGCGCCTTGTCCTTCTTCTTGTCCTTCTTGTTCTTCTTCTTCTTCCGATGTTGACCCGTCGCTGTCTCTGCCCGGAATGCCTGTGCCGATCTGCGCTCGGACTTATATAGGGACATGGGGGACAGGGTCACATGCACATGTCACATGGTGACCCCGCCCCCTTGTGTTGTCACAGTCCCGGAGGATGCTGGGACTGTGACATCGCAAGGGGGCGGGGTCACCATGTGACATGAACATGTGACCCTGTCCCCCATGTCCCTATATAAGTCCGAGCGCAGATCGGCACAGGCATTCCGGGCAGAGACAGCGACGGGTCAACATCGGAAGAAGAAGAAGAACAAGAAGGACAAGAAGAAGGACAAGGCGCCGGCGGCGCGGAAGACGACGACCGCCGCAAGAACAGAAGAGACCCCCGGAAGACCCCCGAAGGCGGATCGAGACCCCCAGACGACGGCGGCGACGACGAAGAAGGTAGCCGGACTCCTCCCCTCGTGAAAGAGCTAGGTAAAAGAGCAGAAGAGAGGGGAGGAGTCCGGCGAGAAGACCCCCAAGACGGAAGAAGACCCCCGAAGGCGGATCGAGACCCCCAGACGGCGGCGACGACGAAGAAGGTAGCCGGACTCCCCTCGCTCGGTAAAAGAGCTTGGTAAATGGCGGGGGAGTCCGGCGAGAAGACCCCCAAGACGGAAGAAGACCCCCGGAGCAGTGCAATAAACTATTTTTTCAAAAGTGTGGGTGTTTTTTTTTACTTTACATTTTACACCTTAGGTGAATGGGTAGGGGTACATCGTACCCCATACTCATTCACATAGGGTGGGGGGCCGGTATCTGGGGGCCCCCTTATTAAAGGGGGTTCCCAGATTCCGATAAGCCCCCGCCCGCAGACCCCGACAACCAACGGCCAGGGTTGTCGGGAAGAGGCCCTTGTCCTCATCAACATGGGGACAAGGTGCTTTGGGGTGGGGGGGCCGCACGGCCCCCCTTTCCCCAGGGCACCCCCCATGTTGAGGGCACGCGGCCTGGTACGGCTCAGGAGGGGGGGGGGGCTCGTTCGTCCCCACCCCTTTCCTGGCCTGCCAGGCTGCGTGCTCGGATGAGGGTCTGACATGGATTTGGGGGGAACCCCACGCCGTTTTTTCGGCGTGGGGATTCCCTTTAAATCCATGCCAGGTCACGGAGCTAGCGCGGCGGCAGTAACTGCCTACGCTAGCTACGTAACCTGAAGTCACGTGCTAAATGAACGGACTTGCCGATGAGCGGCAAGTCCCTTCATTTCAAAAGTCCCGCGGACTTGCCCACTAACGGCGGGATTGTCCGCTGGACTTCCAAGTCCAGCGGATAATTTGAAAACAAAACCTGAAACTTTAGTCCGCCGTACTTTGGCGCCAAAAAGTCCGCCGGCGCCCACACACGAGGGGATTATCCGCTGGACTTCAGTCCAGAGGATAATCCCGCGGGATTGTCCCTTCGTGTGTACGCGGCCTTAGAGGTAAAATTGGTCCTCTAAATCTACTGTTTGCTTCCGAATGGTTTTGTTACGAATCAAAATTCAGGCAAAATTTACGTGATTCGGAGATTCGGATGTATCTGAACCTCCGAATCACAATAGTAACACATTTCAATGACTCCGAAATAAGTTATAATGAAAACAACAAATTAATTTGTTTCATTTGGATGACATGATGCAATAGTTTGGGTCGTTTATTAAAGTTTGAAGAATCCGAAATAACGTAATGACATAATGAATGATCCAAATTGATTCAGATCCATTTGTTTTTATTCTAGTGAACGCCGCAAAGAATATTCAAATAGGATTCTTTTTGTATTCGAGTTAAACTTGAGAGACCATTTGTTTCATTTGTTTGGGCGTGGCCAAACAAAAAAGTCAATTGGGAAAAAGAAAGAAATGAATTAAACGTAATAAATTAACAAATTAATACCTATTAATTTAGACTAATTAGTTTTATTTGGATGAGGGCGGCACAGTCTTTGATTATTGGATAATTAGCTAATTGTTTTTGCATTAACTTTTTTCATTATAAAAAAAAAATACACTACATATGAAATGGAAACATATTGCAATAAATACAGTTATGCCCCATACACACGATCTGATTTTCCAACAACAAAACTGTGGACTTTTTTCCGAAGGATGTTGGCTCAAACTTGTCTTGCATACACACGGTCACACAAATGTTGGCCCAAAATTCCAAACGTGAGAATGCGGTGACGTACAAGACGTATGACGAGCCAAGAAAAAGGAAGTTCAATAGCCAGTGCTTCTCCTTCTGCTTGATTCTGAGCATGCGTGAACTTTTGTGCAACGAACTTCTGTACACACGATCGGAAATTCCGACAACAAGTTTTGTTGGCGAAAATTTGAGAACCTGCTCTCAAACATTTGTGGGCCGAGATTCCGACAGCAAATGTTCGATGGAGCATACACACAGTTGGACTTTCCGACAACAAGCTCACATCCAACATTTGTTGTCGGAAAATCCGATCGGGGCATGAGATATAAAAGTGAAATAATATGATTCCTACTTAGGCCCCTTTCACACGGGACGGATCCGTAATGATCCGCCCCGTGAAGATCCGCTGCTCAGCGGGGATCGCTCAGCTGATCCCCCGCTGAGCCGGCTGATGATAGAGCGGTCCCTGCACACTGTGCAGGGACCGCCCTGTCAGTTCTCTGCTCTCCTCTATGGGGGATCGGATGAACACGGACCGCCTGTCCGTGTTCATCCGATCCGCTCTGCAGACGGATGGAAAAATAGGGTTTTCCTCCGTCTGCAGAATCGAACAATAGCGGAGGCGGACAATAGCGGGTGTCAGCGGATGCTCATCCGCTAACACCCACTATCCCATAGGGGTGCATGTATGTCTGTTTTTTCATCCAAAAACGGATGGATGAAAAACTGACATACGGTCCGCATGTGTGAAAGGGGCCTTACTGTGTTTGGGTTGGCTGGAGGTGGATCCATAAGAATCTTTGAATCTCAACATAACAAATAGATAGATAGATAGATAGATAGATAGATAGATAGATAGATAGATAGATAGATAGATAGATAGATAGATAGATAGATAGATAGATAGATTCTAGATACTTCCAAAAATATGAATTGATTCGGAACAATGAATATGCAAAATGAATTTGAATATATGAAATGAATTCCAAAAACAAATTATTCTGATATAATGAGTATGATGAAACAAAATTATTTACTTAACAAATGAAACCGAAACAAACAAATGTTTTTTTAGAGGAATATAATTCCTCTACATAGGAATCATCAGTCTAGCATATAAATGGGGAAAAGACTGGTTAATAACGGAATAACGGAAAGATAACATTCAGAGGAATAAAAAAATAATTTGCAGAATAAGGGTATTAATGTGAAATGCCAAGGATTACATAGAACTTCAGCCTTTCCTTTATGCCCCATTCTAGACTTAGCGTTAAATGTTCTATGCCTTCTGATTTACTTCTCCTCCCTCCCACCTCATGAAGAGGATCAATAAAGATTATGGCACTGGAAGACCTGCACTTATTTCCAGAGACACACAGACTGAGATGATGGTTGAATTTATTAGCTGGTTCTTTTAGACTTTCCCTTTAGTCACTTCCTCTGTATTTGGTTTGCTGATTTCCAACTAATCTACAGCACAGCTCCCAACTGTCCCTGATTTCGAGGGACTGTCCCTGATTTGGAGCAATGTCCCTCTGTCCCTCTTTCCCCTTTATTTGTCCCTCATTTTTGTCTGATCTATATAGTTGTATATAAAATTCACTTTTTATCTTTCAAAAAGTGTTTCCCAGTGCTAATCCTTTCTTCTAATTTCTAAATTGCTGCATTTGTACATTTTAAAAGCCAATATAAAGGAATAGTGGTGGTAAAAAAAAAGTCCTTGTGGATTTAATTAACCTTTTTTTAAAATTAACTCTCCATTAAGGGGGTTTGGCAGGGGAGCGTGTCCTATACCTACATACGTTTGTTAGTAGGTGTCCCTCATCTCCATCTCAAAATGTTGGGAGGTATGCCGACAGGCAGACAAGCTTTTTATCACTATTTTTCACACAGGGAGCCGTGGTGACGGTAAAGCAGCGCTATATTTAGCGCTGCTTTATCGTCGTTTTAACCGCGGTATTCGGCCGCTCGCGGTGCGTTTTTACCCCGCGCGAGCGGCCGAAAAAGGGTTAAAGACCCCCGCAGAGCGCCGCAGAGCGCCGCTGTAGCGGCGGTTTGCGGCGGTATTGCCGCGGTTTTACCGCGGTTTCCCATTCAAATCAATGGGAAGGAGCGGTATAGGAGCGGTGAACACACCGCTCCTATCCCGCTCCAAAGATGCTGCTAGCAGGACTTTTTTTGCCGTCCTGCTAGCGCACCGCTCCAGTGTGAAAGCCTGCCGGCTTTCACACTGGAGTTAAAGGGGCTGGATTTTTTCAGGCGGTGAACAGGCGCCCCAGTGTGAAAGGGGCCTTAGAGAGATTCCTTCTCACTTACTATCCCAGCAACAATGGTTTCCCCAGACAGGAAGTAAAGGAAAATCTCCACCAGCAACACAGACCGAAATATAGCATTTCAAACCCAAAAAGGACATTAAATCTAACTTGCTCTAAAACTAAAAGAAAAAAATTGTCTAGACATACACTTTAAATGGTTTTGATGCATGACAGGGGTTGTCAGGACAATTTACATACACGTTAACTGGATCTGAAATATACATTAAGGGGTTTATTGTAAATTTCAGATACAGTTAAAGTGTATGTAAATTGTAACCATAAAATTTGCCTATTTTATCTTGTTGGAAATCTTGTGAGCGGTTACTTTCCCATGCTTTCTGCCTCTGCTGACTGTTATCAGTTGCTCTCTAATCACTATAGAACCACACTCCTGTATGTTAAGTAGAATAGGACATGGTTTCGTAGTCTGATCTTCTTATTGTTGTCCTTAAAGAAGGGTGAGTGAGCATTGTGATCATAGGACTGGAAGTGTATTATTGACAGAAGGACAAGGTGAAAATAAAGGAAAAAAACTTGAAAAAAGGAAACCAGCACAGCCACCACATCTAAGGACTGGTAAGTTGCACTATATTACATTTTTGTTCTTGCGTATAAATGCTTTAGAGTGGAACTGAATTCAAAAAGTAAAGATCTGCTATATTATAGGGAAGATTTTGAATTGTTAATTGTGCCTAAACAGTACCCTGAAAATGTCCATTTTGTCTGCAGTTCCTTCTGAAAAATAGCAGTGCACATGGTATGTGAATGTGCTTAGGCAACTCTGTACATACAGCCTAATGGTTGTATATCTGCAGTGTGAGATCTAAGGCACTGCTGCCTCTGACTGCTAGTCTTAGGACATTTGGAGTGAGATCTGGTGATGTTACTAAAGTGCTGCTCACTGTTCTCCTTGCTGGAGGCCCGGAGCCCTTGAAGTAAAGCTTTGCCACTACCAAGATGGCAACCCCCACACTGAGATAAAGTGCAAAATATGGCATGGAAGTCAGTAAAGGGGAAAGATCATCTGCAGGGATACAACAAGCAGTGATAGTCATTTCCCTTCTGCTTGTCTTCTTGTTGGTCAGAGTTCAGTTCCCCTTTGGTTAAAGTTTAGACTGTATCATATCCTTCTTCTTTCAGTTGGGCCCTGTTGTGGTCCACACGCCTGCTGCATATAATCACACTCTCTAATGGATCGTATCTGACATTATTATATAAAACAGCAGGACTTGTTTGCAAAGGGAGTGAGGCTCCATGGCAAAGAACCCCCATCAGGAGAGATCTTATCACTAGTGCATCTGTCATTTAAAGTCTCTTTTTCTTTTTTAACCACTTGCTGCCCGCACTATTGCAAAATGATGGCTACAGCGCGGCCGGCCAGTTCTGAAAGGGCATCATAGACATCTTCCTGTGATGGCACCCACCGCTCTCTGAGGCGTGCTTTGTGATTGTTGTGTCCTTAGTACACAGCATCCAATCCAATCTGTGTCCAACTCTAGCTGATCACGATGTAAACACAAACTGGTTATCGGTATTCCTTTCCTCATGCTGACAGCATGAGGAGAGGAGAGCTGATAACCATTGTGTGTGAAAGGGACATCTACACTGATAATCAGGGGACTGATTATTAGTGTCCTGATTATCAGTGCAGTCTCAACAGTGCCCACAAGTGCCCACCAGTGCTACCAATTAGTGCTATCAGAAAGCCGGTCCTAAGCAATGATTTGCAGCCAATCCTAGAGAGAGTGCATAGAGACAGGAAGTGGTGAAAGAGGCAAGAAGAGATTAACCACACTGAGATAAAAAAAAATGGATGAAAGAGGTGAAAACAATATATTACAGAAATAAAATCATGATTTAGTCAACTGTCATCCAGTTAGAGATTACATCTACTTTACTAGATGATACCCAGATTTCCCTGCGTAAGCCTACATTAATGTGAACCTGTTGCTGTACCCTGCATGACCAAACCACAGATTCAGTTCAAAGTCAACCTGTGCTGCATTTTAGTTCTTCCTAAGAGCTAAGAGGAGAGGCCATAAGATGACTCAGTGGTCTATAAGTGTGCCATCAGTAAGGCCATCAGTAAGGCCATCAGTAAGGCTTAGCCACAAAAATCAGGCACCAGTAACAAAGTTAAGCAAAATCAGGTAAAGGTTGCAGAGATGCCTGGTACATCTTATGTTCTTCTCTTAGGCAGACTTTTCCTTTAAAAGTTTGCAATAAAGTTCCCTTTAAAGCTGAACTCAAGGCTAAAAAATATTGTTTAAATGAAAAAAATCTGTAAAAAAGACTGGTCAGTGCTGTTCTCTGCAGGGTGACTGGTCTGGTCTTCACCCCCCTCCTGTAGTTTTCTGCAAGCAGCCTGTAGTGGGTGGAGTCTGCGGGTCCCTTCCCACAGCTCTGCTCTCTGAACAGGCAATGCCATTGCTTTTACAAAGTAATATCTGAGTTTTAAAGACATTTGGTGCACACAAAGTGGAATGTATGTCCTTTGTGGCCATGGCTGATTCCAGGGGGTGCTAGAGTGGGCTGTGTCCCCTCAAATTTTGGTCTTGTTCCTTCCCTCCAGGGCCAGTATTGTTGGTGAGGGGTCACTGTGCCCTGCCTCTATGCATCACAGCACATCATTTGTTTCCAGGGTGCGGGGGCGGGGGGGGACCAGGGCGCACACATGACATCATTAATGGTTATGGTACTGATGGCCGGCCTACTCACACAATGGAAACAGATGACGTTGATCCAAGGCAGACATTGATAAGAGGACAGAGGTCCTGCTTCTGTCCAGAACTGCCCCACTTCCCTTTGCCATGCTGTTGCAGCTGTGGTGAAAGATTAGTAGGTGAAGGTGGTACTCTATCTGTGAAGTGCAGGGCTGAGGACTCTCTTGTGAAAGGAACAACTCTAATGAAATGGGGGGCTGACTCTGATATGATGGGGGATTCTGGGGTGAATGGGGGGGGGGTTCTAATGTGAAGCAGGGGGCTCTGATGTGTAGGGAGACTCAGATGTGATAGGGGCTCTGTTGTGTAGGGAGATTCAGATGTGATGGGGGGGGGGGGCTCTGATGTGTAGGGAGACTCAGATGTGATGGGGGAACTCTGATGTGTAGGGAGACTCTTGAACTATGGAGGGGATATGAACAGTGCTGGTGCAAGGATTTTTGACACCCTAGGTGAATGTTCATTTTGCCGCCCCCCCTTGGCTCCACCCCTGATCCCACCCCCTTGGACCTGTCCCTGTATACGATGGAGATGGCGATCTGACATCACACAGAGCATGTTAATACACAAAAAAGAACACCTATCAACGCTGATAGGTTACAGCAGTACACACTGTGAAGGGAAGAGCTCCCAGGATTACAGATCCCAGCATGCCTGGGCTGCTATGACATTGTCAGCCATGGTCACCCCAGGATGGTTCTGGAGATGAATGGAAGGAAGGTTCCCAGCTATCATGTACTGTACAGGGAGTGGTAGGCTCACCTTGTCCCATTCCTCAGCAGCCTGGTACAACCCTGCATCCTCCTGCTCCACCCTGTCCTCCTTCCGCCTGTCTCTGCCAACACCGACCACTGCCTCTGGGAACAGCTAGCACATTAATCCCCATTAATCCCTGTTTTTTCTTTCCTAGTATATTATTTCATAACACTCCTGATGAATGGCTGTAACGCCAGGAAACGCGTAGAGTGCCACTAGATGCCAACAGTTACTTGTTTTTATTACATTTGTCTTCCAATCGATTTATTATACCATGTACATTTGCAAGAAAAACATGTTATTACAGGAGCCATATCCCTATTACATCTGTATACCGAGCCTACAGGCTTAATTCACAAAGCTCTCAAACAAGGACGAGGCTCCTTGAAGAAAAATTGTCAGTTATTTTTTTTTGCTGAGTCATTATTACCCGAAATGACGCTCTGTGTGTACTGGCGTGTTGGTCAGGTGAGATATGGTGATCAACCTATGTCCGCTGTGACTAGGTATCTCTGACATCTGCTTATCATACCAGTGAGTGTTTTATCTGCATTCTTGTAAGTGCATTACCATTAGGACGTATGTTCTTAATAAATAAAAATTTTTGACGTTATTGTTATTTGGAGTTTTATTTTCCTTTACATACTACGGATATCTTTTGGTCTCTGGATGCTTGGAACACTTTGATGGGATATCCATAACCCTGAGGGGCACATTGCTTTATTTGCCAAACATGAGAGTGTGAGGCAAATAGTGCTGGTGAGTTTACATCTAACTGGGGAAGTGGAGACACAGTGTTGATCACGTGGTGTGGTGTCAGATCATTCTGTTAACTGAATATCTATCACAGAGATACTACCCAGTATTAATATCACAGCTTATGGACTATCTCTGTTTTTGCATATTTATTGTTTGCACATTGCTACTGACTGGGTGTGTAATATATATGTGTATTGTTTATGTTATCGCATTACCTAGCGCCACTATTTACTTTTACCTGATGTTTGGTAGATGCTGTTTTATTATACTGCTAAAAATACTTGTTGCTGGCTTCCAGTAATGGAATTTTAGTGGGTCAGCATAACTGCCAGGCAACCAGCATTTTTGTACAAAGGCCAACAATAGTTGTTCCTGTGTCACTGTCATGTTATATTTATTGTCCATGGCACTGGAGCTTTGAACTTTTTTCTTCATAATTTGATGTTGTATAAAGAAAAATATATTAAATGTAGGATTAGATGTTAAATTCAATTCCTCTTTCTTTATTGTAGATGAAGGCGAGATTTACTGCAGACACAGCTCACACGGCAGGCCTGCCACAGTGAGCAGGATTGAAAGGGGCATCCACATTCAGACTCCAGAAGAGTGTGTCCCCCCAATTCAGACTCCAGAAGAGTGTGTTGCCCACATTCAGACTCCAGAAGAGTGTGACACTCACGTTCAGACTCCAGAATAGTGTGTTGCCCACATCCAGACTCCAGAAGAGTGTGTTGCCCACATTCAGACTCCAGAAGAGCGTGTCGACCACATTGAGACTCCAGAAGAGTGTGACGCTAAAGTTGAGACTCCAGCAGTGTGTGATGTGCACATTGAGACTGTACCAGACATTGAGACTCCACCAAAATGCCAGGGGAAGAGTGGGCCGCTCACAATCAGAATCCAGAACACTATGTCGCCCACATTCAGACTCCAGCAGAGTGTGTCGCCCACATTCAGACTCCAGCAGAGTGTGTCGCCCACATTCAGACTCCAGAAGAGTGTGTCGCCCACATTCAGACTCCAGAAGAGTGTGTCGCCCACATTCAGACTCCAGAAGAGTGTGTCGCCCACATTCAGACTCCAGAAGAGTGTGTCGCCCACATTCAGACTCCAGAAGAGTGTGTCACCCACATTCAGACTCCAGAAGAGTGTGACGCTAAAGTTGACACTCCAGCAGTGTGTGATGTGCACATTGAGACTGTACCAGACATTGAGACTCCACCAAAATGCCAGGGGAACCATGGGACCATCTCCTCCGGTAAAGATGGGGGCAAGATTACAAGAAAGTATATGCAGATACTGGTGGTAGGGGATTAAATTATTAGAGGGACAGAGAGGGCAATCTGTCATAAAGACCGCAAACTCCGAAAAGTATGTTGTTTACCAGGCACTCAGGTTTGAGACATTGCAGATTGGATGGACAGATTGTTGCGTGGGGCTGGGGAGGACTCAGCTGTCTTGGTGCATATTGGTACCCATGACAAAGTTAGAGGAAGATGGAGCATTCCACAAAATTATTTCAGGGACTTAGGGGCTATGTTGAAGAAAAGGACCTCCAAGGCAGTATTTTCAGAAAAACTGCCTGTACTTCAAGCCACACCAAAAAGGCAACAGGAGCTTAGGGAGCTTAACAAGTGGCTGAGGAACTAGTGCAGAGAAGAGGAGTTTGGCTTCATGGAGAACTGGTCTGACTTTGCGGTCGGTTACCGGCTCTATAGCAGGGATGGACTGCACTTAAATGGGAGGGGTCCAGATGAAGCTACACACCCCCTTATGTGAAACGTGTTGACGTCACCATTCGGAGGCAACATCAACCCCCATTGGTGCTGGCGAGCCTGCAAACTGAAGGGAGACACATTACCACATGATTGTGGCAACAGGAAGGAAGGAGACTGACATGCACATGCATGGACTCCGCTTGATACACAAGCAACAAGTCTCCACATACAGCAGCTCTGCTGGTCCTACAAATACTGCGCTTCCCCAAATGACCTCCCGTAAGATATGAGGATCTTATGAAAGCAGAATACATGAGAAGGAATACATCACTGCCACAGCCCTAGACGGTGCCTGTATACACCCGGGAGCGGTAATGTATGGCAGTTGCTCTCATGTATGAACTTTTTTGGTACACTAGCCTATATCTTTTTTACTGACAAGCAACAATTGCCCTATTAAGAACATATCAGCAGTAGACTATTCTGGATTTTTGGAAACCCACAGCCATTCTGATTTATAGTGATACTAATGCACTTATGGACTGTGCAATGATCCAAACTGTACTGATTGCCTTGTCTCTTGCTACTTAGTGTACTAGATGGACAACATACATGCACTATCTTCCATATGTCGTTTGTAGGTTATATAGAATATCTACCACTCCATTCCTGCCCTGTCCCTTCTTCCCCTTCTTTGGCTCGAGCCCCCAGGGGGATTGGTGCTAGTTATTTTGCCATACTCAGCAATTGCTAGATACTCCACACAGGTGGAAGGCAAAGTTGACACCAATTTCCTTTGTGTCCGGACGCTTTTGTTTGTATTTGTTATATGTTGTCCTGTCTCCCCCTTATCTGTGGTTGCCTTGACTAGCCCATTCGGACTAGTCTGCAATTTGTACCAGGATTAGTTCATTACTGGGTTTTTATCCACATACCTACATGTTTTGTACACATCAATAAAATATATATCTATTTTTGATAAAAGTATTATCCTGTGTATTGATTTCCAATAAGCCCCATCTTTCTCTGTCCCCACCTGTTTGGGACACTTTTCAATAAAGGGGAGGGGTGCAGCTTTTCTGGGATTGAAGATGGCCAAGTTGGAAGGAATTGTTCAGACTCCAGAAGAGTGTGACGCTCACGTTCAAACTCCAGAAGAGTGTGATGCTCACGTTCAAACTCCAGAAGAGTGTGGCGCTCATGCTCAGACTCCAGAAGAGTGTGTCGCCAAAGTTCAGACTCCAGAAGAGTGTGTCGCCCATGTTCAGACTCCAGAAGAGTGTTTCACGCATGTTCAGACTCCAAAAGAGTGTGTCGCCCACGTTCAGACTCCAAAAGAGTGTGTCGCCCACGTTCAGACTCCAGAAGAGTGTGTCGCCCACGTTCAAACTCCAGAAGAGTGTGTCGCCCACGTTCAGACTCTAGAAGAGTGTGTCGCCCACGTTCAGACTCCAGAAGAGTGTGTCGCCCACGTTCAGACTCCAGAAGAGTGTGTCGCCCACGTTCAGACTCCAGAAGAGTGTGTCGCCCACGTTCAGACTCCAGAAGAGTGTGTCGCCCACGTTCAGACTCCAGAAGAATGTGACGCCCACCTTCAGACTCCAGAAGAGTGTGTCATCCACGTTCTGACTCCAGAAGAGTTGTGCCATTGTGAATATTGTCTGGATATTAGTAGATCAGCTACCAAGGCAGGTGGACATTCTCATCGAAAGTTGAAGGGAGATGATGTTTTATCCATGGGTGACAACGTTTTTTGCATTTGGGGATTTGATCTCTTTCTATGGCTGCTATTTTAGCCTGTATCATGGAATTATGTATCCTGTATTTTCTCTCAACTATTACCAATGAAGGGGATTTCCATGCTTTTGCAACTGTTTGTTTAGCAGCAGTAAGTAGTTGGACAAAAAGTCTAAATTGAATGTGAGTTAAGCACAATGGTTTCAAGTTGAGTAGTACAGTAGTTGGGTCGGGATGCAGTTTCAACCCAAACATTTTGGTAGCCAATTCAAAGATTTCTTTCCAAAAGACCCTGACCCTGACCCAGGTCCACCATGTGTGTAGGTATGTGCCCAATTCCGAACATCCTCGCAAACAGAAAGTAGAGTAGGTAGGTACATACTTAGCTATTCTGGAAGGTACCAGATACCATCGGGTCAACACCTTGTAATTGGCTTCCAATGCTAGAACGTTAGGGGAAGATGATTTTGTTGCCCACCAGATCTTAGGCCAGTCCTCTATGTCAAGGGTTTGACTAAGATCTGCCTCCCATTTCTGGGTGTATGGTGGTTTAGCTGAATCTGAATTGGGTAAAATTTGGGAGTAGATTAGACCTTTAGTATGGGGGTTGTCTTTACACACCGATTCAAAATCTGAAAATGGTGTCAGAAGGGCATTAGTATTAGTATTCAGAGTGTAGAAGTTTTTGATTTGAAAATAAAGGAATAATTCTGATTGTGGTAAATCATAGGACTCGCAGAGAGTTGGAAATGATATAAGGGACTTAGAAGAAACAAAATCTTAGAATATTCAAGGAGGCCCACATTTTTAATGATGAGGGAGAGACCCATGCAGGGTAAAAGGCAGGGTTTTTAAAAAATGAGAGAAGAGGATTGTGTGGAGATTGTAAATTGTGTTGAAATTTAAGTTTATCCCAAAGAGAGATAAAGTGTTTAGTAATGGGATTACCTAATTTGGGCCGATCTTTGGGAGAGAGACAAAGTAAGTTAGAGATAGGATCGCATTCCGTGGCTTCAATTGTAACCCATAGAGGAATTTCATGTGTTACGTGATATTTAGATAGACTAGCAATATGTGCTGCTTTATAATGGGATGCAAATTTAGGGAAACCAAGCCACCACTGGTTTTAGGGAGATATAATGTGTGTGCAAAGATATGCGTGGTTTAGAGAGGCCCCAAACAAATGAAGTTGCTTTTTTCTGAATTAATCTTAGGTAGTAGGCAGGAATTGGTATCGGTAGTACTCTAAAGAGATACTAATGTTTGGGCAAAAGTGTAATTTTTATTGCACTAATTCTTCCCAATCCCGATAGTGGGAGATGAGTCCATTGTTTCAACAAGCTTGTTGCCCTTCTCAAGGTTTGCGGATAATCATCTGAGAAAAGATCAGATATGGAGGCTGTAAGATTAATCCCCAAATATGGGATTGATTTCTCAGCCCAGGTAAAAGGAAGTGCTATTTTAGCAGGATCCAGTTCCATTTTGGTAAGAGAAATATTTAAAACCAGGCATTTCTTATGATTAATTATGAGACCTGAGAGGGCAGCAAACGTGCTGAGAATAGGTAAGAAATTGGGGCCTGTAAATTGTGGAGATGATAGAAATAGTAGGATATTGTCTGCAAAGAGACAAAGTTTATGCTGATATCCCCCTATTTCAATTCCGGTTATAATTGGATTAGATCTAAATAGTTGAGCAAGAGGTTCTATTATTAAGGCAAACAAAAGAGGGGAAATAGGGCAACCCTGCCACGTGCCTTTCCCTATATTAACCGCTTCAGCCCCGGAAGATTTTACCCCCTTCCTGACCAGAGCACTTTTTGCGATTCGGCACTGTGTCATTTTAACTGACAATTGCGCGGTCTTGCAACGTTGCACCCAAACAAAATTGACGTCCTTTTTTTCCCACAAATAGAGCTTTCTTTTGGTGGTATTTGATCACCTCTGCGGTTTTTATTTTTTGTGCTATAAACAAAAAAAGAGCGACAATTTGAAAATAATGCATTATTTTTCACTTTTTGCTATAATAAATATCCCCCCAAAAATATATAAAAAAACGATTTTTTTCCTCAGTTTAGGCCAATATGTATTCTTCTACATATTTTTGGTAAAAAAAATCGCAATAAGCTTATATTGATTGGTTTGCGCAAAAGTTATAGTGTCTACAAAATAGGGGATAGGTTTATGGCATTTTTACTTGAATTTTTTTTTAGTAATGGCGGCGATCTGCGATTTTTATCGGGACTGCGATGTTATGGTGGACACATCGGACACTTTTGACACTATTCTGTGACCATTGTCATGTATACAGCGATCAGTGCTATAAAAATGCACTGATTACTGTGTAAATGACACTGGCAGTGAAGGGGTTAACCACTAGGGGGTAATGAAGGGGTTAAGTGTGTACTAGGGAGTGATTCTAACTGTGGGGGGTGGGCTTCAAGTCACATGACAGCGATCACTGCTCCCGATGACAGGGAGCAGTGATCTCTGTCATGACACAAGCCAGAAGGGGGAAATACCTTGTTCTGAGTTTCCGTGACACGATCGCTGGGAGACCGGCGGACATCGAGCCTGCCAGTCCCGTGGGCACAGTCACGCTGTACGCATCGCATGCATGCCTGCTATCCCCGCCTCTTAAAGGGGACATACAAGTAAGCCCATTTGCCTACCGCTGCCATAGTGCCGGCGTATATCGGCGTGCAGCGGTTAGCAAGTGGTTAAAGGAATCCAATTTATACCCAGCGTACTTTATGTATGCCCGTGGGTTATCGTACAAAGCACCAATCCATCTCATGAAATGCGAACCATAATTTAAATATGACCAAGAAACAGAATCAAAGGCTTTCCTGATATCGAGTGAGAGAAAGCAAGAAGGGATGCAGTGAGTTTTTGCAATATGGGCTAATAGGACTGCTCAACGAATATTGTCATTGGCTTGGCGTGTAGGCATAAATCCAACTTGGTCATGGTGTACAAGTTTACCAATGATTTTATTGAGGCGATTAGCTAAAATTTTTGCTAGTATTTTTATGTTGAGGTTTAAAAGGGAGATAGGGTGATAGTTTGTATAGGAGGAATCATCAGAATGGGGTTTCGGGATCATGCAGATGGTTGCCATTAGTGATTCCTGTCTGAAGGAGTGGCCTTCTAGTAAAGTATTGAAGGCGTCTGCCAATATAGGGGATAACGTTTCTGAAAAGGTTTGATAATATAAGGCCGAATATCCGTCGGGTCCAGGTTTCTTATTCTTTTTTAACTCTTTAATTGTTTTGGTTACCTCTTCTACTAAAATGGGTTTGTCGAGTTGGCTTTTTTGGTCATTGAATAGCTCGGGTAGGGTATTTGGGAAAAGAAGGTGTCAGCTTGCTTTGGGCAAAACGTGTTTGTTGCCGTGTATAAGGAAGCTAAATGGGAGGGAAAAATTATGTACAATTTTGACAGGGTTACTTGTGTAGATATTATTTGATAATTTAATTCTTATTTGTTTGGTTGGTTTATTAATTACCTTTAGCCAATAAACTGCCTGCTTTATTGGACTTTATATAGAAGGTGTGTTTAGATCTGCTTAGAGATTTTTCAGCCGATTCTGTGAGGAATAAATCATATTCCAAACAGGCTTTTTCTAATCGGATTTTAGATGTTTGGGTGGGATTATCCTAAAATGATGCAAAGGAAGTGTTTGCAATTGGGGTACCTCCCCGATTGAGTAATGTATCGGGGAGGTACCAGTGGGGTCTTGAGCATTAGGGATAGTAGAAGCTATTGTGGTTAGGACTGCATTGTGATCAGACCAAGTAATGGGGATTATATCTGAATTATGTATTTATGGTAACATCCCAGTGGTTTAAAATATATGATCGATGCATGTATATGTTTGGTGAGGGTGTGAGTAGTACGTGAATTCCCTTTTAATTGGATTATTTTCTCTCCAAGTATCTACTAAATTGTGCTTAGAAAGAAGCTGAGAAAAAGATATTTTATTTGGAGTTTGGGTTAGGTCATATGGCCATTTATCCAGTAATGGGTGTAGTACCTGACTGGAATCACCACACATGATAATTGTTCCAATCTTAGGCCCCTTTCACACTGGGGCGGTTTGCAGGCGCTATTGCGCTAAAAATAGCACCTGCAAACCGACCCGAAACAGCTGTTGCTGTGTCTTCAGTGTGAAAGCCCGAGGGGGGGTAAAACCACCCCGCTAGCGGCCGAAATGCGCCACTAAAACGCCGGTAAAGCGGCGCTAAATGTGTGGGTTTTTTATTTGGTGCTTAATAAGACACTATAGTAACTGAAGAGTCCATAATGTGTCCTGTGAGAATTAAAGCAGAGTTCCACCCAAAAATGGAACCTCTGCTTTTCCGGCCCCCCCCCCCCTCTGGCTTCACATTTGGCACCTTTCAGGGGGAGCAGATACCTGTCTAATACAGGTATTTTTCTCCCACTTCCGGGCATAGATACCCGAGCCACCCGTGGGTATCTACGCCACTTTCCGTCGCCCCTGCTGTCTTCTGGGAGACACACAGGTCCCAGGAGACAGCAGGGACCAGTGGGAACGCGCAGCGCGAGTCGCGCATGCGCAGCAGGGAACCAGGAAGTGAAGCCGCAAGGCTTCACTTCCTGATTCCCCTACCGATGATGGCGGCGGCAGCACCCGAGAGCCGAGGGACAGATCGGCTTCGGGTGCCAACATCGTGGGCGCCCTGGACATGTAAGTGTTCATATTTTAAAAGTCAGCAGCTGCAGTATTTGTAGCTGCTGACTTTACAAAAAAAATTAAATTGTCAGAATGCTTTAAATAACGCCCCTCAGGGTCTTTAATTTCTGATTGGAGTGTGAATGGGATGGAGTTGTGGAAATCTATGAGAGTTCCACATTGTTTGGTGGTGGTTGAAGCTGTATATATTTGTGGATAAAAAGAACTCATAAATTTAGGCGTAGAGTTAACTGTGAAGTATGTTTCTTGTAAGCACACAATGTGTGTTTAGAGGTGCCATGGTAGTTGATCTAGGAAATGATACTTACCGATAATCATGCAGTTCTGGATGGTTGAACCTGTACGAATGGACGAGGAAGAAGAGAGAAGAGGATCTAGGAGAGACTGAAGAAAGAAGAAGGTACAAAATAAATGTGGTTAGATAATTCATTATAAAAAGCAATATAAAATAAGATGCAAGCATTGCCTGTGATGAGGGAAAAGGATTCCCATCAGGGGAAGTAGGGCCAACGTCGTGTGGGAAAAGAGCCTTATTAAAGAGACATTGTGAAGATGTCCGCCAGGCTTTCTGAAAATATAATTCTATTTTCAAGAAAAATCCTAAGGGGGAAGGATGTGGGTGGTTAAGAAATCTGCAATCTGAGGGTAGTTTGTTAATATAGAGACCCTTTAGGATAATGGAATGGGGAGGGGAAAGGGAGGGGGATATACACCAGGGGGAGAGTAAATTTAAGCAATCTTACAAAGTTAGCCAATGTACAGTGCCTTGCAAAAGTATTCACCCCCCTTGGCTTTTTACCTATTTTGTTACATTACAGCCTTAAGTTTTTTTTTTTATCTGAATTATATGTGATGGATCAGAACACAATAGTCTAAGTTGGTGAAGTAAAATAAAAAAAAATGTATGCATAAAACTATTTAAATGGAAAGAACATGGCACAACAGCAAACCTGCTAAGAGACGGCCGCAAACTTAATCTCACGGACCGGCGCAAGGGGGGCATTAATCAGAGAGGCAGCACAGAGACCTAAGGTAACCCTGGAGGAGCTGCAGAGTTCCACAACAGAGACTGGAGTATCTGTACATAGGATGACAATAAGCCGTACGCTCCATAGAGTTGGCCTTTATGGCAGAGTGGCCAGAAGAAAGCCATTACTTTCAGCAAAAAACAAAATGGCACATTTTGAGTTTGCGAAAAGGCATGTGGGAGACTCCCAAAATGTATGGAGGAAGGTGCTCTGGTCTGATGAGACTAAAATTTTACTTTTTGGCCATCAAAGAAAACGCTATGTCTGGCACAAACCCAACACATCACATCACCCAAAGAACACCAACCCCACAGTGAAATACGGTGGTGGCAGTATCATGCTGTGGGGATGTTTTTCAGCAGTCAGAACTGGGAAACTGGTCAGAGTTGAGGGAAAGATGGATGGTGCTAAATACAGGGATATTCTTGAGCAAAACCTGTACCACTCTGTGTGTGATTTGAGGCTAGGACAGAGGTTCACCTTCCAGCAGGACAATGAACCAAAACACACTACTAAAGCAACACTTGAGTGGTTTAAGGGGAAACATGTAAATAGTCAAAGCCCAGACCTCAATCCAATAGAAAATCTGTGGTCAGACTTAAATATTGCTGTTCACAAGCGCAAACCATCCAACTTGAAGGAGCTGGAGCAGTTTTGCAAGGAGGAATGGGCAAAAATCCCAGTGCTAAGATGTGGCAAGCGCATAGACTAATCAAAAGCGACTTGGAGCTGTGATACCCGCAAAAAATGGCTCTACAAAGTATTGACTTTTGGGGGGTGAATAGTTATGCACATTTACTTTTTCTGTTATTTTGTCCTATTTGTTGTTTGCTTCACAATAAAAAAAAAAAAAAAAACATCTTCAAAGTTGTGGGCATGTTCTGTAAATTAAATGATGCAAATCCTCAAACAATCCATATTAATTCCAGGTTGTGAGGCAACAAAACACCAAAAATGCCAAGGGGGTGAATACTTTTGCAAGGCACTGTAGGTGTAAGTTCCCTGAGCAAAGCAATCCGTTTAATAAAGATAAAGGGGTTACAGGGAGGTTATCCTAAAAGAAATGCTGTTATTAGAAAGTATACCATTAAATAACTGAATAATGCAGAAATGGTCTAGCTAAGGAGGAAAACAAACCCATCTGTAAAGAGGACAAACGATTAAGGAGTATTATGTTTGGAACGGGCTAGGATCTTGATTATTAGTTTATTAATCATCAGAATATTTAGAAATACGGAGCCTATGGTATGAAACCTGATTCGCCCCTGAAATGGAGAACAGGGATTGCCACAGAGCCCCTGCTGCGAGCCGCAGCTTGTGTAAACCCAGCCTTAGGCCTGGTTCACCACTATGCATTTTGCAGTGCTTTTTCAGTTTTACAGAAACGCACTACAATCCATTTAATATGATTTCCTATGGGTCAAGTTCACATCTGTGTGGTTTTAACCGTTGCGCTTTTTGGAAAGGGTCAGAGACTTTCGTGCCTGCAGCAGGTTGCATTTTTGATTCCATAGACTTCAATGGAAATGCATCAAAAAACTCTGAGATTTTGGTCCATAGTGACATGATAGCCTCACGCATTTGCTGCAGATTTGTCGGCTGCACATCCATGATACAAATCTCCTGTTCCACCACATCCCAAAGGTGCTCTATTGGATTGAGATCTGGTGACTGTGGAGGCCATTGGAGTACAGTGACCTCCTTGTCATGTTCAAGAAACCAGTGGTGAGATGATTTGATCTTTGTGACATGGTGCATTATCTTGCTGGAAGTAGCCATCAAAAGATTGGGGGTCAGTTTTAGGCACCTTTCACAGGACCAGACCGATCGGGTCCCCCTGTCAGTTTTTCAGGTGGACCCGATCAGACCCCTGCATTATCCTCTATAGAGCAGTGGGTGTAAACGGACGTGTTTCCATTTACACCCACCTACATCCAATCCGATCTGCTAAAAACAGATGGAGTACCAATACCCTTCCATCTAGCGGATCGGGTGTAGATGGACAGGCAGTCTGTTTGAAAAGGGTTTCTGATAAAGAAAACTATGTAGGGTGTGCAGTATCCCAAATGTACCAAGAAAGAGAAAAAAAACGCTTGGGGTGGGACTTTGAAGGCACTACCACATAAGCAATGAAAAATAGAAAAATATTGGATATTTATTAGACAACATATATAGAATATTACACATTGTCTACTTCATCAGGGATTTTCACAGGAAATATAATATATCATAATATAATATATATATATATATATATATATATATATATATATATATATATATATATACCGTATTTCTCGGCGTATAACACGCACTTTTTCCCCCTTAAAATCGGGGGAAAGTCGTGGGTGCGTGTTATACGCCGATCCCCCCCAAAAAAGTGACAAAAAAAAATCAAACGGCGCCAAAAAATAGCGACCGGTGTCAAAAAAAAAACGAGCGCCACCGAAAGAAAACGAGAGCCGCCAAAAAAAACTAGTGCCGCCGAAAAAAAACGAGCGGCGCCGAAAAAGACCGATCTGACTGTTCGGCTCCGCTCGCAGTCAAGCCTCCCTGCTCTCACTTCCGAAACAGCAGGGAGGCGGGACTGCGAGTGGAGCCGAACAGACGGCTCGGGCTTTTCCGGAAGCGCTCGGTTTTTTTAATGGTGGCGCCCGCTCGTTCTTCTCCAGCGGGAAATTTAAACATGCCACAGACGCTGACAAGCTGCAAAAGACACTGACAAGCTGCAAATCACACTGGGCAAGGCTGCAAGACACACTGGGCAAGGTTGCAAGACACACTGGGCAAGGCTGCAAGACACACTGGGCAAGGCTGCAAGACACACTGGGCAAGGCTGCAAATCACACTGGGCAAGGCTGCAAATCACACTGGGCAAGGCTGCAAATCACACTGGGCAAGGCTGCAAATGACATTGGGCAAGGCTGCAAATGACACTGGGCAAGGCTGCAAATGACACTGGGCAAGGCTGCAAATGACGCTGGGCAAGCTGCAAATGACGCTGGGCAAGCTGCAAATGACGCTGGGCAAGCTGCAAATGATGCTGGGCAAGGCTGCAAATGACGCTTAAATGTAAGTTTTTTTTTTCCCCTAAACTTCCCTCCTAAAACTTTTTTTCCTTAAAATGCCCCCCTAAACTTGGGGTGCGTGTTATATGCCGGTGCGTGTTATACACCGATAAATACGGTATATATATATATATATATATATATATATATATATATATATATATATACAGTGGTGTGAAAAAGTGTTTGCCCCCTTCCTCATTTCCTGTTCCTTTGCATGTTTGTCACACTTAAGTGTTTCGGAACATCAAACCAATTTAAACAATAGTCAAGGACAACACAAGTAAACACAAAATGCAATTTGTAAATGAAGGTGTTTATTATTAAAGGTGAAAAAAAATCCAAACCATCATGGCCCTGTGTGAAAAAGTGATTGCCCCCCTTGTTAAAACATACTATAACTGTGGTTGTCCACACCTGAGTTCAATTTCTCTAGCCACACCCAGGCCTGATTATTGCCACACCTGTTCACAATCAAGGCATCACTTAAATAGGAGCTGCTTGACACAGTAAGGTCCACCAGAAGATCCTTAAAAGCTACACATCATGCCGAGACCCAAAGAAATTCAGGAACAATTGAGAAAGAAAGTAATTGAGATCTATCAGTCTGGAAAGGGTTATAAAGCCATTTCCAAAGCTTTGGGAATCCAGCGAACCACAGTGAGAGCCATTATCCACAAATGGCGAAGACATGGAACAGTGGTGAACCTTCCCAGGAGTGGCCGGCCGCCCAAAATTACCCCAAGAGCGCAGCGACGACTCATCCAAGAGGTCACAAAAGACCCCACAACAACGTCCAAGGAACTGCAGGCCTCACTTGCCTCAGTTAAGGTCAGCGTTCATGCCTCCACCATCAGGAAAAGACTGGGCAAAAATGGCCTGCATGGCAGAGTTCCAAGGAGAAAACCACTGCTGAGCAAAAAGAACATCAAAGCTCGTCTCAATTTCTCCACAACACATCTTGATGATCCCCAAGACTTTTGGGACAACATTCTGTGGACCGATGAGACAAAAGTGGAACTCTTTGGAAGGTGTGTGTCCAAGTATATCTGGCGTAGAAGGAACACTGCATTTCAGAAAAAGAACATTATACCAACAGTAAAATATGGTGGTGGTAGTGTGATGGTCTGGGGCTGTTTTGCTGCTTCAGGACCTGGAAGACTTGCCGTGATAAAAGGAACTATGAATTCTGCTGTCTACCAAGAGATCCTGAAGGAGAATGTCCGACCATCTGTTCGTGTACTCAAGCTGAAACGAACTTGGGTTCTGCAGCAGGACAATGATCCTAAACACACCAGCAAGTCCACCACCGAATGGCTGAAGAAAAACAAAATGAAGACTTTGGAGTGGCCTAGCCAAAGTCCTGACCTGAATCCTATTGAGATGTTGTGGTATGACATTAAAAAGGCCGTTCATGCTCGAAAACCCTCTAATGTAACTGAATTAGGACAATTCTGCAAAGATGAGTGGGCCAAAATTCCTCCAGGACGCTGTAAAAGCCTCATTGCACGTTATCGCAAACGCTTGGTTGCAGTTGTTGCTGCTAAGGGTGGCCCAACCAGTTATTAGGTTTAGGGGGCAATCACTTTTTCACACAGAGCCATGATGGTTTGGATTTTTTTTCACCTTTAATAATAAACACCTTTATTTACAAATTGCATTTTGTGTTTACTTGTGTTGTCCTTGACTATTGTTTAAATTGGTTTGATGTTCCAAAACACTGAAGTGTGACAAACATGCAAAGGAACAGGAAATGAGGAAGGGGGCAAACACTTTTTCACACCACTGTATATATATATAATATATATCATATATCATAATCATTTTGCATGTACATATATGTATTCACATTTATAAAAAAAAAAGGGAATGACACTGTCACGTGGAGTCCCCTGCGCATCCCGTCCACATATTTGTTGCTTCAATTTAAAATTGATATGGATGGGGAAATAGCCAAATGTTATGTGGGGGTGAAATCCACAATCACGCCAAAAAGAGTTGAAATCTGTAAACCCAGATACAACAAAACCAACATGTGTACTGAGGCCCGGCAAGCAGAAAATCTATGCGGAGCAGTGACATCAATTGCAGGCAGACAGGTTGGTGGGGACGTGGAGAGCACAGAAAGCTGTAGACCAGTTCAGTGAGAAAATGGCTGTTGAAACCAACGTTGCCAAAGAATGGGGCACCAAAAAAGAGAAATAAACAACAAAATATATGTTAGAAAAATATGTACGAGCTCAGACATGCATATTGCTTGTAAGTCAAAAGCCCAGATGCATTGAATCACAAGGTTACCCCAGATAGCTAACTCTCAATGAATATGGTCCAACGTCAGCCTCTCCAGGAATGTCCCGTCCATAGTCCTGTCTGTCTGTGTGTGAAATTAAGGTTTAAATAGCCCAGCAGAAACAGCCGCGGTATCTGCCTAATGCAGATCAGCTGTGTGCGGCCTGCCTCCTCCCAGGTTACCAGAGAGGGCCTCTGAGCAGCGGACGTGCCATGCACCCACACGGGGCAGACGCAAACGCCGCCATGCACACGCGCCGTAAGGACAATATTGCCCTCTTTGTCTGCTGGCTTGATTGTGATAGATGTATTATCACTCAGTGATTTTAAGGCCTGTTTTTCTTGAGTACTAATATTTGTTGATCTGGGAGAA
Source organism: Lithobates sylvaticus (assembly GCA_028564925.1). Classification (NCBI taxonomy): domain Eukaryota; kingdom Metazoa; phylum Chordata; class Amphibia; order Anura; family Ranidae; genus Lithobates; species Lithobates sylvaticus. The sequence goes on along the minus strand of CM053036.1, from coordinate 160,850,520 downwards.
AGGATATTGAGTTTATCAATCTCCCCGTTGACCAACTTTAAAAAAGCAGAGATATTAGGATTTGAGTTAGGAGGTGGAAATTGTGCTGATTTTTTTCTTGAGTTTGGACCCAGAAATTGAATCTTGGGCTGTACCTGCCGTGGCTTTCTGCGAAAGGGAGAGGACTCTTAGTAAGTCAATACAGTCGATCAAGTCCATGGTATCACTCTCCTTCAAAAGAGAAACTAGCTGATCAAAAGCTCTGTTCTCTCTTGGTGTGAGATCAGTTTGTCCCCCTCCAGTTTTTGATACATGTTTTCAAGAATCAACTTACGTGCAAATAGTTGTAAGTCTTTTGCAAATTCAAATTTATCAACATTCTCATTTGGACAGAAACCCAGACCTTTGTGAAGTATCTAGGTTTCCTCCAAAGAGAGCGTGTATGAAGAAAGATTGATTATGTTTAAATTCATTTGGGATTTGACTGCGATACATCTAGAGGGTTGCTGCCCAAGTTCATTATCTAGGTGAGATGAATGGACTTGGTGCTGGTTAAAAGTGCTTCCACAAAAGGGGGAGGATCAGATTTTTCTACTCCCTGTGTGGTTTTAGATCTAGTGACCAGGTGAGATATAGGACTGCCCCCATGTGGTTGTAAAGATAAAGGTATAGACGAGCCCGTCACCCAAGAGGGTACTCTACCTGAGACCATAGGTACCGCAGAAAAACACCCAAGTGAAGTTTCATTGTTGACTTTTTGTCCTTGTGAACGATCACCACCTCGATTGGTGCGTGATGCTTTCTTACTTTTGGAGGAGACCTGTGATGAAACAGAAGACAAGCTAGAAGAAAATGAGAAATCACAGAGTAATGATCTTTTTTGTTTTTAAATCTGTTATTTCTTTGTTGCTGGCCAGTGTTCCATTGTAAGCCCTGTTTTCCTGAAAAGCAGTCCTATCCCTACCATATTTCACATCTTTTTTAATCAAGATGTTTTTATTGAAACTTTTAAGGTGTTTTTGAAGTTTTGTTTCTCTCTCTGAAAATGTTTTGTGTGTCACGGTCCAGGATCTTGAATTGTCTACCATATTCATTAATGAGTAATTGCATAATTTCCTTAGAACAGGTACGTAAACAATTTTCCCATGCAAGTTTGAAGTTAGAGTCCAGACCCTGCAAATTAGGAAATATCTGGACTCTAAGTCCTAGAGGATTCATATCCTCTTTTAAATAGTCTTCAAATGATTTGATGTGCCAGAACATGGAAGACGTTTACATCCAACCGCCCATGAAGAACAGTGGGCTGTGTCTGCTCTGCATAAGCATAACCCATGGTCAACCTGCTGTGGGAGAAGTTGTCGGGTGGAAGAACTGAATGATGGAGTGTTAAACATCCCTTGTAATAGAAAAAAAAAGCATGACATGACCTCTTAAATATGAGATCTGGGGTAAAAAAGACCTCAGATCTCATATTTACACTAAAATGCAATAAAAAACATGTAATTAAAAAATAAATAAATTCTTCTTTAAGAGCACTGGGCGGAAGTAACGTTTGAGGTCGCTTCTGCCAGTCAATGCCATGGAGTCGAGTGCCCCCAATAAAAGTGATCTTGCGGTGTATCTGCCGCAGAGACCACTTTTATCTGAAAGCAGACCGCCCACTGGATACCGGGGTTATGGCAGCTAGCTGTTGCCATAACAACAATATTCCTCTTCAAACTGCCAACGTATATCATTGTGAGCCGGCCTGGAAGTGGTTAAAGGCTTATATGCAAGTTATTGCCATAAAAAGTGTTTGGGGACCCGGGTACTGCCCCAGTGGACATGTATCAATGCAAAAAAAAGTTTTTAAAACGGACGTTTTTTCAGGAGCAGTGATTTTAATAATGCTTAAAGTGAAACAATAAAAATGAAATATTCCTTTTAAATATTGTGTCTGGGGGGTCCCCTTAGTCTACTTGTAAAGTAGTGCCTCTTTCCAATGTTTATAACAGTACCTCAGCAAAATGACATTTCTAAAGGAAAAAATGTCATATAAAATTGCTTGAGGCTGTAATGTATTGCCGAATCCCGGCATGGTATGGATATTAAGGGGAATTCCCCACCAAAATTTTTTAAAAAAAAAGGCGTGGGGGTGCCGAATTAAAAAAAAATGGAGTGGGGGCCCCCCCAAAAAACTATACCAGACCCTTATCCGAGCATGCAACCTGGCAGGCCACAGGAAAATGGGGGGGGGGGGGGGTGAGAGAGTGCCCTCAACATGAAAAAAGTAAAAGCGACAAAAAAAAAGTGTCCAGTGATGTAAATTCATTGTCAATCAAGGTGCCCACAGTCCCGAGAAAAAAACTCAGCCTCAATGGGAGGCGTCCCACTGACTGCAGCCTTTTAATGGTGACAGCTGTTATATAGCCAAGGACGGGGCCACCAGGTGATATAAAGGATATAAATCACCCTCTGATGCCACATGATGTTAAAAGGGGAGGTTACATCACCGGGTGGTGTCTGTATACAGTGCCTATGTGGTTAAGTGAATCTGTATCCTGTAGCACTATTTATACCAGCAAAGCAACAAGAACAGAGATGTCTGTATACAGTATCTTTATTGCAATTAAATGGGCGAACGCCCGCTCACCATTCCTGTGAAAGTGGCTCCTTCTGGATCCTCCATCAGGGTCCTGACTCAGGGAATTGCTCACGATCTCCACAGCCTACCCAGATCTGATGTGGTGGTAGTACAGAGGAAGCTGGAGCGGCCCCCAGGCTGCCACCAAACAGTGACGTAATGCTGCCCGCAGATGCTCCTCTGATCACCCGCTTGATGAATCCTCTCGCACAGGCCACGAAGCGACCACAGCACACATGATCACAGAGTCCCTGCTCACAGATCCAAGTCAGAGAGCTTGCCAGGCCTCAATCCATCCCTCTTATATCCTCTCCCAGTAGTCTGGAAGTTGTAGTCCATAAACTGTGAAAACCCAATGTAAAACTTGAGTCCTAGAACTACAATTCCCTGTATTCACTCTGCTGGTAGGATGTGACACAGTCTTTGTTGTCACTAGAGGGGAACAGTTTTACTGTAGCAATGTTACAGAGTGTTTTCTGATTGCAGGATATATATATATATATATATATATATATATATATATCCAGCTCCCTGATACATCTATACAAAGATGAATTATAAATAAATATATAAAAATATAAATATATGAATTTTAAATGTATTTGAACATGCTCAGAAGTTTTTTTTTAGGGGGGTGCAAGTAGCTAGTTTTGTCTAGGGTGCAAAATAATCTACCACTGGCCCTGGGTGGAGGAGTATGATGTAGTCAGTGCTGGTGCAAGGATTTTTGACACCCTAGGCGAATCTTCTTTTTGCCGCCCCCCTCGGCTCCACCACTGACTCCACCCTCTTTGGCCTGTCCATGTATAAGGAGGAGGTGGCGGTCTGACATCACGTAGCGCATGTTAATGCACAATAAATAATGCATATCAATGCTGATGGGTTACAGCAGTACACAGTGTGAAGAGAAGAGCTCCCAGGATTACAGATCCCAGCATGCCTGGGTTGCTATGACATTGTCAGCCATGGTCATCCCAGGATGGTGCTGGAAATGAATTGAAGGAAGGTTCTCGGCTGTCATGTACTGTACAGGGAGGGGGAGGCTCATCTTGTCCCATTCCTCAGCAGCCTGGTACAGCCCCGCGTCCTCCTGTCCTGGAAAGCGTTGGGTACAGCCACTGTGCAGGACATTGCTGTGTCAAGCAGCCCGGTTTCACTGAGCCTGCACTCAGTGCGGGTTTGCACTGCACTGTTTACAGGTGGCAGCGCCCCCTACTGATGTGCACTCTAGGCCGATGCCTACTTCGCCTATGCGTAGAGCTGGCCCTGGATATGAAGGTACTATGAAGGGGGATATCTGATGCGTAGGAGAGACTCTACTATGAAGGGGAACTCTGTATCATTGGAGCTCTGAAATGCACTCATTGTCCTGATATACGGTTGGTTGCAATAATAACTGAGACAAGTTCCCCTCATGCTTTTGGCAGTAACTCAGTGCAGGTTCCTCTGTCATTTGCAAATTTTGAGGTGCATTAGCCAAAGTCATGTTTTTGCATCTAATAAAAGACTTTCTCCTACATTCATTCCTTGACATAGGTGTGTGCAGCCTAATGCATTAAGGTGTGCACCCCAAAGCTCAAACACACATGTGTGTGTATATACAGCATAGATGTGTATATATATATATATATATATATATATATATATATATATATATAAACTGTATTTATATATATGTACACACACAGAGACACTCTTATAAATAAATGTTAACAAACATTTTACATTTTTCTTAAATAAATGTATTAAAACATGGACGTGTCAGTAGAGCAGTGGATGGTGTCAGCAGAGCAGTGGATGGTGTCAGCAGAGCAGTGGAGGGTGTCAGTAGGGCAGAGGTTGCTGTCAGTAGGACAGGGAATGGTGTCAGTCAGTAGAACAGTGGACGGTGTCAGCAGAGCCGTGGACTTTGTGTAAGGGCAGAGGATAGTGGTGTCAGTAGGGCAGTGGACAGTCTCAGTAGCTTTTTATTTTTAACCATTTTAATTTTTTCAGCCATTTGTTACAATATTTTTTTTTGTATTTTTTAGGAGCACCGTGGGGGATCCCTGATATCTCCCTTTTGAGATAGAGAAAGGGACAGAGGACAGAGAATCCTCAATCCATTTCTCTGCAGCCTCAGCTGCACTGGACAGTGAATGAATGGGAAGTGCTCTGTGCTGACAGCTTCCTGTTCATTCTCAAACTAAAGCATAGTAAACAGTTTACTATGCTTGCCTTATGAATGAACTCAGGGAGTGATTGGGAGTGATCACTTCCTGTGTTCAATTAGAAAAGGAAAGGGCTGGAAAATGACTCCTGAAACATCCCCTGCAGCAGCCAGTGGGAGAAGAGAGGATGGAAGCCGGTACTTCTGTAGGGGAGACACAGAAGACACAGACAGAAGGGCAAATCTGAGCTGCAGGGGGTGATAACAGTGTGCCCAGGCACACCTGACACACTGTACGTCTCATACATTGAAACAGCTATAATCTAACAGCACAAGGCAACCCTCTGACAAGAAGCACTCAGAATACACACTGAAGCATCTGCCTCCTGATGCCTGCAAGCTTCAACACATCTATACACACTCGGATACAGGCTTAACTGATTCACACACATGGTAACATTCTGTTTATATATATATAAAAATCATATGAACTACATTCCTCTACACTGTATAGAGCGCTGGGATATGGACAGCTGCAAAGCTAAGGAGTAATCATCACGTAACATGTGACATCTCCCAACTAACCACCTTATATGTTGGTCCACTCTCTATATATATTTTGTGCAGACTCCTCTTGTTGTTACTCAAGGCTCTGATGAAGAGGACAGCCTCGAAACGCGTTGACCCACCTTTTGAATACTTGTCCTTGTATGGGCATGTCTGATTTAAAAAATATGTTTTTAAGGTGAATATGTTTTAAACCTGTTTTTATGAATACATAGATACTTTGCATATGCTTTTATAATTTTTTATGTGAATAAATTGCATACATCTTTTGATCAAAGCATCAGATCACTCACCTTCCATCTTTTCTCCTTCACTTGACACCTGACACACCACATGTGGACGCCTATGTTCCTTGAGAATATACCAGAACGCATCTATCTGTTACTGTAAGTCTCATCAACAGCATTACAATTCAAAACCTATTGAATGTTTTGTGAGTCTATATGGCTGCTATAAGCTGTGTACCGCAGGTTTCTCAAAATATAAAACTTTTGATTTAAAAAACACATTTTAAATGAACCCAACAGTTATAGTTATACTGAATGTAATATGTATGTTTCATAATATTTTAGTCAGTTTATTACAATTTCTTTATACTACCAAGCTGTGGACTTGGATATATATTTTTACTGAATCCCTGTATACCTACTTCACCATGAAATTACTAATTTATGAGCGACCACAATGCATACAAAATTGCTTTCTAGTTTTAAAAAACCTGTGAAATGAATGGCAAATTTTAAAAAACAAAGCACTGTGTGCACTGTAAACCACCATATCATTTCAGGACTGGACAGCTCATTATACTGTTACCATCTCAGATATTTTAATATGAGCTCAGAGGATACTATTGCAGTACTGCTCTGAAGCAATGTTCAGTATTCTAGAAATTATATACTAAATCATGCATATGACCTGCTAGAAAAGTTAATTAGAACTATGGATAAACAATTCTCACTATACTGGTCTAGAAGACTTCAGTCTTCCACCCATTATATTTCATTGTATTAAAAGCAGTTGTCCTCTATTAAATGTATTAGATCCAGAGATGCATATTGGTCGGTACAACAACAAACCTAAAGGGTGATTAAACCCAAGAAACAAATGTAATATATTGGAGCTAATGGTCCTTAGATGTGGTGGGTGAATTTGTTTTCTTTTTATTTATTTCATACTACAAATATTTTCAGAAAATACAGAAATTTTTCTTTGATTTTACCAGAAATGCAGTGTCCTTTTCACTTCCTGTGAGCTGCACTAAGACCCCCCCCCCATACACACTATACAACTTTTATTGTCTGATTTCCTTTAGCTTTACCAAAAACATTTAGTGCAAGGGCCTGCCTGATTCCATACAAATTGAAACTCTTAAGGTTTGACCTCATATTATATAGTTTTGCTAAATCTAAAGGAAACAATCTACAGAAAATTGTATAGTGTGTATCCAGCTTAAGGGATATCTTCCTTCCCTTCCCATCTTCCCATCCTTCCCATCTTCTGTTAACTCCCAAATACCCTACCCCCATGTAATGGAGATGAAGAGATATGGATATGTTTGTACTTCATTTTAGGAAAGCAGCCTAGGGTGACCACAATGGTTCCCCCCCCATAGATACAGTGGAGAAGTGGACAGGAAGTGTGTTATTTGCATGGTTACCAGATGAAAATAAAGCAAAAGAGGCTTGAAAAAAGGAAAGTAAATGCAGCTACCATACCCAGGACTAGTAAGTACATTTTTGGTTTAGTGTTTAGACACATTTTAAAGCTGAACTCCAGAAATATATACTGTAAAATATGTAAATTAATGCAAATCTGTATTCATTAATACCTCACCAAATTAATTTTTTAGTTTAGGTTACTTTAGGTGCTTGATTATTACTAAGTATCAGCCTCTTGTACAGCAGAACTCAGACTGGGGGAGAGAAAATCAAAGGAAGAAGCCAACCTGATGTTCTGTAATTGTAATATACTGTTCAATCACAGGATGAGGGAGGGACAAGAACTGTAATGCCGTGTACACACGACTGGACTTTCTGGCAGAAAATGTCCGATGGAATTATTTCATCGGATATTCCGATCATGCGTGGGCTTCATCTGACTTTTTGTTTCAAAAATTCAGATGGATCTTGAAATAAAACATGTTTTAAAGATTTCAGACGGAATCAATTCCTATTGGGAAAACCGTTCGTCTGTATGCTATTCCGACAGACCAAAAATGACGCAAGGGCAGCTATTGGCTACTGGCTATTGAACTTCCTTTTTCTAGTCCCGTCGTATGTCATCGCGTTCTAAACGAATGGACTATCGTGGGCAGGCAAGTCCGTTTCAGCAGAACTCCGTCGGAACTCCGTCGGAAAGACCGTCAGAGTTTATTCTGACAGAAAAAACGGTCGTGTGTACGCGGCATAAGTTTCACTTAACTGCAACACAGAAAATGTGGGTCTGTGCAAGACATGACTGTGCTGTGTACGTACAGTTCAATGAGAATGCCAAACAAACGTCCAAAATTATTAATGATAAAAATTATTGATAAAGGTAAAAAGCCAATCCATTTTGGGGGGCCAAACACACCCCCCCTTCATCAGGGCTTAGACATTTTGGCTGTGCTTAACCACTTTTCTTTCCTCAACGGATCACCCTTTATGGACCAAAGCATTTCAGCTATGGACCTGTTTATTTGACAATAGCTTTGTGATTACTTAAGATTACAAGGTAATACATATATTGTTTTTTTTTTTTCATGATATTGTCTTGCAACAATTTTTTTTTATTTTTGCAATCTTCAGACAATAAAACGCAAATTTTTTTATAAAATACACGTTTACCTTTTTAAGAGCACTGTTAGTTTAAAAATAAATAGTTATAATGCACATATAAAGTACACATTATATTCTGTAATTTGTTTTCTTTTTAAAAAAATAAATAGTTATACTATACAAATTAAAATTTCAATTTAAATAAGTTTATTTTTAATGGTAAATGTGTACATTTATGTTAAAAGTTTAAAAATATTAACAAGCAAAACAAAAACAAAAAAAAAGTTTAAATATTAGGCTTTTTTTTACTTGTCAGGTTGCTTTAACTGACATAATTTAAGTTAATTTCTGAATGAACAGAAAGATACAAAAGTAACATTATGTTACATTGTATCTTTCTATATTTGCGTCTGAGTAAGACTGCTTTTTTGACAGCTGAAGCTGCTGACTCCTTTTTTGAGTATACAGTAATGTGGGCTTTGCTTAATAAAAGCTGATATATACTGTATACTGGGTGGAGGGTCCCAGAAGCAGGGTAGAGAGACTGGACGTTCTACACACGTCCTATGCACAATGATGATTTTGTTGGGGTGTATGACCACACCCAAAGTCTGCAACTAGTTAAGCCAGTGTTAGTGAATAAAGCAAGGTCCCTAACATTGACTTAACTAGTCTAGAGGCCTTATATGTGTTGCTTATAGCACTTAAAGCAGGATTCCGCCGAAATATGCATTTTTTTCTTCCCCTAACATGGTTTACTAAAGACATTAAGAAGATGTCACTTACCTGTTGCAGTTCTTTTCCCCACCGATCGCCGATTCCGTCCGTTTGGATAACTTTAAAAAATTCTTGATGGACGATTCCATTTTGCTTGTGGGCATTAGAAACCCACAAGCATTTACTTCCGGGATGCGGTGAATGCTGTGCTCCCAGCATTCACCGATCGATCCCACGCATGCTCAATGCTAAGAGCAAGCAGCGCTGTTGAATTCCGAGCTGCTATCACATCATGCCGAGATCTCGCGAGATTTCGGCATTATGCCGAGATCTCGCGAGATCTCGGCATTACAGCGTTCCCCACTGATTCATGGGAAGACTCGGACAGAGCTCCCAGGGGTCTTTGCGCAGCCGGGGAACACGCCTACTCCCACAGGAGGAAAGCCCGGAAGCCATTATTCTATATTCTGGCAAATTTTTTTTTTTTTTTAATGGGCATTTGGTCATCTCTGGCACTAACAGATTACTTTAAGATTAACTTGCAAATTTGAGTACAACACCGCTTTAATGCTATTCCCTGGATTCCACCGAAATACAGGCTTCTAAACCTTAGACTTTAAAAGCACATTCAAGCTCTCTAATTTACGCTTACATACCTTTATCCAAACATGTGGGCATCCCAGATATTAGACCTGTTTTAGAATGCCCTACTACATTTACTGTAGATGGCAAATGTCCCATAATTTCTCCAGATCCCGCCACCTCCATTGCTCCGACAAACATATCAAATAGGAAACCAATCTGGCACACCCGTTCCCTAGAGAGTTCTTTCGATACCTGTGCATTTGCCACTGGCTCTCCTCCCTACTGGAGCACAGGAACTCTTTTACCCTTTTACCTTATTTGAATGTACGTATGGGCCTAGAAGATCCCTATCCCCTTGTGCATAATGCCTTCTTTATTCACAATTGGACTCCACTTCCTTTATACTAATTACTCTTATGAAACTATCTAGAGTTCAGTTTTCAAATGCACTTCCAACATCCCTAAAAGCAGAACATCATATAATGTACATATGTGCCTCGAAAATCCCTATTCCTGTTCTTCCAACATCCCTAAAAGAGAATCAGCATATACAATCATGACCAAATGGTACCTAGCCCTAAGAAATACCTTTGATGCTGTGAATCTGATAGTGATATGAATTATAACTGGTGGTCTTATCTATTAGCAATTACATTTTGGGCTAAAGTATTTCACCTTCTCTCCTTGCTCATCTGAGTCCCTATTAGAAGAAATCCAGGTCAGCTCTGCTACACACTAAAATCTATATCCTCTCCAACCATCAGAAAAAAATTAGCAAATGTTGTGCTCTTGGCATTCAAACAATCTGTAGCTGCAATTTTCAAAAAGCAAACCCTGTCTTTCCTAGAAGTTAAAAACTGCACATAAGGCTTTATGATCATTTAAAATTTACCTCCCATGCCAAATTTCTTAAAATGTGGTCTTTTTTGCTGAATTAGGAACTAGTTTTAAAGTTATTGTAAAAATTAGTTTTTTTCTATAAAAATAATAAACATGAATAATAAACATGTTATACTTACCTCTTCTCGGGTCCCTCTTCGGAGCTCCTGGCCCCTCCCTCCTGTTCAGTGCCCCCACAGAAAGCAGCTTGCTATGGAGGCACTTGAGCAGAGTCACAGCTCTGTGTGTACATTCAGACACAGACCCCCGACCTGGCCCAGCCCCCTCTCTCTCCGGATTGGCTAGCTGCCTTTCATTGACAGCAGCGGCAGTCAATGGTGCCATTGCTATGTCTTAGCCAATCGGGAGGGAGAATCTTAGATGGCTGAGACACTCGTAGACATTGCTAGACAGTGAGGGACCTCAGGTAAGTGTTATGGGGGCTGAGTTGGGCTGCTGCACATGGAAGGCTTTTTATCTTAATGCATGGAATATGAAGTGTTGGGGTAACAAATACTTTAAAATAATCCATCTAATTTCATACCAGGACCATTATCCGCAATGCCTCCCTTCTCATCCTATTCTCCTCTCTCACCCTATTTTCCCCCTAGTCTTACCCATCTCCCCCTCATAAATAAACCCCTCCCCCCATTTGCTAAGTCTACTACTCTTTTCCTCTATGCTAAGCCTAAAATACTTTCACATTCCAACCTAATATAACACATTCAATTACACACGCACATGATTTGGACTTGTTTCATACTGGATAGAGATACTTCCCAAGACGTTAATGGCATGCACATCTTTCTTATTCTCTTCTAATACCATATGAAATATTTATTTGAAATCTTTTTTATTTTAGCTAATTAAATGTAATTAAGCTGTAAACATTTTGGTACAAACATTTGGGAAAAAAATATTTTGTAGCTTTCATGATAATAATACTCGGGCATCCTTCCATGAAGATCTTTGCTCAGGTACTTTAAAGCGGAAGTAAACCCATCAATTTAACAGTCTAAAAAAAAAAGGCATGCCGTGAATGCTACTGCACATTGGCTGTGCTCTCAACCAAACAGTCAAACCATCCAATGGCTGGTGTCATAACGGATCACATGTGCAGCACTGTGGCAGTTGAAGATTAAACAGAGGCTGGCAGCTTCCTTGGCTGAAAACGATAGGGGGGTTTACTTCCACTTTAAGGTGACAACGCTCTGTTCCAGTCCCCCAGATTTGCTTCTGCATTGTCACCCTGTCACACGGACTTCCAAGACACACATAACACACATTATATTAGTATAGTCCACAGTTATCACCATCTGGAAACCTGCACTAAGAAATGACATGCAGCTATCGCTGGCCATCATACAGTCATCTATGGAGTGCAGGTGGACCGGAAGTGGCTGCAAAGAGCCTCTAGGTAAACAACACTGAGATGGAACAAAGGATGAAAAAAGGAAGGAAACAAACATTAAAAAAATGGCAATTGTTTATGATTTACAATCCATTAGAAAGCCAAATGCATCTAAGCACATCTACTAGAGAACTCAGGAAAATAAAATTCAGTAGTAAAAATGCCACAGGAATCAATATTTATGTATGTCTTATCTTCTTTCAAGATGAACCATTTGGAAGAAAAATAAATGTTCTGAAAGAAATTTTCCTATAATAGTAATTTTACCTTGTCTGTGATTATCTCCTACATCTGCATGTCGTGAGAAGCCAACTAGTTTTTTCCCACAAAAAATAGTTTGATCCAAAAGCCTTGATTCCATCCACACAAGGAGCCTGCATACACTTGGTAACACATAAATAACCTTAAGTTTTATGCGCCAATAAATAAATGTCACATGGCCCTTGGTTAATTTGTTGCATGATAGTGCTGTGCTGTCTGTCCATACACATCTACCTCTCCCTTCTGCAGTGCTGCCCCTCACTGTACACCCCCCCCACTACAGTATTTATTAGACTATGGTAATGGCACAAGTGCTGGTTCATTTTGACGCACACTATCTGGCATTAATAGTAACTGTAGCATGCCAATTTTAACATGACTTGGTGTGGCTGGCGCAACAAGACATATAATGGCACTGTGGATGCGGTGTAGAGCGTATTTCCCCAATGGCTCTTTCACTACCTTGTTAAGCCTACAGTAAGGAGACCAGTGTAAGTACTATATAAGGAAAACTAAGCAGAGTGATGTTGTAATGAATGGTTCTATGCAGTGGGTCAGAGATGTGACTGTTTGATTAAAAGAGGGAATGAACGTTGTCCTGCATAGGCACTAAATTTGTATGCTGGCATAGTCAGGAAGCAAAATAGGTGATGTCATTTTGATTAGAGTGGTTGATCTGTTACTATTTGTGGCCATTGTACAGGCATCCATTGTCATGAGACAGTGATCAGTAGATCCAATTGCATCATTTGAATCATTTTGAATGAAATCATCTAAATCAGATCTAGATGACCAATTCTTCCCTAGAGACGAGTCATCCATATCAGCGGTTGCCAACCAGTGGTCTGTGGACCATGAGAACAATTTGGTGGTCCCAAGGGGTTCTGCCGCAAGTCAACATTGTGATGGATGTATACCACCCAATGTTGTTTCCAGTGTTGTTCTTAATGCACTGACAGTCAATACTATGCCTGGGAGTAGTGCAGAAAGTGGGAGGTAAAGAAGGAGTGGACTTCCAATAGCAGCACTGATCACAGACTGTGGGAAAGAGCACGGAGCTCGAGCACATGGCTGAATAAAGAGGTGAGATCCAATGATGAGTCAGTGTATGGCAGAAGTGTGATGCAGTGTGTGTGTGAGGGGGACAGAGAGAAGGTGTATTTTGTGTATAAGGCAGCATTGGAATCCAGGGGGAGGGAGGCAGAGAGCTGGAGCTTTTTGTGTATAAGGCATGCAAAAAGTCATGATCGTGGTCCACGAGATTAAAAATTGTGAGTTCAGTGGTACGTGAGGTCCGAAAGGTTGGCAACCACTGATCCATATGGTACTTACAAAGGCTGTAGGGTACCCACAGATGTATAATCACCAACAGGTCTGACCTTAATTGGATGGATTGGGCGACAACCATCCAACATCTAAATTCACCTTAAAGTGGCAGGGAAAAGCAACATGTTCACTTTAAGGCCCCTTTCACAGGGACGGTCCGTTCAGGTCCGCCTGTCAGTTTTTTAGGCGGACCTGAACGGACACTCCATAGACCTCTATGGATCAACGGATGTCAGCGGTGACATTTCCGCTGACATCCGACCCGCTCCGATCCGAAAAAGTGTGACGGAGGAAAAAACTATTTTCCATCCATCTGCGGATCGGGTGATAAAGCACTCTAAGGTCCGTCTTCATCTGATCCCCCATAGGGGAGAGCGGCGCTCTGACAGGTCCATCCCTGCACAGAGTGCAGAGACAGATCAGTCATCTTCCTGCTCAGCGGGGATCAACGGAGCGATCCCCTGCTGAGCAGAGCGTGCTCCGTACACGGACACATCCATGTGAAATAACCCTAATGGCAGCCTCAGGACCTGCTTAGCTTCCTTTAACTCCACATTTGGCCACCATGAATGAAGAGGAGTATCCTGTATTTCTGGGAATGAGGGGAGCATGTAGCTCCCCTTATTCCTATGTCACAGTGCTGGTGCCTGATGATTGGCTGCTCAGGTACCCAGTACTGTCTCATGAAAAATTGGACAGAGTGGTGACTTGGATTCTACACAGGGCTTCTTCTCTCCACTCCAGGCACCTGATTGTAGAAGCAGGAGAGAAAAAGGAAGGTGAGTATATGCAACTAGTAGGCCTGGCTGTCATTAATGTGAATCTGTTGCTTTGCTCTACATGGGCTAATCACATGTTCACTTTAGGCTCAGAGATTTTCACCCAAGTAGCTGTTAAATAGGACAGCTGTTTGACTTTCATGATCGTCTATATAATACGCCTGTTATCTGAGCAATCACTGCCTCTAAGCTCCCATGGATATGATACTCAGGACAGCGCCTACACATCAAGTCATATGTTAAGATTTATTTGCCATCTTTAATTAAAATGAACAGAGATTGCAGGAAAAGACAGAAATGAGCACCACCCAGCACCAGGCTTGTCATAATGAAGAAGGGAAGTGCAAGGAATCTACACGTCCCAAGCAGCCATAAATCACATACTGTTTTGTGTATTAATTGGCAAGCTTTGTGATGCTCATTCAGTGGTGGTACAGAAGAAACAGTCTCTGTGATTCTGCCCTGGAGGACAAATAGGAATCTAGTTAACCGATTAGTTGCCAGTCCTGTTTATTTAAATTTTTTCTTGTGTATTTGAATGCTAGGACAGCACAACAAAGGGCATTATTCACATTTGTATGGTTTCCAGGGCTTCAATACACCTTTACAGCAAAACTGTGGTTGCATTTAGCATTTTGAAGGTGCTCTACACATGGTTCTGACTCCTGCAAAGTACTCTGCAAACACCTGCAAAGTACTCTGCAAACACCTCATCTAAATGTGGCTATTAATCCAAATGGCTCACTTAACATATTCTGTTTGGAATTGGGGGTGCTGTACGTTGAGGAGTTGCCAGAAAAGCGCTATCTGCAGTTTTTGAAATACATCAGCCTATTGATCATTGAGGCCTCTCCTTGTGGGTCCCCATGCAAGAACAGCAGTGGAGCCATTGACTGGACGATGCGCAAGATACAGATGCTTTATATATGCCTTAGAAGCCAAGACAGTGTGAATGAAGCCTTATGCCGCGTACATACGATCGGAAATTTGGCCAGCAAAAGACAGATGAGAGCTTTTGGTCAGAAACTGCAACCGTGTGTTTGCTCCATCGGACTTTTGCTGGCCGAATTTCCGCCAGCAAAAGATTGAGAGCAGATTCTCAATTTTTCAGTCGGAAAAAGTTCCAATCGGAAATTCAGATCGTCTGTAGCAATTCCGGCGCGCAAAATTCCTACGCATGCTCGGAAACAATTCAACGAATGCTCAGAAGCATTGAACTTAATTGTCTCAGCTCATCATAGTGTTGTACGTCACCGCGTTCTTGACGGTGAAAAGTTCAGTGAACTTTTGTGTGACCGTGTGTATGCAAGCCAAGCTTGAGCAGAATTCCATTGGAAAAAAACATCCAAGATGTTTCTGACGGAAAATCCGCTCGTGTGTACACGGCATTAGCGTACATTTTCTGATCAATATGGTAAAATGCTAAGGTGAAGGTCCGTGTATCATGAGTTTGGGCCCATTGTTAATGGATCTTAAAACATTACTTATTTAAAGGAAAAGCAAGAACACAATAAAACAAGGCACCCACCATTTATCAAAACATGTTAATTCTTCAAATGGCAGCAGTTATTAAACACAGATGAAACAAGTATCTAAAAAAGCCCTGACCAGCACAGATGGCTCTAGGGGGTCTCTGTAAAGGGTGGATGATATTCAAATCATAGATCATTCTGCTTGGATGTCAGGGATATCCCGAAGACTTATATGGGTCTAAACTCTAAAACAAACAGAAGGAGCTGGAAGAGCACTCAAAAAGGAAACACTTGAAGAAGAAGAGGAAGAGGTCTACAGTTCACCACCTGAAGGCTAAAACAAAATAATGGTTTACCAACTGACAGAAATAACCATATTTAGCTATGGAAAAGTCACAAAATGTACCTATATATAGAATATACCTTATTATGCATTGATTAATCATGCAGTACACAATCAATGTATTTTGTCTCCCTTATTGTTTCAGTATGACCTTGTACGGCAATAAGGTAAATATCTAATTGTAATTGGCTAAAAGTACAATATATAGTTCCCATTTCCTTTTCGGTAAAAAAATGACCCTTCATCCTGACTTCTCTAGCCTCACTCCGGACTGCTTTGCCTCCTCCACACATCTATGTGTACTTTAAATACTTTAAGGGCAGCTTGATTGGAATAAGACGTCTGCAACTAATTTAATATATTGCAACATTCAAAGTATTTTATGGATACTTGTTTTTCTATTCAGCATCTAGAACTTCCAACACAAGGTGCTACCCATCCAATTCTGTCCATTGACTTTATACCATAAACCTAGCATAGCTTTCCTATAACATGGGCTGTACTCAAATGCTGATTGCAATGGACAACTGATTGCCATATGTACACTGTTGATTAAACAATAAATGCCTCTGCTCTGATCTGCTTGAAACTATAAAAAAAAAAAAAAGGAAACGATTCACATGGGCAGGGCAATATGCAAAACAATACAAAAGGGCTCTAGCATACTTAAAAGCTAGCCAGCAAAAACCTAGCGAAACTATTTTAAATATTCAGGTTAAAACAGAGCATTTTGCTTAATACATTTGCCCCAGCTGCCTTGTAAAGGCTCTGTCTGGGCTTCTAGTGTGTCGCTGTACATTTAAGGTTGAAAGGTCTACGTTCGGGTGAGCCTGCTGTCAGTTTGTGCATTGCTGTATATGACCCATAACTCAGAACCCTTATAGTTTAGAGGTAGGCCAGTTGAGGGAAGTTGTGGCAGTCAAACAAGCTGCTGACAAGGCCTGTGTTTGTAATTCACACTGGAAAAAAAAATCCCTTTGTAGGCCTATTTTACTTCTGGTTTGTTCACATTGTTGTCAATCAAGCTCTGATGAATGGGGTGCTCTTGGACAAATCCGAAACGCAGTAGTTAATTTGGATTGTACCAATGACTTTTAATGAAATAAAGTTGTAGCTGGACCTCCTAGCAGTGGTGTGGAACTTCAATTTCAATTTTAGTTTAGAGTTAGGGACCACATATATCAGAGGTGCGTTAACGTGGCAATGTGGACTCCACGTGTATTTGCAAATGTTGCATTTGCAAAAAAAAAAAAATCCTAGCTAGCTTGTACGTGTGCCAGGGACCTTTTGTATTGATTTGTATACTGCTACTCTCCGGTCCATGGCATTGTTTTTTTTCATTACTAATATGTCAAGTGGACCTCTATTTTTACATCTTGCTCTTATGTCATTTCATTGTGTTTCTGAGTTTATTTTCAGGTGCAGATAGATACAATTGCCATTTGCAAGGATACAGCAACCTTCCAGGGCATATTATGCTTTTTACTGTTACTGTGTCATCAGTAAAGAGCTATGTTGGTCAAGTTCTTTTGTACAGATTGTGTTCCGAGAATACGTTGTTACAGTGGAACTTTTATTTAGTTGCTAACTTTTTTTTACAGTAGGATTGATCTGAGATTTGCAGAAAGGTTTTATTGGTGGGTGTAACCTTTATTAATTCTATCATAAACAATGCATGTTGTCACAGTGTTATTAAAAAATTTAAACAAAACAAAAAAATGATTGTTACAGTGTTACCAACAGGTTAGTCCTTTAGATCTTCAAGAAGAATTTCTGCCTGTATAGGAGGTAAGCTACAAGCACCCAGATGGAAGTTCCCAACAGATCTTGTGCTAGGAGCTCATAATGGGACTTGGAGTCCTTCACCTCCCAGTTAAAAGGGAAATACATAGCTAGAAGTGAGTGTCCAACGTAGACAAAGATTGAATTCATTCCTGAATATCAGAGAATACAGAATAAAAAGTATAAGCCAGCATTGAGTCACATTGTGGGCACATACCAATACTGTCTGAAATTATTTAAACAAGTGAAAAACAAGCACTATATACTTCAACAAAAATATTTGACTTTAACAGCTGCAATAAAAGTGGTAATGAGGCTGAAAGCATTAGACAACTGGAAATGTTACATTTGGGAAAATTCCATCTTAGAGAATACAATATTAAATAATAGCTGTTATACTAAAGTTCATGGGTAGGCAACCTTAAAAAGGTGGAGATCTACCCGAGCAAGAAGTCTACCCGAGCCGAGGGAGAAGTCAAAGATCACAGGGCACAGTGTCACTTCCTCACACCAGTTTTAAACCTGCAAATGCCGCACTACCATGTCGCAACCACCTGCATTGCACGGCAATCATGGGTTTAATTCAAGTGGTGAGGAGGCAACGTATCTCCTCCTCACCACCTGTCAAACACACATAGTGTGCACTTGTGAATGAGCCCTTAGATGCATACAGCAGGGCTCGTTCACATGTAAAACCCTGCCTTTGAGTTTTGGTTTTACCGCCCCAATCCTTACCCCCTTGGAGTAAGGACTGAGGCAGCAGCCAAAAGGTGTACACATGTTGCAGCAGGAGTTAAGCCCCCTGTTACCTTTTGATACCCAATGGTTGTTGGTCAGCGCCACAGGTCACGTCTCTGCTATGCTACAGTGCACACCAGTCCTAATCAAGAAAGTTTAAAAAGACTGCCAGTGCCTCATCAACAGGTTAGTCTGTCTGTGCACGTCCTTCATTCAGGATCGTAACTCTGTTCATGCCCTTGATTAGCCAGTGTCCGTACATTGGATTCTTGCAGCAAGAATCTGCAGATTGTGCGGACTGAAATCATAGGTGGCTACTGACAGCTGTGACCTGGGAATTTCATACAAAGCAATGACAGGCGACAGTAGGTGTGGCCATCTGCTTGCTTTTTACATGCATCTGTACATCCAGCGATTACCTGTGGCTAGGGATAGGTGACTGGCCCTGCACACAATCTGCCTGCATCCAGGGCTGGTCATCTGTCCCTAAAGAATAAATGTGAACAGCGATGGACAGCTGTCTTTGCTTTTTTGGGCTTCTCTGCCACAGCTGTCCAAAACCACCTGTGATTTCAGCCACCAGAATCTGATGTCCAGAAGATGCTTGCCACAGGAATCCTCTGCTGGACCATATAGGACATGTGAATGAGACCTTATTGTTAAATTTAACCATTTCTTACAGTAACATGCATTTTGTTTGGGAGTACTATCAGCTATAGGCCTGTAACAACTTCAACAGGTCTTATCAATAAAACACTGGGTACTCTTTGTTAATCTGTTGCTTGTGAATGACCACAATGGACGTAAGTAGAAATTATTTTATTTAAGCAGCATTTGTAGAAACTGCCATTCATATTTGTGATGTTAGGGTACAATAGATCTTACTGCAGGACTGCGCAGTTCATCAAGCTGAATACATTTTAGGGAAGTTTGAAGAGTCCTTTCAGGGCTGTCTGTGCTAGGAGTGATATAGCCATTGCTCTATGCCAAAACCAAAAGGCAAGAGGCAATGAAATATTGGGTTGTGTGGGTGTGAGTTGGGGCTACATATGGCTCTGAAGCTGAATAAATAGACTCTACTCTTCATCTATTTAGTGTGTAACCCTGAGGAGTAAAGTGTTCATCTGATGTCACGCTGTCAGCACCCTGTGTCATCTTATGGTGGGAAGAATGGATTGTGGAAAGCATATGTCTCTTTTGTTAATGTGTCAGTGTCACTCTTTGGTGAAAAGGATGAGCTGCGAGGGTCAACAATCACTTCTGTCTTCTTGTCCCTCCTTCTGTATGCTGCTTGCATTGAAAATGGTCAACTACTTCATAAGGTTCACCATCAAAGCTAAAATAAAAATGATGCTTACTACCTTTTTTATCCTTTACTTTTAGATTTCAAGCTTTCATGAGCAGGGCTCTCCTAACCCTCCATTGTAACTGTACTGTCTCTTTTTTTTTTGTAAAGCGATAAGCTATATAAAATTTGAATTGACATAATAAAAAATAGAAATGACTTATTTTGTTTTTAGAAAAAACATTTTTTTTGTTATTTTATTCAAGAAAAGGCAAATGTTTCTGTAAGGTGTTTAAATTTCATGGGGCGGGGTGTTGAAAGGGTCCATCCAAAGCTAAAATTTCAGTTTTTGGTTGTATGCTGGAAGAACCATCTCAGGCTTCAGGCCTTTTTTTGCGTTTCTGTACACAGCCTTCAATTTCAGAAGCTAGTCAATTTTGCTTGCAATTTTTGCTTTCTATGCTGTTTTGACTTTTGAGTTCCTATAACTTACTTTGTAGTTGCCCAAGAAGTTCCATCAAGTTGCCTCTGAGTTGCCTTGAGCTGCCTCAGATTGCTTTCACATGCACACTGACTTTTACAAGGAAAAATGCAGCTCAACCACAATAAACCAATATACATGCGTTATATTTCTCATGAAAAATATAATATTCTCATGGATCAAGAATTCATGACCTGGTACCATCCGTTTGCACCCATTATAAAGCCCTTGTACAGTTTTTTATTCATGTACTTTAGGGACAATAGAGCAAAAGAGAGGAGTGGGACTTACAAATGTTGCCTAAAATGACTTTAGAAAAGTCAAGGATTCATCGACAGGTTTGTCTGTCTGCACAAAGTTTAATTACTTATAATATTTAACACTTCATTGTCCATAAAAAATGAAACAGTCATTTTGATTGGACGTAGATTTTAAGTTTCCAAAGGAATTTTATTTTGCTAGCTGCAGACAACATTTTTAGCCTGAACTTACCGGTATATAAGACATCAATGAGAAAAAGTAAAAGTTGGAATTGCTCAACAGAATTCCCACTTTTCTCATGTGTCAACGGAAATTTAGTTAGCATCTACTGATATCAGTCCATTGCTCCCTTTCAGAACACAAGCATATGAATTTTTTCGTGCACATTAGGTGAAAAGGGAATTATTGGCAGCTTAATAATTTCATATCTCTTGCCTGCTGTTCAATGTTTATGCATATTTATGGTTTGTGTGCTGCTTTTTTGATTTAAAAAAAAAAACAAAAATAAATATATATATATATATCTATCTATCTATCTATCTATCTATCTATCTATCTATCTATCTATCTATCTATCTATATATATATATATATATATATATATGATAGATAGATAGATAGATAGATATAGATATATGTATATCTATCTATCTATCTATATATATACCATATATATGTATATGTGTATATATATATGTATATGTATATGTATATATATATATATATATATATATATATATATATATATATATATATATATATATATATATATCTGTCAACAAGGAAAAAGAGTGGACTGTAAATCTTCTGTATTGGGTGCTGGGAATAGGCAGGCTCCATTCTCCCACCGCTATTCCATTTCAATGAGTCACTGCACTCCCAAAAATGTCTTGCTTTCTTGTTATTTTCTTTGTTTGTAGCAAACATCTTCAGACATGCCATGTATATACAGTATATATACTGGATACTGTATATCTCCCTTTTAAATCATATCTATAAAAAATGCATGTTACACTGATATCATGGAATTATTTTCCAGTGGAAGAGCACATGGCTATTATACCTGGGTAGATGAATGGCTGTCCTCCCCACCAGTGTCTCACATCAATCACATAAAACATAAGGCTAAGGAGGAGGAAGGAGAAACAGCTGAGAGTGGTGACGAAGGAGAGAGACCTGCCAACAACAAGAAGTATAACATTAGGTAACCAAAGTACAGTTTGTCAGGAACACCTACTCAATTCTCTTATCTAATGCAAAGCTGGGTTCAGAAATTGGGATACACTAATGAGGTAGTAGAAGAAACATAGCAGTCAGGGATGCTCACATTGTCTTGTCTGAAGCCAATTTTTATTTATGATGTAATGTAAAATTACTTGTGTTTCAACCCCTTGGAAAATGGCCAATAATCTGTCTGACTTTTGCTTGTCCTACAATGACACATATATTTTCCAGTAGAGGCAAAAAAGAACAGAATTTTGCAGAGATGTTAACATTCAAATGTATTCAACATTTTTATTTTCTTGGTGCTTTTAGAACAAAAAGATTAATTTAAATGGAGAACTGAACAACATAGCCCTCATACTTATGCAGGCAATGAAATTTGTCATCAGCTGGAAATCATTAAAGTAGACTATAACTATGCATTCTTCCTCAGAGCATACAAGATGTGGTGGTTGTACCCACTGACTGCTCCAGCATTAGGAAAACTAAAAGTAGAGAGATACTATCAATATGGGAAAGATATAGTGGTTCTAGACTGGGTGATGAGTAATGCTTTTGAATTGAGTCTTAGAAATCTCCAGGCATCAGGTCCCAAAACGGGGGGACACTGAAAAGCCAGTTTCCTCTGCATTGCGCAAACCCCCTGGAGCCCCTTAACCTGCCTGGTTGAGAATTCTGGGTTATAATATTAATTTAGACCCTGGCAGGGTACCAGGATGCCCATGAGTCTACAACAGGTATCTGATTAAATTCAAATAGTTTGGTCCCACCAAGGGGAGAGCCTGAGTCAGCCAGAAGATCTGTGTGTGAACTGGTGCTATTGAGGGTGAGTGTCCAGGGTAGGCCTGCTGTGCCCACTCTTCCTGTAGAGGCAGACGCTTGAGTGCAGGGGTCTGTACACGGACAGGAGGATGAGGAGCCAGGGAGGCGGGACATTGCACTACAAGAGCTGCTGCTGATCTGGGGTTTGTGTTTCATATGGATGAATTTAGAGGAGGGGGACACAGTAACCAGGAAAAGGGGTGGAGGGGGCAGGTATTAAGTATGTACACTTGCAGGAGTGATGGGGGGTGGTAGGAGGATATGTGCTGGGGGAGTACTTTGGGAAGGGAGAGGACTTGTGCTGGGAGGGTCAGATTTGAAACCCCCTCACTCCAGCTTCTTGCACAAGTCCTCTCCCCTCCCAAAGCTATATGCCACCTGCCACAGAGGGAACAATTGTGGCTACCAAGTGTAGTGGTGCCCCCGTGGGGACGCTGTGTGTTTCAACATCCACACATCACCCTGCTTAGTCAGGCATCCATTTTTGGCACACTTTCTCTGGACAACGAACAGTCTCTTGCTTGTTTTTTTTTTTTAGGGGATTAAACTTGTATGGGGAAAAGGGACACGGGATGCCCAAATGATGAATACTTCTTAATTGAAATAAAGGTAATTGAATCAAAACTGACAGTTTTTTCTACTGCACATCTCCTCCAGCACACTACTTCACTTGCTTTCCTTCACTGTCCAATTCTAGATCCCTGTCATCGTTAGCACATGGCTAGGCCTCACTCTGAATAAGTCCTAACATTTTCCGAGTAGCCATTTGCAAGCGAGGCCTGCAGTCCCCTCTGTAGTAGCAACCATTTTAGATGAAAAGGATAGTTGTGCTAACTGATACTTGGTGGACTACTGCTCCCAGCACATCTGATGCAAATCCTGCCAACCCTCCTGGCTGCAGCGACTTGACTTCAACAACACCACAGTCTCTCCCTCTGGCTCCACATCCAATCCTGGCATGCCTCTCCCAGAGCTTCTCACTCTGCTTCTCACTCACCGACCCCAGCATGGATCCCTCCTGAATGACTTTCCTGGCCATTCTCCCAACTGTCCTCTTCCTACTCCTGTTCCAGGACACCTTTGAATGACCGTGTAGAGAGAGGCTCCCTCCCAGCCTGAGTTGACCCCCCCCCAGAGAGGGTGTTCTCTCAGACCACGACAGTCTAACACAGCCATCATCTCAGTTCTTCCACCTGACAACTCCTCCCACAGCAGGTTGACCATGGGTATATATAGGAGGCCTGCCCCGTGCCAATCCTAGTTGCTGATTGGACAGGGCTCCCAAATACACCCCATGTCACTCTAGCCCTCTGCCCTGCCTCTTTTCCAGAACCTTCTCATTTGAAGCAGAGGAGGCACCAGAGATATAAAGTACATGCCAGTCACCTGCTGCTACACTAAACCAATCCCCTGCCCCCAGATCAAAAACAAAGAGGCCTAGCTCCCAGCATAGGCCTGCCTAAATTGACCTGCACTGACAGTAAAACACAAACACTACTCTAGCACCTACCTAAGGTAGAGGGTGCTACACAAGTGCCAGAACTTGTTCCGGCACTGGGTTCCAGAACTCAGGGGACACCAGGAATGTGTTCAAATCTTGGGAAGGTCCCGCCAAAACCGGTACAGTTGGGAGATATGGATTTGTACGAGGGGGTGGGGGATTTTTGTTTGTGGGAGAGTTTGTACTGGAATCTGGGTAACAGGATTTATGAGAGAATGTGGCTGTAGAGAGTAAGGCGATGTAGAGAGTGAATAAACCCACCCCCTCATTACATATGCGGCATATTTGGGTGTAGGGGGTTGCATTGGGAGGGGGGGGGATGCACCTTTGCCTGTGTAGACAAAAATCCTTGCACTGGCCTTGCTTTTTATCAGAGCTACACTGGATTTCGCTGTGGGTGATGCTGTCTATGAGAATAATCACAAGAAGTTGTGTTCTCTATTGTTTTGCGGATGTAGTGATTTTTAGCTGAAGTCTTACGGAGAATATGCTATGCAGCCATGTTACCCTGATAGAGTCATGGAGACATTGCTGTGAAAAGTCAGTGTGTGGAGTTATTCATAATCTGACTCTGCAGTGTATGCATGTGCTTTGCCATCCTGAACCTGTTTTGCATTATTGCTCTAAATTAGCACCTGTTTAGTTAACTACTAGTGAGTTACTCCCTGCTCACTCGGCCCATTACCTATTCTGCAAAATGGTTTCATGTTTACTGAAGTTAAAAATAATAATTTACGTTGATCAATAACTGCATTTGTTGTGATCCTGAATCCTCATTCCCCTGTATATCTATCTATCTATCTATCTATCTATCTATCTATCTATCTATCTATTTCATCTATCTATCTATCTCTGTATTTCAGCTATGTCCCTCTAAATGTAATATCAGTGTTTTCATGGACTGACAAAGAGTTTGACCCAAATAAAACACACACCGGTCATTAAGACATGCATTGTTACATGAAGTGGACCATAAGCAGGAATTAGCCAATTAACACAAGGAACTGTCATTAAATCAATGTTTATAGGCCGTGTCATTTAGGATAGAATCTCTGCATTACACAACTAGGATGCAAACTTTAGGGTCACACAATGCAAAGATAAGATCCAAGTATATTGTTCCAAGTGCTGCACATAGAGAATACATTATATAAATTAAATAAATCACACGAGGGAACCTTTCCAGCATATACTTCTTCCTTGATAGTACTCATCTGGCCTACTTTATTTTAATACTTCCTAAAAGCCATTTATCTGTCAGTTGAAGGGCTGCCTACACCATCTGCATACTGAATGCTTGTAAGTAACTGCATATTGATTTTCACTTCTCTTGTAAAGCTGTCAAATGCTTTCTTGGGTGTAAGAATGGCAAGGATGAAGTGAAGTGATCTGCTGCTTCTCATCTATAGCAACGTTGTTTCTCAATTAACACTCTGAAAATTAAAGAGTTAAATTAAGCTTCTTATGAAAATATCTCCAGTGCTACAGTCTTATTCAGCAATATCCTACAGGATGTAGTTTTCAGAGATGTCTGTGTTTAAACAAAATCCTATAGACTGAATGAGAGGTGGTTAGAATTTGAGACACCAAATGTTATTATACTTTATCTTTTACCCAGTCAAGGATAAGGAGCATAAATCAGAGCAGAATATTGTCTGCAAGACATACTTCTATGTAGCAAAATTAAGCATGTCCTGCCTCCACCACAAACACCTAATTTCTCCAGAACAAATGGCCAAGATCTTACTGTACTTCATTATCTTAGATATACTGGAGCTGTAGGAACATTCTTACATCTGGTCCAACAGCACCTATTCAGCTCACTTAGTGTTCTAGGGCAGATACATAGATGAGGTGATGATCATTTGGAATGGCCCTGAGTCCCTAGTCCAGGCTTTTTTTGGCCAATATAACCACAAAGATTTTGGACCTTTACTTCCGTTGGTGAGACCCATTCTTTAGCCTTCTTGGATTTAGAGTTAGGCCACAGAGATCACAATATCATAGCCTAGAATGTGAAGCCCACAGCAGGAAACTCCTTCCTACATTAACAGCTTACACCACCCTAAGTGGATGAACAACATTACAAAAAGCCAATTTTGTTGACTGAAGAACAACTGCACTAAGGTAGAAGAGTATATTGAACAGAGTTCACTTCTAAAAGCCAAGTTCCTAGAAAAGAGTTACCTTCCCACACTAATAGAGGATGCATATTCTCTTTACTTGACCTACGAAAGGACTTCCAAAGCAGCATATAATAATGATAATCCCACCACCAGATTCATCACTCAGCTTCACGGTCCCCTCCGGAAAATAAAAAGTATCATCAGAAAACATTGGTCCATTCTACCCCAGGACCCCCACCTCAAGGCAGCTATTCCTCCTAAACCTCTGTTCACCTATAGGAAAGCTTCCAATGTGAAAAGCAAAGTTGTTCCCAGTAAGATGTCGTATGTGGAGTCAGTAACTACTCTGTTCCATCTGAAAGGCATGTTTAAATGTAAAAAATCCTAAATGCTTAACATACAAACATGTACAAAATGGTCAAATGCAATTCACTGAGAACGGCAAGACTCATGCAATCACACAATTTTACAACTGTTCCACTAAGTATTTGGTTTATTGTCTTGCCTGCCCGTGCAGGCCGCTTTTGTGTGGGTTGTACTATTACGACCCTGAGAAAGAGGTTCGGTGAACACTGCTGTTCTGTGGTGGAGGGTAGTGATGAATAGACATGTGCAATTCGTTTCGTTTTTTTTCGTTTTTCGTTTTTTTCGTTATTTTCGTTCGTTCGTTTTCGTACGAATGAACGAATCGTTCGAATCGTTCGAATCCGAATAACGAATCGTAACGAATCGTTCGAATCGTACGAATCCGATTTAAGAATCATTCGAATCGAACGAATCCGAAAACCAGCGAAAATCCGAAAATAACAAATTAGAAACAACCAATGTACTAATGAAGAAAATCCGAAAAACGAAAACGAACGAAAAAATTCGTACATTCGTAACTTTTTTTTTTGTTGAATTAGTAATTTTCCGTGTCCCTTACAATGGTGCTGCTAAACGTGCTTCGAATGGATTGAACCAAAAAATTCGTACATTCGTAACTTTTTTTTCGATTCGTAACTTTTTTTTTCGATTCGTAACTTTTTTTTTTTCAATTCGTAACTTTTATTTTTTTTTTTTTGATTTGTAATTTTCCGTGTCTCTATTGAACCAAAAAATTCGTACATTCGTAACTTTTTTTTTCGATTCGTAACTTTTTTTTTTTCGATTCGTAACTTTTTTTTCAATTCGTAACTTTTTTTTTTTTTTTTTTTTGATTTGTAATTTTCTGTGTCTCTATTGAACCAAAAAATTCGTACATTCGTAACTTTTTTTTCGATTCGTAACTTTTTTTTTCGATTCGTAACTTTTTTTTCAATTCGTAACTTTTTCTTATTTTTTTTCGATTTGTAATTTTCCGTGTCTCTATTGAACCAAAAAATTCGTACATTCGTAACTTTTTTTTCGATTCGTAACTTTTTCTTTTTCGATTCGTAACTTTTTTTTTCGATTCGTAAATTATTAAAATGTAATAATAGCATACACATTACATCAAATTATGAATTATGCTCCGATTACGAATCTACGAATGTTACGAATGTTACGAATGTATGAATAAATACGAATGTGTCCGAAAATTAAACTAACGAAAAAACGAATCAACGAAAAAATAACTCTTACGAATGTACGAATCGTTACGAATCCGAACAACGACGACTTACGAATGTACGAATCATTACGAATCGACAGAAACGAAAAAAACGAAACGAAAAAAAACAAATTTTTTTTCGGAAACGAAAAAAAACTAAACGAAAATAAACAAATTTTTTTGTTGTGCACATGTCTAGTGATGAATATAGCGTGTCAAGCCATTTTTTGGAGTTTCATTGAAAGTCCTCACAGGGACTTCAGGCATGGGTGCTCAACCTTTGGTCCTCCAGCTGTTGCAGAACTACTAGTCTAATGAGGCATTGCAAGGCTGATAGTTAAAAGCACGACTCCCAAAGACAAAGGCACGATGGGACTTGTAGTTCAGCAACAGCTGAAGGGCCACAGGTTGAGCACCCACGACTTAAAGTGTTACTAAACCCAGGACCCTGCATTCTCTTTATCTGGTCTCCCACAGTAAAATTAATTTAGTAAATATAAACTGCTAAATACCTTTTCTCATCATCAGTATACAGGTGTTACTCGAAAAATTTGAATATCGTGCAAAAGTTAATTTATTTCACTAATGCAACTTTAAAGGTGAAACTAATATATGAGATAGACTCATGCAATGCAAAGCAAGATAGTTCAAGCCGTGATTTGTCATAATTGTGATGATTATGGCTTACAGCTCATGAAAACCCCAAATCCACAATCTCAGAAAATTTGAATATTACATGCAATCAATAAAACAAGGATTGTACATAGAACAATATCGGACCTCTGAAAAGTATAAGCATGCATATGTACTCAGTACTTGGTTTGGGCCCCTTTTGCAGCAATTACTGCCTCAATGCGGTGTGGCATGGAAGCTATCAGCCTGTGGCATTGCTGAGGTGTTATGGAAGACCAGGATGCTTCAATAGCAGCCTTCAGCTCTTCTGCATTGTTCGGTCTCATGTCTCTCATCTTTCTCTTGGCAATGCCCCATAGATTCTCTATGGGGTTCAGGTCAGGCGAGTTTGCTGGCCAATCATGCACAGTAATCCCACGGTCATTGAACCAGGTTTTGGTGCTTTTGGCAGTGTGGGCAGGTGCCAAGTCCTGATGGGAAATTAAGTCAGCATTCCCATAGAGCTTGTCTGCAGAAGGAAACATGAAGTGCTCCAAAACCTCCTGGAAGCCTGCTGCATCTACACTGAACTTAATGAAGCACAGTGGACCAACACCAGCAGATGACATGGCTCCCCAAATTAACACAGACTGTGGAAACTTCACACTGGACTTCAAGCATCTTGCAGTGTGTGCCTCTCCATTCTTCCTCCATACTCTGGGGCCCTGGTTTCCAAATGAGATGCAAAATTTGCTCTCATCGGAAAAGAGGACTTTGGACCACTGAGCAACAGACCAGGTCTGTTTTTCTTTAGCCCAGGTAAGAAGCTTCTGACATTATTTGTTGTTCAGGTGTGGCTTCACAAGAGGAATACGACATTTGAAGCCCATGTCCAGGATCTGTCTGTGTGTGGTGGCTTTTGATGCACTGACTCCAGCCTCAGTCCACTCCTTGTGAAAGCCCCCAACACTTTTGAATGGCCTTTTCCTGACAATCCTCTCCAGGCTGTGGTCATCTCTGCTGCTTGTGCACCTTTTTCTTCCACACTTTTTCCCTTCCACGTAACTTTCTATTAATGTGCTTTGATACAGCATTTTGGGAACATCCAACTTCTTTTGCAGTTACCTTTTGAGGCTTTCCCTCCTTATGGAGGGTGTCAATGATGGTTTTCTGCACAACTGTCAGGTGAGCAGTCTTTCCCATGATTGTGATTCCTACTCAGTGCAAGGATTTTTGACACCCTAGGTAAAACCTCATTTTGCCACCTCCTCCTCTTGGCTCCACCCCTGACTCCATCCCCTTGTATAACCCACCTTTTTAATGAAGCACCCATCAAATGAAGCCTCACCAGCACCCATCAAATGCAGCCTACCAGTGCCCATCAATGCAGCCTACCAGCGCTTATCAATGCAGCCTACCAGTGCCTATCAATGTACCCTACCAGCGCCCATCAATGCAGCCTACCAGTGCCTATCAATGCAGCCTACCAGTGCCCATCAATGCAGCCTACCAGTGCCTATCAATGCAGCCTACCAGCGCCCATCAATGCAGCCTACCAGTGCCTATCAATGCAGCCTACCAGCACCCATCAATGAATGTTTGCTTGCTTCCATTTATTCAGGAGTCAGGACATGGACACAGTCCTCCGCTGCCGCTGCGCCTCTGGCACTATGTGTGAATGGATCGGCGGCTGCCTGCTGATGCCGAGAAAGTTGCTTGCTGCAGAGAGATGAGAGTAGGAACACCAGTGGCCGGGCGCCCTAGGCAGCAGTGCCTAGTTTGCCTGATGGTAGCACCTGTTCCTACTGAACCAGACTGAGAGACCATTTAAAAGCTCAGGAACCATTTGCAGGTGTTTGAGTAGAGTGGGACACTTTGAGCCTAGAATATTGCACCTTTTCACAATATTCAAATTTTCTGAGATTGTGGATTTGGGGTTTTCATGAGCTGTAAGCCATAATCATCACAATTCTGACAAATCACAGCTTGAACTATCTTGCTTTGCATGTAATGAGTCTAATGCCCCATACACACGGTTGGAAATTCCGATGGGAAATGTCCGATCGGACCATGTTGTTGGAAAATCTGACCGTGTGTGGGCTCCATCTGACTTTTTCCTTCGGAATTTCCGATGGAAAAAATTGATCCTGCTCTCAAATTTTCTGACAACAACAAAATCCGATCTGAATTTTTCCGATCGTGTGTAGAGAATTCCGAAGGACAAAGTGCCACGCATGCTCAGATCAAATTAGGAGACCAAACCTATTGGCTAATAGCCTCTACGTAGTTCCATCGTACGCAATGAACGGGACCACGTTCGGAATGTTCGGATTTTCCGACAACTTTGTCTGACCGTGTGTATGCAACACCAATGTCGGACAAAATCCGTCGGAAAAAATCAGACGGATTTTGTGGTCGGAATTTCCAACCGTGTGTACGGGGCATAACTCATATATTGGTTTCAGCTTTTAAGTTGCATTAGTGAAATAAATGAACTTTTGCACGATATTCAAATTTTTCGAGTATCACCTGTATAGTAGTCTTGTGACTTCTATCAGTGTCCAGCTGAGCACTGTATAAACCTTGTAGGAGGAGTTTTAATTCTCATCTGACTATCCCATGAGGCTGCATGACTCCTGACTCTCTTCTGGACCATGCCGATTGGCCCGTGTGCCGATCACATGCCCCCCCCAAAAAATAAAAACTCTCTAGCAATACACACCAAACTGAGCATGTGCAGAGTGCCCCCAAGGCTCTGTACTATCAGGAGATGTATTGGGGACTGTGGAAGAAGAAGAAGATCAGAGAAGACAGGAGGTTTAATGTGTATAGGAACAAAGTCAAGTTAGCACATGTGATGCCCCCACTGGGCGGTGCGAAGACCCTGCGGTGAGGTGGTTTACTTTTACATGGCATTGGCACTGAGAGTGCATTTGTTTGTGAGTGTCCCATTTTAGATTCTAATAAATTGTTTTAAAATGTATACCCAACTATTGGTTTTATTCCTTTTGCCTGAGTACATGTCACATTGAGAGGAGGAGGTTGAACAGTATAGCCCTAGAGGGGCAAAAGTGTGTTTTACCTTGACTATTGATTAAAGGTCCAGCCCAGGAGGTGAGCGCATATAGTTCACTGGTTGTTATGCATGTGACACGTGGGTGATCCATTGAAAAGAAGGCTGTGATATCTGGAATTCACTGGTGGTTGGCCACACATACATATTACATACATTTAAAGCGGAGATCCACCCTAAAGTGGAACCTCCACCCCTCCGATGCCACAGTTGGCACCTTTCAGGGGGGAGGGGGGTGCAGATACCTGTCCATGGGAGTCTATGCCTCTTCCTGTCCCCCTGCGCTGTCTTCTGGGACACACACGGGTCCCAGAGACAGTGCGGAGCATTCTCATTGCGCTCCGCGACTCGCGCATGCACAGTAGGGAACCGGGAAGTTAAGCCGCAATGCTTCACTTTCTGATTCCCTCACAGAGAATGGCGGCGGCAGCAGCCGAGAGCCGAGTGATTGATCGGCCTCGGCTGCCGACATCGCTGGACTCCAGGAAAGGTAAGTGTTCATTTATTAAAAGTAAACAGCTGTAGTATTTGTAGCTGCTGGCTTTTAATAATTTTTTTTCGGGTGGACTCCCTTTTTAAGGACCTTTTTATTTCATCATTTGAGACTCATTTATTTAAGAGACACTGTTTTAGTTGCGCTGCATCTTTATTTGTATCCTATCTTAGAGGGGTGGAGTGAAAATGCCTAATGGTACTGGGCAGCAACTAGGATGAGATAATCCGTCAGGTTGGCCTCCCTTCCTGCCCTTTTTCTTTACATAAACTTTATAGGATGAGGTACCCCCCATAGCTTTGTTACATAGTTCTATACTATTGAGTCTTATTAAAATGTTATCCTTTTCAAAACTACTGCACCCAGAGGCGCCTCTCCATTAGTTTTTTTTCACAGTTCCAGAACATGGTTTCTGTTTTATCTTGAAGGCAGCCCTGTATGCTTACCCCATGATATAGTCCTATACTTCGCCTCCCACATGGACTGATTGGTTTCAATCTATGCTATTTATGGACTTTACTTTTTTATATTGTTATATACTAATTACATAACTTAATTGGAAGACTATACTGAGATATTCTGACATATGCGCCTATACTTGTTGTTATGAATCCTCTAGGACTTAGAGTCCAGATATTTCCTAATTTGCAGGGTCTGGACTCTAACTTCAAACTTGCGTGGGAAAATTGTTTACGTACCTGTTCTAAGGAAATTATGCAATTACTCATTAATGAATATGGTGGACAATTCAAGATCCTGGACCGTGACACACAAAACATTTTCAGAGAGAGAAACAAAGCTTCAAAAACACCTTGAAGGTTTCAATAAAAACATCTTGATTAAAAAAGATGGGAAATATGATAGGGATAGAACTGCTTTTCAGGAAAACAGGGCTTACAATGGAACACTGGCCAACAACAGAGAAATAACAGATTCAGGCTCGTCTATACCTTTATCTTTACAACCACATGGGGCAGTCCTATATCTCACCCGGTCACTAGATCTAAAACCACACAGGGAGCAGAAAAATCTGATCCTCCCCCTTTTGTGGAAGCACTTTTAACCAGCAGCAAGTCCATTCATCTCACCTAGATGATGAATTTGGGCAGCAACCCTCTAGATCTATCGCAGTCAAATCCCAAATGACTTTAAACATAATCAATCTTTCTTCATACACGCTCTCTTTGGAGGAAACCTAGATACTTCACAAAGGTCTGGGTTTCTGTCCAAATGAGAATGTTGATAAATTTGAATTTGCAAAAGACTTACAACTATTTGCACGTAAGTTGATTCTTAAAAACATGTATCAAAAACCGGAGGGGGACAAACTGATCTCACACCAAGAGAGAACAGAGCTCTTGATCAGATAGTTTCTCTTTTGAAGGAGAGTGATACCATGGACTTGATCGACTGCATAGACTTACTGAGAGTCCTCTCCCTTTTGCAGGAAGCCACGGCAGGTACAGCCCAAGATTCAATTTCTGGGTCCAAACTCAAGAAAAAAATCAGCACAATTTCCACCTCCTAACTCAAATCCTAATATCTCTGCTTTTTTAAAGTTGGTCAACGGGGAGATTGATAAACTCAATATCCTTTCTCCCAGATCAACAAATATTAGTACTCAAGAAAAACAGGCCTTAAAATCACTGAGTGATAATACATCTATCACAATCAAGCCAGCAGACAAAGGGGACAATATTGTCCTCACGGCACGTGTGCATGGCGGCGTTTGCGTCTGCCCCGTGTGGGTGCATGGCACGTCCGCTGCTCAGGAGGCCCTCTCTGGTAACCTGGGAGGAGGCAGGCCGCACACAGCTGATCTGCATTAGGCAGATACTGAGGCTGTTTGTGCTGGGCTATTTAAACCTCCATTTCACACACAGACAGATAGGACTATGGACGGGACATTCCTGGAGAGGCTGATGTTGGACCATATTCATTGAGAGTTAGCTATCTGGGGTAACCTTGTGATTCAATGCATCTGGGCTTTTGACTTACAAGCAATATGCATGTCTGAGCTCGTACATATTTTTCTAACATATATTTTGTTGTTTATTTCTCTTTTTTGGTGCCCCATTCTTTGGCAACATTGGTTTCAACAGCTATTTTCTCACTGAACTGGTCTACAGCTTTCTGTGCTCTCCACGTCCCCATCAACCTGTCTGCCTGCAATTGATGTCACTGCTCCGCATAGATTTTCTGCTTGCCGGGCCTCAGTACACATGTTGGTTTTGTTGTATCTGGGTTTACAGATTTCAACTCTTTTTGGCGTGATTGTGGATTTCATCCCCCACATAACATTTGGCTATTTCCCCATCCATATCAATTTTAAATTGAAGCAACAAATATGTGGACGGGATGCGCAGGGGACTCCACGTGACAGTGTCATTCCCTTTTTTTTTAATCAATGTGAATACTCATATGTACATGCAAAATGATTATGATATATTATATTTCCTGTGAAAATCCCTGATGAAGGAGACAATGTGTAATATTCTATATGTTGTCTAATAAATATCCAATATTTTTCTATTTTTCATTGCTTATGTGGTAGTGCCTTCAAAGTCCCACCCCGAGCGTTTTTTTTTCCCTCTTTCTTGGTACATTTGGGATGTTGAACACCCTACATAGTTTTCTTTATCAGAAACCCTTTTCAAACAGACTGCC
Organism: Lithobates sylvaticus; assembly: GCA_028564925.1. Classification (NCBI taxonomy): domain Eukaryota; kingdom Metazoa; phylum Chordata; class Amphibia; order Anura; family Ranidae; genus Lithobates; species Lithobates sylvaticus. The sequence goes on along the minus strand of CM053036.1, from coordinate 160,816,038 downwards.
TGTCCATTTACACCCCGTGCCCACCCGATCTGCTAGATGGAAGGGTATTGGTACTCCATCTGTTTTTAGCAGATCGGATTGGATGTAGGTGGGTGTAAATGGAAACACGTCCGTTTACACCCACTGCTCTATAGAGGATAATGCAGGGGTCTGATCGGGTCCACCTGAAAAACTGACAGGGGGACCCGATCGGTCTGGTCGTATGAAAGGTGCCTAAAGCTGACCCCCAATACAATCTGATTGTACAGAAACCTTTAGATCTGCCTGACTGGATACAAATTGAATGGATAGATTACCTAGATCTTCATATTACATAGTTTTAGTAAATCTATAATCATGTATGGTGACCATAACAGGGCTGCTGATAGAGGGGTACAGGCTATCCTTATGTACTGTGTGTCAAGGCCCCTTCGGGTCAGCAGTCGGGGTCAGCAGTCAGGTCCAGTGGAGGTTGCCTGTGACTCTTTTCTCTCTCCAGGCTCTCTCAGCCTCAGCAGGTTCTCCCCAGACAGCCAGAGGAGGTGGTGGGCAGGGCTGGGGGTGCAGCCGCCTTCTCCCCTCCCCGTAAACAACATGAAAGCATGGATCCATCCTGCCTTGTATCAACGGATAAAGCCTGTTTGGAATATGATTTATTCCTCACATAATCGGCTGAAAAATCTCTAAATCTCTAAACAGATCTAAACACACCTTCTATATGAAGTCCAATAAAGCAGGCAGTTTATTGGCTAAAGGTAATTAATAAACCAACCAAACCAATAAGAATTAAATTATCAAATAATATCTACACAAGTAACCCTGTCAAAATTGTACATCATTTTTGCTCCCACTTATGCCGCGTACACACGAAGGGACTATCCCACGGGATTATCCGCTGGACCGAAGTCGAGCGGATAATCCCCTCGTGTGTGGGCGCCGGCGGACTTTTTTTGCCCAAAGTACGGTGGACTAAAGTTTTAAGTTTTGTTTTAAAATTATCCGCTGGACTTGGCAGTCCGGCGGACAATCCGGCCGTGTGTAGTATGGTCCGGCGGACCAAAAAGGACGCATGCTCATTAGCAAGTATTTTTCTAGGATTTTTCGTTTTCTAGTCCCGTCGTACGTGCTGTACGTCATCGCGTGAACCGTCGGACTTTTTGCGTGATCGTGTGTAGTCAAGTCCGTTCGCTTTTTAGTCCAGCGGACCCAGCTGGAAAGTCCAGCGGATTGTCCGCTGGACTTAGGTCCACCGGCAAAAGTCCGTACGTGTGTACGCGGCATTAGCTTTCTTATACACGGCAACAAACAATTTTTGCCCAAAGGCAGCTGACACCTTCTTTTCCCAAATACACCTACCCAAGCTATCTAATGGCCAAAAAAGCCAACTCGACAAACCCATTTTAGTAGAAGAGGTAGCCAAAACAATTAAAGAGTTAAAAAAGAATAAGAGACCTGGACCCGACGGATATTCGGCCTTATATTATCAAACCTTTTCAGAAACATTATCCCCTATATTGGCAGACGCCTTCAATACTTTACTAGAAGGCCACTCCTTCAGACAGGAATCACTAATGGCAACCATCTGCATGATCCCGAAACCCCATTCTGATGATTTCGCCTATACAAACTATCACCCTATCTCCCTTTTAAACCTCAACATAAAAATACTAGCAAAAATTTTAGCTAATCGCCTCAATAAAATCATTGGTAAACTTTTACACCATGACCAAGTTGGATTTATGCCTACACGACAAGCCAATGACAATATTCGTTGAGCAGTCATATTAGCCCATATTGCAAAAACTCACTGCATCCCTTCTTGCTTTCTCTCACTCAATATCAGGAAAGCCTTTGATTCTGTTTCTTGGCCATATTTAAATTATGGTCCGCATTTCATGAGATGGATTGGTGCTTTGTACGATAACCCACGGGCATACATAAAGGACGCTGGGTATAAATTGGATTCCTTTAACCACTTGCTAACCGCTGCACGCCAATATACGTCGGCACAATGGCAGCGGTGGGCAAATGGGCGTACCTGTATGTCCCCTTTAAGAGGCGGGGATAGCAGACATGCATGCGATGCGTACAGCGTGACCGCGCCCACGGGACGAGCAGGCTCGATGTCCGCCGGTCTCCCAGCGATCGTGTCATGGAACCTCAGAACGGGGAAGTGCCTATGTAAACAAGGCATTTTCCCCTTCTGGCTTGTGTCATGACAGAGATCACTGCTCCCTGTCATCGGGAGCAGTGATCGCTGTCATGTGACTTGAAGCCCACCCCCCACAGTTAGAATCACTCCCTAGGACACACTTAACCCCATTCATTACCCCCTAGTGGTTAACCCCTTCACTGCCAGTGTCATTTACACAGGAATCTGTGCATTTTTATAGCACTGATCGCTGTATACATGACAATGGTCCCAGAATAGTGTCAAAAGTGTCCGATGTGTCCACCATAACATCGCAGTCCCGATAAAAAAATCGCAGCTCGCCGCCATTACTAATAAAAAAAATTCAAGTAAAAATGCCATAAAACTATCCCCTATTTTGTAGACACTATAACTTTTGCGCAAACCAATCAATATAAGCTTATTGCGATTTTTTTTTTTACCAAAAATATGTAGAAGAATACATATTGGCCTAAACTGAGGAAAAAAATCGTTTTTTATATATTTGGGGGGGATATTTATTAAAGCAAAAAGTGAAAAATAATGCATTCTTTTCAAAATTGTCGCTCTTTTTTTGTTTATAGCACAAAAAATAAAAACCGCAGAGGTGATCAAATACCACCAAAAGAAAGCTCTATTTGTGTGAAAAAAATGACATCAATTTTGTTTGGGTGCAACGTTGCAAGACCGCACAATTGTCAGTTAAAATGACGCAGTGCCGAATCGCAAAAAGTGCTCTGGTCAGGAAGGGGGTAAAATCTCCTGGGGCTGAAGCGGTTAATATAGGGAAAGGCACGCGGCAGGGTTGCCCTATTTCCCCTCTTTTGTTTGCCTTAATAATAGAACCTCTTGCTCAACTAATTAAATCTAATCCAATTATAACCGGAATAGAAATAGGGGGATATCAGCATAAACTTTGTCTCTTTGCAGACAATATCCTACTATTTCTATCATCTCCACAATTTACAGGCCCCAATTTCTTACCTATTCTCAGCGCGTTTGCTGCCCTCTCAGGTCTCATAATTAATCATAAGAAATGCCTGGTTTTAAATATTTCTCTTACCAAAATGGAACTGGATCCTGCTAAAATAGCACTTCCTTTTACCTGGGCTGAGAAATCAATCCCATATTTGGGGATTAATCTTACAGCCTCCATATCTGATCTTTTCTCAGATAATTATCCGCAAACCTTGAGAAGGGCGACAAGCTTGTTGAAACAATGGACTCATCTCCCACTATCGTGGTTGGGAAGAATTAGTGCAATAAAAATTACACTTTTGCCCAAACATTAGTATCTCTTTAGAGTACTACCGATACCAATTCCTGCCTACTACTTAAGATTAATTCAGAAAAAGCTACTTCATTTGTTTGGGGCCTCTCTAAACCACGCATATCTTTGCACACATTATATCTCCCTAAAACCAGTGGTGACTTGGTTTCCCTAAATTTGCATCCTATTATAAAGCAGCACATATTGCTAGTCTATCTAAATATCACGCAACACATGAAATTCCTCTATGGGTTACGATTGAAGCCACGGAATGTGATCCTATCTCTAACTTACTTTGTCTCTCTCCCAAAGATCGTCCCAAATTAGGTAATCCCATTATTAAACACTTTATCTCTCTTTGGGATAAACTTAAATTTCAACACAATTTACAATCTCCACACAATCCTCTTCTCTCATTTTTTAAATACCCTGCCTTTTACCCTGCATGGGTCTCTCCCTCATCATTAAAAATGTGGGCCTCCTTGAATATTCTAAGATTTTGTTTCTTCTAAGTCCCTTATACGATTCACAACTCTCTGCGAGTCCTATGATTTACCACAATCAGAATTATTCCATTATTTTCAAATCAAAAACTTCTACACTCCAAATACTAATACTAATGCCCTTCTAGAAAACATTTTCAGATTTTGAATCGGTGTGTAAAGACAACCCCCATACTAATCTACTCCCAAATTTTACCCAATTCAGATTCAGCTAAACCACCATACACCCAGAAATGGGAGGCAGATCTTATGGACATTTTCAGGGTACTGTTTAGGCACAATTAACAATTCAAAATCTTCCCTATAATATAGCAGATCTTTACTTTTTGAATTCAGTTCCACTCTAAAGCATTTATACGCAAGAACAAAAATGTAATATAGTGCAACTTACCAGTCCTTAGATGTGGTGGCTATGCTGGTTTCCTTTTTTCAAGTTTTTTTCCCTTATTTTCGCCTTGTCCTTCTGTCAATAATACACTTCCAGTCCTATGATCACAATGCTCACTCACCCTTCTTTAAGGACAACAATAAGAAGATCAGACTACGAAACCATGTCCTATTCTACTTAACATACAGGAGTGTGGTTCTATAGTGATTAGAGAGCAACTGATAACAGTCAGCAGAGGCAGAAAGCATGGGAAAGTATCCGCTCACAAGATTTCCAACAAGATAAAATAGGCAAATTTTATGGTTACAATTTACATACACTTTAACTGTATCTGAAATTTACATTAAACCCCTTAATGTATATTTCAGATCCAGTTAACGTGTATGTAAATTGTCCTGACAACCCCTGTCATGCATCAAAACCATTTAAAGTGTATGTCCAGACATTTTTTTTTCTTTTAGTTTTAGAGCAAGGTAGATTTAATGTCCCTGTCAGGTTTGAAATGCTATATTTCTGTCTGTGTTGCTGGTGGAGATTTTCCTTTACTTCCTGTCTGGGCAAACCATTGTTGCTGGGATAGTAAGCGAGAAGGAATCTCTCTAATAGAGATAAAAAGCTTGTCTGCCTGTCGGCATACCTCCCAACATTTTGAGATGGAGATGAGGGACACCTACTAACAAACGTATGTAGGTATAGGACAGGCTCCCCTGCCAAACCCCCTTAATGGAGAGTTAATTTAAAAAAAAGGTTAATTAAATCCACAAGGACTTTTTTTTTTACCACCACTATTCCTTTATATTGGCTTTTAAAATGTACAAATGCAGCAATTTAGAAATTAGATGAGAGGTTTAGCACTGGGAAACACTTTTTGAAAGATAAAAAGTGAATTTTATATACAACTATATAGATCAGACAAAAATGAGGGACAAATAAGGGGGGAAAGAGGGACAGAGGGACATTGCTCCAAATCAGGGACAGTCCCTCGAAATCAGGGACAGTTGGGAGCTGTGCTGTAGATTAGTTGGAGATCAGCAAACCAAGTACTGAGGAAGTGACTAAAGGGAAAGTATAAAAGAACCAGCTAATAAATTCAACCATCATCTCAGTCTGTGTGTCTCTGGAAATAAGTGCAGGTCTTCCAGTGCCATAATCTTTATTGATCCTCTTCATAAGGTGGGAGGGAGGAGAAGTAAATCAGAAGGCATAGAACATTTAACGCTAAGTCTAGAATGGGGCATAAAGGAAAGGCTGAAGTTTTATGTAATCCTTGGCATTTCACATTAATACCCTTATTCTGCAAATTATTTTTTTATTCCTCTGAATGTTATCTTTCCGTTATTAACTTAGATCTGTCTTTTCCCCATTTATATGCTAGACTGATGATTCCTATGTAGAGGAATTATATTCCTCTAAAAAAAAACAAGAAGAAAAATAAGTCCTCTGAAAAAATGTAATAAATTCCTATGTACCAGTAAACAGAGATGTGCATAATGTAAACATTTGTTTGTTTCGGTTTCATTTGTTAAGTAAATAATTTTGTTTCATCATAATCATTATATTAGAATGATTTGTTTTTGGAATTCATTTCATATCTTCAAATTCATTTTGCATATTCATTGTTCCGAATCAATTCATATTTTTGGAAGTTCTGTTATGCTTTTGTTATTTCGGAAGATTGACTATATCCCTGCTAGTCCAACCCACAAAAAAAATGGCATGAGCTGACTGGACAAGATCTACTGATGTCACCTGCATCCGAAAGTAGCAAATGAAACCCAAAAAATGTGGATCTATTTGTTATGTTGAGATTCAAAGATTCTTATGGATCCACCTCCAGCCAACCCAAACACAGTAAGGCCCCTTTCACACATGCGGACCGTATGTCCGTTTTTCATCCATCCGTTTTTGGATGAAAAACGGACATACATGCACCCCTATGGGATAGCGGGTGTCCGCTGACACCCGCTATTGTCCGCCTCCGCTATTGTCCGATTCTGCAGACGGAGGAAAACCCTATTTTTCCATCCGTCTGCAGAGCGGATCGGATGAACACGGACAGACGGTCCGTTTTTATCCGATCCCCCATAGAGGAGAGCGGAGAACTGACAGGGCGGTCCCTGCACAGTGTGCAGGGACCGCCCTGTCATCAGCCGGCTCAGCGGGGATCAGCTGAGCGATCCCCGCTGAGCAGCGGATCTTCACGGGGCGGATCATTACGGATCCGTCCCGTGTGAAAGGGGCCTAAGTAGGAATCATATTATTTCACTTTTATATCTCATGCCCCGATCGGATTTTACGACAACAAATGTCCAACTGTGTGTATGCTCCATCGAACATTTGCTGTCGGAATCTCCGCCCACAAATGTTTGAGAGCAGGTTCTCAAATTTTCACCAACAAAACTTGTTGTCGGAATTTCCGATCGTGTGTACAGAAGTTCGTTGCACAAAAGTTCACACATGCTCAGAATCAAGCAGAAGGAGAAGCACTGGCTATTGAACTTCCTTTTTCTTGGCTCGTCGTACTTCTTGTACGTCACCGCATTCTCACGTTCGGAATTTTGGGCCAACATTTGTGTGACCGTGTGTATGCAAGACGAGTTTGAGCCAACATCCTTCGGAAAAAAATCCACGGTTTTGTTGTTGGAAAATCAGATCGTGTGTATGGAGCATAACTGTATTTATTGCAATATGTTTCCATTTCATATGTAGTGCATTTTTTTTATAATAATGAAAAAAGTTAATGCAAAAACAATTTGCTAATTATCCAATAATCAAAGACTGTGCCGCCCTCATCCAAATAAAACAAATTAGTCTAAATGAATAGGTATTAATTTGTTAATTTATTACGTTTAATTCATTTCCTTTTTCCCAATTGACTTTTTTGTTTGGCCACGCCCAAACAAATGAAACAAATGGTCTCTCAAATTTAACTTGAATACAAAAAGAATCCTATTTGAATATTCATGCTGCGTTCACTAGAATAAAAACGAATGGATCTGAATCAATTTGGATCATTCGTTATGTCATTACGTTATTTCGGATGCTTCAAACTTTAATAAACGACCCAAACTATTGCATCATGTCTGCCAAATGAAACAAATTAATTTGTTGTTTTCATTATAACTTATTTTTGAGTCATTGAAATGTGTTACTATTGTGATTCGGAGGTTCAGATACATCCGAATCTCCGAATCACGTAAATTTTGCCTGAATTTTGATTCGTAACAAAACCATTCGGAAGCAAACAGTAGATTTAGAGGACCAATTTTACCTCACATTCTGTTTAAAACTGGCCAAACATACTACAGTCTGGTTGTAGCAACACCGCTGGGTATTGTTTGTTAAACTTTTTTTTATTTTCACTAACAGTTACATTTTCAGGACAAGCCTTCGGGGGTCAACCCACTTCTTCCAAGGGTTAACCAGCACTACAATCACTTAGGCAATCTGGTTGTATGATCCCCTTTAGAATTACCAACTATGCAGAGTAATGACCTACAGCATTTGGTAATACTGTATACTGTATAGTTAGAATGGATTGTTTAGGTAGGTTCTCTCACTACACATTTGTTGGTAACTCTAAAGGAGATCATACAGAGGTTGCATTATCAGACTGTAATGCCATCTCAAATCCAAGTTTCTAAGGGCTCAGTTAATTTGAAAAAAAAATTAATTTGTCACACTATCTGGTATTATTTAATCAGTGAACCATCGTGTTGGGCACCTTACATTTCCAACTGACTTTTTTGAATGCATGATTTGTCATTCAGACCAGATTGTCCATTGTATAGGTCTTCGTATTCCAAACTATTCTCAAGTCCCACCAACAGTGTGTTTTTCAGGTGCATATATGCAGTAGTGGAGCAAGATGAATTAGCTACTACTGGGATTACTTACAAAACACGCACCATTGGTGACACTTGAAGACATAATCAGGAAAACTGGTTAGCCGCCAAGGACATTTCTCCCAGGAATGTCTATATTTCAACTCCCTTCTCATTGGCCTGCCTCTCCATAGGCTACCCCCTCTTCAGTCTATCACGAATGCTGCTGCCAGACTTATCCACCTTACCAACCATTCAGTGTCTGCCAACCCTCTCCTCCAATCCCTCCACTGGCTCCCAATCACCCAGCGAATTAAATTCAAAATACTAACCACAACATACAAAGCCATTCACAACTCTGCCCTGAGCTACATCACCAATCTTGTCTCCAAATATCACCCAAATCGTCCTCTCTGCTCTTCTCAAGACCTCATACTCTCAAGCTCTCGTCTCCTCCTTCCATGCTTGTCTCCAGGATTTCCCCAGAGCCTCTCCCATCTACTGGAACTTGCTACCTCCACTGGTGCGGCTATCCCCTACTCTTGCTACCTTCAGGCAATGCCTGAAAACTCATCTCTTCAGGAAAGCCTATCACGTCTCCAACTAATCTCCTACCACTTCCATCAGCTCATTCCCCACAGTTACAACCTTTTGTACCACCTGCCCCACCCTATTAGATTGTAAGCTCTTCTGAGCAGGGCCCTCTTAATTCTCTCGTATTTTATTGTATTGTAACTGTATTGTTGCATTGTTGTATTATTAAACTATTGGCGCTTTATAAATCCTGTATAATAATAATAATAATAATAATAATATTTTGGCAAACAAAAATTAATTAGAAGCACATTAGAACTAATGCTGCCGTAAGCTCTTTAACACATTTTGTCACTCACTTGGGCAATTCAAATTTCTAATAAGAGGAAAAAATGTATAAACAGATATTGTTTTCTATACTACATATCAAAACAATTAGTTGATGTACAGATAGAGCAACTGAAGTTTTATGCAAATCTTGTCTTTTAGTGTACACGTCAAACTTAGCCTCTTCCCCATTTCCATAGTCTCCCTGTTTTTTCCATGAGTTTCATCATCTCATGCCTTTATCTGATTGCTTTAACAAACTATTTCCTGTTATGCACATGAGATGTTTGAATAGACCAGTTGTGCAACAGGTTTACTTTAAGTCCTCCACATTAAACCAGTGACCCACCGCTGCCTGTTGCCTGGCGGCATTGCATGCAGAGAGAGTGACTTGCAGCAGGTGGCCCAACCTTTTCTGTCTGCTGTGCTGCTGCTGCACTGCTGGCTGGGCTGGCTCAGATCCATGGCTGCCCAAGTTCTCCTACCCCGAGTGTCTGTCTGAGGGACCAGAGTGGACCACTCACCAGAGTCCAGCCCCAGAGAGGGGATATGGTGAGGACTAGATTGAATAGCAGTATACAGTAATGAAGAAGAAGGTGAGTGACACAAGTGGGAGAGGGGGACAGTAATGAAAGAGAAAGTTACACAAGTGGGGGACAGTAATGAAAGAGAAAGTTACACAAGTGGGGGACAGTAGTGAACAAGAAGATGACACAAGTGGGGGAGGGGGGCAGTAACGAAGAAGGTGGTGACACAAGTGGGGGAGGGGGATAGTAATGAAGGAGAAAGTTACATAAGTGGGGGACAGTAATGAAGAAGAATGTAACACAAGCGGGGGACAGTAATGAAGGAGAAGAAGGTGACACAAGTGGGGGACAATAATGAAGGAGAATGTGACACAACCGGGACACAGTAATGAAGAACTAGAAGGTGACACAAGTGGGAGAGGGGGACAGTAATGAAAGAGAAAGTTACACAAGTGGGGGACAGTAATGAAGAAGAAGATGACACAAGGGGGGGGGGGGCAGTAATGAAAAAGAAGGTGACACAAGTGGGGGAGGGGGGCAGTAATGAAGAAGGTGGTGACACAAGTGGGGGGGGGACAGTAATGAAGGAGAAAGTTACATAAGTGGGGGACAGTAATGAAGAAGAATGTAACACAAGCAGGGGACAGTAATGAAGGAAAAGAAGGTGGCAAAGTGGGGGACAGTAATGAATGAGAAGAAGGTGACACAAGTGGGGGACAGTAATGAAGGAGAAGAAGGTGACGCAAGTGGGGACAGTAATGAAAAAGAAGAAGGTGACACAAGTGGGGGACAGTAATCAAGAACTAGAAGGTGACACAAGTGGGGGACAGTAATCAAGAAGAAGGTGACACAAGTGGGGGACAGTAATGAAGGAGAAGGTGACACAAGCGGGAGACAGTAATGAAGAAGAAGAAGGTGACACAAGTGGGGGACAGTAATGAAGAAAAAGGTGACACAAGTGGGGGATAGTAATGAAGAAGAAGAAGGTGACACAAGTGGGGGACAGTAATGAAGAAGAAGGTGACACAAGTGGGGGACAGTATTGAAGAAGGTGACACAAGTGGGGGACAGTATTGAAGAAGGTGACACAAGTGGGGGACAGTAATGAAGAAGGAAGTGACAAAAGTGGAGGACAGTAATGAAGAAGAAGTGACACAAGAGGCGGACAGGATAAACTTGTCACTGTTTATTCAAGGATAGACCTGTATGATACATTAAATACAATTCTGTAAGCAATCTCTTATTTTCTGGCAGTGCCCCTCCCGGGACTAAACTCTGGATCCGGCCCTGATTTCCAGTGCCTTTGTACAATAATCTACCAATGGTACAATAATTACCATATTGAAGGATCTTGGAAGGTCACTATTGGAGAAAACCTGTGGTTGGAATGTTTGTATGACATGTCATTGGACTCTTTTGAGTCAGGAAATATAAATACAGCACTGTGCTGACTATGAGGAAAGACACAGTGATTTACCACATTTTCTAGATGTGGAGAATGAAAATTAGGTCTCCCAAATGTATGATCAAACAATTATATCCCTTCATGTGTGGCCAGCATTGGATTCTCCCTAGGCTTATTACAACCAGATACAAAGTATCAGTGGGGTGATCTCAATCTCTGAACATTACATAATGGGACTAAAACATCAATCCTCATCAATTAAATGCTTCTTGGATGCTCTTCTTCCAGACTCATTAATATCCTTAGAGATCTTACGTCTACCATTCAGAGACATCATATGTGTCACAGCTGTTCAGTGTTTACAGTTCACAGTATCGAAATTTAAAAGAGAAATATGAAGGCTGTTGGTACTGATCTGTTTTTAAAAATGCCCAATTCCTGACTGTCTATGGCTTCAATCATTTCAGGGCCACCAAGCTGAAACCAGCAAGCAGCAATCAATGAAGTCAGAGTTCCTTCCTTTTCTGCATGCTTGCTCTTAATCAAAAACCCAGAGAATACCGAAGACAGATCAACAGGACAGCCAGTCCAGAGAACTATAATTTTCAGCAGTTGTTAATAATGGCAGCCTACATGTGGTAGGGGTTACTGCGCCCATTTGGTGACCTAGTGAAAGCACTCTCTAGTGTCCTCAAAAGTAGGCTAAGGCTGCCAATTAACAAAAGCTTGGTGTTAAGTTAGCACTCCAATTTAAATGTGATCCTTCCCCAACAGACGGTTATTAACTTCTTGTAATCTGTGGCCCAACTTCTGTACTCTTTACATTGTTCACTACAACATCAGTTCCTCACTACAATGTATGCACTACAGATAACAGTTCTTCAATACACTTCATAACTCTTCTCTCTCAATGGGCATTAATGGTTGGAGCGTCATAGTAATATCCTAGCAACAGAACGGGAGAACAACGGCTGTGGGAGTTTCCCGTGCTCTATTCCCTGTGCCGGGATCTGGCATTGTGCTGTGTGCGGGTCGGCACCCTCCATTGGCTGTGCCCCTCTGAATACCCTACTGGTAAATCCGCTTCTGGCGTGGGCTCAAGGGGCAGCTGCTTTGGGCCCCACAACAATGACTGGGCTTGGGGCAGCTGCCCCTTTTGCCCCACGTTAAAGACACCCATGCTTGTATTGCATGCTTGGACCAATGTAAGTATGCATATTTCATAACTGAGGGACCGCTGGGAAGCTGACAAACACTGTGGAAGTTGGAACTACTCTGATCCATGTCCTGTGCCAAGTGGCACTCATAAAATGTTTGGTGATACCACTTCTTTAAATTACATCTAAACCCAAGGACAAAGATCGTTGCAGCTTACCCCAGTCCTTAGAAGTGATGGCTGCATTAGCCTTCTTTTTCAGGATAGGTATATTTTCTGCACATACAGGAAAATACTTGTTGATCTAGCCAGAACTCCAGTGTTATTAGCTTTCCCAGCCATCTTCATCGAACTACAAAACACCTCCTCATATGTTATGAAAATAAAGAGAGGGGTAGGTGTTTGTAATCCAAAACAGGAGCGCAGTCTAGGATGACGACACTCTTCTTTTATAGAAAGGACAGCATTGTCAGCCTGATAATTGAAGTGGAAAAAAACAGGATCATCATTTAATAAAAAATTTATTCATAGACGTAATATTATCATTATAATTTTTAATTGCATACAGTTACCAGAATTAAATATTTTCCTTTTTTTTTTATCTTCCTATCACTGCCTCTCCTTTCTGCTTATAACTCCTTTCGGAAAGTGATGTGTGATGGAATTCAGAGTAGCCAGCACAGGTAAACACATTTACTGTAGATAGTAAAATCAGCTCATACAGTAAACTGTGTTTTAAATAGAACACTCTCTCATACAAGGACTAATGTACTCCTTTGTTGTTGGTTTAACCAGCAAATTAAAGATATAAGAGGAATGAAAGTTTCAGAGCTTGGTTTCTGTGCTTGTATGATATAACCAATATTCATTTAATATGCATTAATCATTGTTTATGTGATATATTCCCTTCTAATAGAAAACAATAGCTGCTCCGCTGACCTGCGAATGATGTCATGTGTATTAGGAGAACACCTCTTCTAGATAGGATGTGGGCTATTTGTAGACAAAGTAATAATCTATCTGGTTATACCAACATGAGGTAGAGATAATATGTACTTCAAATTGAATACCTTTCAGCAAATTGAACGCTGGTTTTAATTCTGTGTTTTAACCAGGGCTTCATTAGATTAGAAAGATGGGGGCTTCTCCTAGTCCTGATGACTCAAAATGATGTCACCTTCCTTAATGCCTTGCACCATCATTAACCTTTTTATTTTGACAGTTTTTTTTTCACTATGACTTCGTCCGTGAATCATCAAACAACTGAGCCTCAAACAGACTCACAGATTCACATTGCAGCTTTTTGATAGTTATTTAACATTTTAACGCTGCAACATTTTAAATTTAAATGGGGGTGGAATTAAAAAAAGGGGATCCAACTCATTTTACTATTTATTTATTTATTTATTTGTTTAATAAATATGTAGTAAATAATGTAGTTACAATATGTTGGTGTATTTCAGGTTGTGTGGCAATTTTTAAGTTCTGTGGCTAGAGATTTATGATTCTGCATATAGTAGGGTTCCGTTACAATGGTGTAAAGTACTAGCACACTGACAAAACAGAAGGCATATATCTGTGTACATCTGCATCAATTTTTCCTTGGCTGAGTCAGTAAATGTATTTTTAAATACTAGTACCTGAATACATTTTATATTAGCATTCTGAAATCCTCCACTCAGCAACACTTGGGAAGGAAGGACTGGCGCTGGAATTGAGCCAATCCTGGAACCATTGCTTTGCATAGGTGATTTTAAAATGTTAAAGTTGAACTTTGGGGAAAACAAAACTCCTCCATGGTAGTGAGGCTGTCCCTGAACTGCAAGGGTTAAATGCTTGTGTAGGTCTAGGGTACCAGAAAAATCTAACATTCTTACCTGACCCTTCGCTTCCCCAACTCTACAAGAATGGTCCCAGCAGCCTCTCCTCCCCTATGCTCTGGTGGTAGCAGGACCTCTATCATCATAAAGTACAACACAGGTGATGAGGGAGATTTGGTCAAAAGTGGAAAAGGGAAGGGGGTGACAAGTGTGCGCCCCTCCCCGCCAAACCATACCAGGCCACATAGAGTCACCATGGGTGTTTTGGAGGGATCTTCTTCCCAAAGCATATTGTCCCCATGTTGATGAGAACGAGGGCCTCTTCCCCACAAACCTGGTCTGGCGATTGTGGAGGTACGGGTGGTAACTTACTGGAATCTGGAAGCCCCCTTTATCAAGAAGGCCCCCAGATCTCACCCCCCATGTAAATGAATAGGGGGGGTACATAGTGCCCCTACTCACTCACAAAAAAACTTTTTTTGACGTTATTTAAAAAAAATATATTTAAATTTCCCTAAGTCAATGTCATCACTGTGTGGCTCCGCTCATTATAATGTCATTGACACCGCCCCCATGGTTACTTATGCAGCAGGGGGAAGTGGCGTGCCAGTCAGCACGAGCCAATCACAGATCACAATCAAAAGCAAGCTGTTCATGAATGGGAAACTCATTCATGAAAGCTAAAGCTATTGCTTATACAGTAATTATCACTGTAAAAAAACAAACAAAAAAAAATGATCACCCCCACCCCACCCACGGAGTAGTACAGTGTCACTGAACTACTCTGATGTCAGGATGAAAGAAGAAATGTTACAAAAATTAAAAAAAACTTACAGGTCTTGTACCTCCCTCACCCTTTGATTGAACAATGATAGAAGATGCCTGCAAAATTATAAGCTCATCTCTCTGTCACTCTGCTCTCTCCTCCTATCAGCATATCCCTGGGTAGCACATGACCGTTACAGAACAACTGACTGGATGCTTGTGCTCCTTCTCCATCACTCTCTCTGAACTCTGCTGTACAGGGGCTACAAGAGGCTTAAGCCCCATACACATGCGCGGATTATTCGAGGACCAGGTCCGTCAGACCATGTCCGTCATACTTTGTCTGATGTTGGTTTTGCGTACACACGGTCGGACAAAGTTGTCGGAAAATCCGATCATTCTGAACGTGGTGACGTTTGTTGCCTACGACGGGACTACGTAGAGGCTAGTAGCCAATAGCTTGGGTCTTGTAATGTGATCTGAGCATGCGTAGCACTTTGTCCGGTCGGAATTCGCTACACACGATCGGATTTGGTGTGATCGGACTTTGTTGTCAAAAAATCTATCGAGCAGGAGATAGGACTTTGTCCGTCAGACAATCTGATGGAAACTGTCCGATGGTGCCTACACACGGTCTGATTTTCCGACAACATTGTTCGATAGGACAGAATCCATCGGAAAATCCTACCGTGTGTATGGGGCTTTATTGTGTGTTAATAAATACAAAGCTGCATTAATGTCTTTTTATCTACCTGGAGCTCAGCTTTAAATGCTCTTAGACACAGTACTGACGTTATTTGCTGATACTGAATACAGAGCAAATAAACTTTGCCACCTTCCAGCCTGTAACAAGATTGGCAGAGGGGACTGTCCAAGGAACAGAGTGCTACAAGCCTGCATGTCCAGTTCACCATTAGTACTATGTGTACTGGAAGCTGTGTCTGCTGATAATCCATGCATAATTAAAGCATGTACACATTAGATTAGTAGGTGTTGAATGAGCAGAGTCAGAGATTTCAGTACACCTAGTACTACAGGCACTATTGGACAAGATCACAAGGGTGGAAGCACAGTTGTAAGTCATTGTCTGTGATTATGTGACAAATACCATGACCAGAGCTTAAGCTCAAAAAAGCTTTTTCTGGACGCTTTTGGCTTTTTTGGCGGTGAAAAACGGCACTTTGAACGCAAATTTCTGGCATTCAGAAAAAAGCCCATAAACTCCACTTTACAGTCAATTGGTGACTTTCAAATCAAGAACTTCTTTTGTTCTATTGAGCTGCCTCACTTTGCAAGCACAGGCAAGAACTTCCCCAAATGTTCTACTAACCATTCTTTTACAAATGTGACGTTTCCACTAATATATTAAAGTGGCCCTGATTTGAGTGTGTCGCAGGTGATGAAAAAGGTTATCTTCAGCCTTGGCAGAGGAGGAGAGGGTAGTATGTGTAATTAGGGCTAGATCCAGAATACGCACATCAAACGTCACACTCAAGATAGAATTCTTTGCAGAATTGTCCTAATTCAGTTACATTAGAGGGTTTTCGAGCATGATTAATAAAATGACCTCCTGGACTTGGAAAACTGCATCCATTCCCTAGACTAGCAGACAATGTTAGGCATTATATACAGTGGTCTGTAATCATGCAGACAGGTATTTGAAATAAGTCAGATCATTTGGAAAGTACAAATTTACAGCAGATATAAACCCAATCAATTAAATATAAAATAATCTTTATCATGGTAATGTCTTCTTAAAAAACATTTTCGATCTTCTTATATCTAGAGTAGTGGTCATCAAACTGTGGCCTGGAGGCCAGATGTGGCCCTTTGATTGCCTTTACCCAGCCCTTGGGACACTATTTCTCCCACTAATCCTAGGAAATATTCTGCCAACCGACATCAACAATGGGGCGCTATTGCTCCCTCCAACACCACTGATGGGGCACCATTCCTCCCACTAATACCAATGATGGGGCACTATTCATCCAACTGACACCAATAATGGGTCACTATTCCTCCCACAGATACCAATGATGGGGCACTATTCCTCTCACATTAACACGATGATGGGGTACTATTGATCTTTTATTGAAAAGAATCAGGCAACCAATTTTATACAAAAGTAAAAAACAAAACCATAGTACAAAACTTCAACAGAAATCAGAGGAATACACATCCATGTTCAGAATATATACATAGTTTTCTAAAAATGTTTTGGTAGTGGACTATTTACATAAAGCAGCAGAGAGGGCCCAAGAGGCACAACCCATCACCTATGTACGCAGCCATTTATCAAAAATTAATAAAAATAATAATAATCTAGGGTGATAGGAGACAGACAGCCACACCCGGGAAAGAGACTCCTGGCAGTCAGGGAGGCTTGAAACCCCTCCACGCCTTCAACCAAGCCCCCTGACTCCGCTTGTCTCTCTCAAGCACCCGAATCTTCTCCACCTCATGCAGAATGTCATACACCACCACCTCAACAGGAAGGATTTTATGCCGAATGCAGACCTGACACCGTGCGTTCCAGGTGAAATAACGGATTACTAGGCTAACTAGAAAAAGTGTATCCAAACAAAAAACTCCACCAGTATTGAATGCTCTGTACACCCACTCAGCATAACCCAGCCTGGAGAGGAAAGGAACACCGAGGGCCCGCCCCACCCGTTTGTACACCTCTATGTTAAAAGGGCAACGAAGCAGAAAATGGTCCATAGTCTCCTCCTCACCTGCACACTCCTCCCGAGGACAGCTACGATCCATCCCACTGTGGAATTTCAAATTGCCCCGAACATAGAGCCTCCCATGGAAGCACAACCAGGCCAGATCCCTAAATTTAGGGGGTACTCTGTCCAAATTAATCAGTCTTAACCCTGCCCTCAAAACTGGGCCTGGGCAATACCTTAAGGCCAGTGGGTCATGAAAGACTTCGCTCAAGACTCGACTCATAAGGACTTTCCTTGGAACCGATCTGAGATCTTCAGCCGACAATCGCCACTGCCGCAGTAACTTCAGGCACGGAGCGACATAGGCTGGTAGCTGACCACGATGACCCCTGCGATTCTTCACTTGGCCACCTTCTTCCCAAAGTCGTAGAAAAGGCCTAAACCAAGATCTAAATATGCCTACCCATCCAGGAGGTTCCACTGCAAGCATATTACCAAAGTTAAATTTGAGAAATAGCAGTGAAAAGAAAAGAACTGGGTTGACCATACCTAACACACTACTGACCCTAGCATAGAGAGACACTGGCAAGATGCAGACAAAGCTAACATACAAGAAGATCGGAATCAGGTAAGTCTTAATCAGATCAACCCTTTCCCTCATAGATAACTTCCATCTCTTCCAGCTGACCACCTTAGTATTGGCAATTTCCAGTCTGCCTTCCCAGTTTTTGAGGCCATAATCACTGGGTCCAAATTCAATGCCTAGAATCCTAATTCTTTCCTGGGGCACTGGAAAGGTGTCCGGGAGATCAAACCCCTCACCTTCCTTTCCCATCCAGAAAACTTCACTCTTTTCCTAATTGATCTTGGAGCCTGATGCTTCAGAATACCGTGATGTCAGAGAGACCACCTCCTCTGCTTCATCTGCCCCAGTGACAATCACCGACACATCGTCCGCATAGGCAACAACCCTCAAAGGCGGCTCACCCAGGAGCCCCACTGGCACCCCACACAACATGCCGCTCTCTAGCCTCCTGATGAAGGGGTCGATTGCAAACACATAGAGCAGGGGACTCAGGGGACAACCCTGGCGCACCCCGGAACCAACCTCAAAGGACTGCCCAACCCAACCATTAACAAGAGGAAAGCTTTCTGCCCCCTTATACAAGACTTTTAACCAATCGACAAAACCACCCGGCAGACCGTACTTACTAAGGAGCAACCACAGGTACTCATGGTTAACACGATCAAAAGCCTTTGCCTGATCCAATGTCAGCAAATACTTTCCCCAGCCTGCAGCCCTGCACCGCTCCAAGACCTCCCGGACAGCTAAAACCGCTGTGAAGGTGCACCTACCCTGGACCGAACAGTGCTGATGGCGAGAAAGCAAATACTCTGCTACTGACGACAGGCGCCAGAAAATAATCTTTGCCAGTATCTTTCTATCGACATTAAGAAGGCTGATGGGGCACCAATTCTCAATCATCGAAGGATCTTTACCCCTTTGAAAGAAGAATCACAGCCGAGTGCCTCATGGAAGGGGGAAGCACCCCCTCAGCAAGGCAACTGTTAAAAACCTCTACCAAATGTGGAGCCAGAATAGACTTAAAGGCTTTGTAAAACTCAGCCGTCAAGCCATCCGGTCCAGGTGACTTTTTGATGGCAAGCTGTTCAATTGCCCTCATCACCTCATCAACTGTGATTTCCTCTGTCAAGTTCATCAATGGAACATCTCCACCATTTAGACCTGGAGTAGAGTCCAAAAAGCTGTCCATCTTGTCACGTTCAAGCTCTTTGCTCCCAAGAAGGTCAGCATAAAAGGACCTCACGACCTCCAGGATCCCTGACCTGGACTTTGTCAAGGAACCTGTACTGTCCTTAAGGCCAACAACCGTTTTAACAGCTACACCTTGTTTGCAGTTCTGGTAAGGGTCAGGCGAGTGGTACTTCCCATAGTCCCTCTCTAGAACCAAAGAGGCATGCCGGTCATATTGACACTTCCTGAGAAGGAGTTTCACTTCGAAGATTGCCCCAGGATCTCCTCCTCTCGAGACAAGAATATCCAGCTTCCTCCGTAAACGTTGGTAGGTCATGTATTTATTAAACTGTTTTCTATTGGCTAGGCCCCTGAAGAATCCAGCGATCCTCTTTTTGGTCAGCTCCCACCACTCAGCCTTGCTGCTACAAAAGTCCAGAATGGTCACCTGAGCCTGAAAGAATTCCTCAAAGGATTGTCTAACATGTTCTTCCTTGAGTAGAGTCGAATTCAATCTCCAGATGCCCTTGCCCCTCTGAGGGGCGTCTGAAGCATTCAGGACCACAGATAGCATACAGTGATCAGAGAACTCTACTGCCTGCACCACTGGGGGCAAGAAAGCAGAGGTCTCCTTAAAAAAAAAAACTATCTATCCTACTCTGACTACTACCTCGATGAAAGGTGAACCCCGTGTCATCCGGGAGGTGCTTAATGTGCACATCCACAAGAACAGCATCCCTAACCATACTATTTAAAAAAACACTATCATATCCCAGCATGTCCTTGAAGTCCTTCCTGTCCTTGGGCCTAGTTATTGTATTAAAGTCACCTCCAAAGACCACTTGCAGGGATGTAAAAAGAAAGGGCTTGATCCTTGTAAAAAGGCATTTCCTGTCCAACCTTGTGTGCAGTCCATAAACATTAATTAGGCGCAGGTCCTGCCCCCCCACAAGGACGTCTAAGACCATACATCTCCCAATCTCCACCTCAATAACCCGCCGGACAGTTACCATGCCGGTTTTAAACAACACCGCCACGCCGCCGTAAGGCTCGGCCGCAAGAGACCAGTAAGATGGACCATACCTCCACTCTCTCTTGGCTAAATGAATATCTGCCAAGGAGGTGAGCCTAGTCTCCTGCAAAAATAAAATTTCAGCATCTAATTGGCTGAACAAAAAGAAGGCCATAGAACAAGCTCTTACTGACTTAATGCTGACGACATTTATTGTCACCACTTTTAAAGGAGGGGGAACCGCCATTTGGGTTATTGGGTGGATTGCTTCTTAGCTCCCCACTGCTGCTCATCACCAGAAGCCTCTCTCTTTCTTGAAGCAGCCTCAAACTCCATTTCAGAATCGGAACTCCGCTCAGAAGAAGCTCCAGATGAGGAAATATCCCAGGACCTATGACGGCTGGAGACAGGCACTTGTCCCGTCCTCACCACCCGTTTCTTCCCCTTCCCAACCTTCCTTCTCTCCTCCAGGTACTGCAGGTCAGCTTCTGAGATGCCAACATCTCTTGTTTTTTCCATTGGAGCGGAAGAAGCGACCTTTTTGGTACACGCTACCACTCCTGGTGAGGGGGTGTTCCCTTCGAGACAGACTTAGGTGGGGTAGACACCTGGGGGGTAACTGACCCGGGGGGCACAGACTTGGAAGGTTCTGACACAAGAGGAGAGGGTACAGTAGGCTGGGGGGACACAGAGACAGATACAGAAGGAATACTTACAGACACAGGAGGGGTGGTCACAGGATCTGGAGAGGGATCATGAGCAGGACCAGGGGAGTCAGTCACCGCAGAGGGGGATGGTACACCAGGGGCCTCACCCTCCATCCTGTCCAGCCTTGACAAGTCATCAATTACCTCCTTCTCCATATTGTGCCAGGCTTCAGGACATCTGCTGTAGGGGTGGCCAAGGCGCAGGAACAGGTTGCACCTGATCATCTGGGTGCAGTCCCTGGCCATATGACCCTGACCCCGACACACTGAACATATCAAGGCTGGACAGGAGGAGCTCAAATGCCCCTTTTCTCCACAGCGGTGACACAGCTTCGGCTGACCAGGGTATAAAATAGTCATCCTATTCCTCCCTATAAAAGCTGAGGAGGGCAGGTGACGGACAACATTCCCATCCCTGGCCAACCTGACTGTTACTGACCATCCCCCAGTCCAGATGTTACGCTCATCAAGGATTTTGCTGCGCTTAATCAAAACCTCCCCATAGTTCCGCAACCAAACCTCTAGATCCCGAGCGGGGACGCTCTCATTAGTCAAAATGATTGTTATTTTTTTTACTGTTGACCTCTGAGAGATCGCAACTGGGGCCAGACCTTCCCATTCGGGTCTTGACCTGCACCGAGCCTCATATCACTCCCAGAACAGGTCAAGACCCTCTGGCCTGGTGAAGCTAACCGTATAATCCCTTGTCCCAGCTACATGTATAAAAGCATACAGGTAATTTGCCCCAAAACCCATCTCCAAAATCAGATCCACCACCGCACGCCGTGCTGGAGGGACTGCACCACCTTCCCATTTCAGAATTACAACATTACGTCTGGGACCCCCAGCAGAAGGCAGAGGCCCAAGACCCGATCCCGGGTGCCCAAAGTGGTAGCCTGTAGGGCAGGGCTCAAAATTTCAAGTCCTGAGCCACTAGCCAGGCCTTAAAAGTTACTCGCCACCAGTTGCCCCACCCAACCCCTCCCCTGCCCCGCCCCTAAACACAGCCTCATAAATTATCTCATAAAATGACATTGTTAAATGTTTTATGCAGAATTAAGTTCCAAATAATAAATAATAACAACAACTTTAACAATATTAACATAAAGCATATCAGTACCCATCAGTGCAGCCTCATCAGTGCCCATGAATGCAGCCTCACTGTGCCCATCAAATGCAGCCTAACTGTGCCCATCAAATGCAGCCTCACTGTGCCCATCAATGCAGCTTTACTGTGTCAATGAATGCAGCCTCATTGTACCCATAAATGTAGCTCACTGTGCCCATAAATGCAGCTCACTGTGCCCATAAATGCAGCTCACTGTGCCCATAAATGCGTCTCACTGTGCCCATAAATGCGTCTCACTGTGCCCATAAATGCAGCTCAGTGTGCCCATAAATGCAGTTCACTGTGCCCATAAATGCAGTTCACTGTGCCCATAAATGCAGCTCACTGTGCCCAAAAATGCAGCTCACTGTGCCCGTAAATGCAGCTCACTGTGCCCATAAATGCAGCCTTACTGTGCCCATAAATACAGCTCACTGTGCCCATAAATGCAGCTCACTGTGCCCATAAATATAGCCTCATTGTGCCCATAAATGTAGCCTCACTGTGCCCATAAATACTGCTCACTGTGCGCACAAATACTGCTCACTGTGCCCATAAATGTAGCTCACTGTGCCCACAAATACTGCTCACTGTGCCCAAAAATTGAGCTCACTGTGCCCACAAATACTGCTCACTGTGCCCATAAATACTGCTTACTGTGCCCATAAATGTAGCTCACTGTGCCCACAAATACTGCTCATTGTGCCCACAAATACTGCTCACTGTGCCCATAAATACTGCTCACTGTGCCCAAAAATGTAGCTCACTGTGCCCACAAATACTGCTCACTGTGCCCAAAAATGTAGCTCACTGTGCCCACAAATACTGCTCACTGTGCCCATAAATACTGCTCACTGTGCCCAAAAATGTAGCTCACTGTGCCCACAAATACTGCTCACTGTGCCCAAAAATGTAGCTCACTGTGCCCACAAAAATACTGCTCACTGTGTCCATAAATACTGCTCACTGTGCCCAAAAATGTAGCTCACTATGCCCGTTTTTTTACAGAACATCAGAGCGGCACGGAGGGGGGATTCTCTGATCCCCCCCCCCCCCCGCGCCGCTCTGATGTGCTGTAAAAAAGCCTGCATCGCTGCCAGAAGCGATCAGCTGGAGGACACAGAGCGGCAGGACCGGACTGAACTGGGGCCGCTTTGAGCGGAGGCTGCTGCATTCCCCTCCCTCTCTCCTCCTCTTGTGTGTCACAGAGATGCAGGCTGTGTGTTACAGAGCCGGGTTGTGTTCCGCGGCGCCTGGAAGCTGTCAGCCTTGTCCACGCCTGCTCCTCACTCAGCCTGCCCTAAATTCCACTCGCAAAATGCGAGCAGGCGAGTGGAATTTTTGAGGGCTGCTGTAGGGGAAAACCCTGCTTGGGAGCAGAGCCACCAGGAGCAGAGCGCACCACCTGAGCAAACGTGGGTTTATCAGGACCAAGGCTCCACACTGAAGTCACATTAGTCTTTATGTTGTTATTATTATTATTAGCATCAACAGTCTGAACTGGATTAACAGAATCTGTAGCATCACACTGATTCTGTGGGGATTGTTATCAGTCACAGGAGTGGTCATAGTTACTGCTGCAGTACCAGCTGTCTCCTGATGCTGCGCTGTAGAGTCTTCAGCAGCAGTGGGGCAAACAGCTCTGGAAGGGTTAATGGGCTCTGCTGACACCTGTGGTTCTCCCACAGAAATGAAATTTTTTAAAGGTAACTCTTGCTGCATTGCAGCATCAGCAGGCACAACATTGCTGCCCACAGGACTGGCAGCATCAGTGAAGGGGACAAAAACAGTCTTATCCACAACGTGGGACTTGGCCATCTTTACCTTATCAGGTACATCATCCGCAATGTCCTCCTCATTAAATACCAACCGATCCCCCCGCATAGGAGACTCCATTACCTGGATGGTCCTCAGCATGCCTCCTGAGTCCTGGGAAGGCATGGGGCTGCTTACCTCTCCCTGGGGGGGTAGGGGGTCAGAACTGGGGGTCTCCTCCTCCACCTCCATCTTTGTCATCCTTCCAAACCTCCTGTCATTCCCAAACTTCTCCTTGAAGGGCCCATCTTTGCCTTCCACCATGGCCACGATGGTCTCCTGATGGTCCACACGGACTTTGGCCAATTGGATCTCCGGATCCATGGATCCATGTTTCTGGCTGTGTAAGCCCTCACGCTGCCTTCGCAGATGCCTCAGCTCCGCTCGTAGCTTGTAAAGCTTATCCTTTTCCCTATTCAGGACCTTTATCCCGGTCACCACTCGCTCCCGAATGGCTTCCGCACCTTCGTCCTCACCAGGGGTAGAGAGATCGGCTTGCCCAGAGGAAGGCATGTCACCCGACAGCCCAGGAGATGGCTGAGAGCTTCCAGCAGGAGAGGCCCCGCTGGCCTCCATGGCTTCCCCAGAAAGGGGCCAGGAGAGCTGGGATAGATTTCACCACCACTCCCCTCTCACACAGATCACCTGGAGGAGCTCCAGAGAAACCTTCCTCCTGACACACCTGTGCTCCAATGATGGGTGGGGCACTATTCCTCCCACTGACACCAATGATGGGCACTATTCCTCCCACTGATACCAATGATGGGACTTTATTCCTCCCACTGACACCAATGATAGGGCACTATTCCTCCTCCCACTGATACCAATGATGGGACTTTATTCCTTCCACTGATACCAATGATGGGACTTTATTCCTCCCACTGATACCAATGATGGGACTTTATATCTCCCACTGACACCAATGATGGGACTTTATTCCTCCCACTGACACCACTGACACCAATGATAGGGCACTATCCCTCCCACTGATACCAATGATTGGACTTTATTCCTCCCACTGATACCAATGATGGGGCACTATTTCTCCCACTGATACCAATGATGAGGCACTATTCCTTCCACTGATACCAATGATGGGACTTTATTCCTCCCACTGATACCAAATGTGGTGATGTTTACTCCAACTAATACAAGGAAAATTATCACTCCCGCTAGCCACAGTCCAGCATCCCTCAAATTATACGAACAGTAAACTGGCCCTTTTTTTAGAAAGTTTGGAAACCCCTGATCTAAAACTTCATTAAAATAATAGCTGGGGATCCTACTATTAAGGTTTTTGTTCAGGCACTTTCTGCTATAAGGTGACAGTGACACCCTATATCCCAATCTCCCAATTGTGCTTCTGCATTGTCAATCTGTCAGATGAGGTCAGGGCCGCCGATGGGGGGGGGGGGGCATCAGTGCTCCTGTAGGGGGCCCGTGCAAACAGGAGGGGGAAAGGGTGCGGCAAGGCAACTACAAAATGATGCCTGTCCGTCTCCTGTTCGTTCATCTTCAGTTTAGCCGAGGCTGCAGAAAAAGGAATCAAGGGATCCTTAATTCTTTTCTCTGTCTCAAAGGTGAGATATCAGGGGTCTGCTGTTTAGACCCCTGATATCTCACCAAAGTAAGGGCACAGGTAATCAACAGCAGCAGAGGATGAAACAGGGATGAAAACAAGCAAAATAATAGCTGATGATCCTACCATTAAATTCCTTGTTCAGGCGCTTTCTGTTATGGGATGACAACCCTCTGTCACTGTCTCCCAATTGCTCACCACCATTAGGCCCCTTTCAGACGAGGCGGATCCACTTGCATGGAGTCCGTCTCTGTCCGCCAGGTCAGTGGGCGATCTCTCTGTTGATCTCTGCTGAGCCGGCGGATGACAGGTCCCTCTCTGCTCACTGAGCGGGGAGGGGCTTGTCGAGCGCAGCTGGTCTCTATGGAGAGATCGGATGAAAACGGACAGCATGTCCGTTTTCATCAGATCTCACCCAATCCGATCCGCCAGCGTTGGATCCGGACGTAGGGCCATCCGTCTGCTTTTGGTGGATCGGACCGGGTCAGATGTCAGTGGACATGTCTCCGCTGACATCCGTCGCTCCATAGACCAGCATGGAGTGCCCGTTCAGGTCTGCCGTCAAAACTGACAGGCGGACCTGAACGGTCTGTCAGTGTGAAAGGGGACTTACTTGTACTTCTGGTGGAGACTATAATCAGACATGCCATAATGTGACAGCTAATCACAGAGGTTACAGGATTGTGAATCCATCCCCCTCAAGGTATAAAGACATCGGGGCTGGGAGGGAAGGAGGGTTGACAAACTAAGGGTCGTTCGTACTATGCGCGGTGTCAGGTGTTTTCTGAAACTGATCAACGCTAGTTGCTACAAAGGCCCATGGAATACAACTGTTTTCTATGTGCCCTGTTCATACCACATGACTGGTGTGCGTTGTGGAAAAATCCAAACATGCTGCATTTTGCTCATTAGATGGCACTACGGGGTCCCAGGACGTCACGCTGCAGTGTGGAGACTGGAAAGGAGTGCAATTTTGTACATTCTGAATAAACTGACAAAAATATAAATATGCTAAAGCTGCACATCTTACTGCCCAGCAAAACAGTCACCTACAGAGTGTTTTAGTGTGCGTCTAATGTGGACTGTCATCCATTTAGGGTTTTGATTCCCTTTACTAAACCTGAGGCTAAATCTAGATGCTGCTTGTAGAGAACAGAAGACGTAGAGTGGAAGGTTAATTTCCTCTTTTCCTATTCGGTTACCTAGTTCCATATGTGTGATCAGATGTCTCCCCTGTTATCTGTTAGATTATCAGCTCCTTCCTTCGGAGTTCAGTGTTCTTATTCAGCCTCCGTGAAGTCATTTTCTTACATCCTCTCTTATCACAGAGTTTTCCTTAAGTACTCATTTCCTCTTGTGGTTTACCACTTTCTTAATTCTCTCTCGCCTCCATCATTCATAGCTTGTGCCTCCTGTCTTTTTACAAATGTAGGTTTCCTCTCCTAGGAGTAATAATGTATCATGTATATACACACATCTGCCATTTACACTAGATTTTAATACACCATCTATTACATACATATTCAGCATGACTGTTTGAGTAATGTGAGCATCGCGGTGAAACAGCGATGTTCAAAAAAAAGTGTAACTAAGCCTTCCAATCCTTTACAGCCAAGGAAGCTGCCATCTTAGCCTCTGTTTGATCTGCAGTTGCCATGGCTGATGTCAGTTATGACATCAGCCATTTGATGGCTTTACAGTTCTGTTGAGAGCACAAGCAACTGTGACAGTTATCATTCACAGCATGTCATGAATGTAACCATTTTGGGAAACAGTTAAATTGATGGTGGACCCCTTATTATAGGGGGTCGGATAACGCCTGTGGCTTATCACCCAGCCTGGGCCTTTCTCCTTGTCTCACACACTTCCGGTATCACTCAGTAGGTGAACGATGGGATATGGCACCAAAAAGAGACCAAGAAGGCTCCACATAGTGTAAAAATTGTTTGGGTTTATTAGATAAAAAACATAGGTAAAAAACATTGTGTGAAGCCTTCTTCTACCACAGGCGGTATCCGACTTCCTATAATAAGGGGTCCACAGGAGCTGGTAAGCAGTTTCTTCAGCTGGTGGTGGATTCACAGCGGTTTTGGTGTTGGAAGATGGACTTGTTCATCAAATAGATCAGCTTTACAAGTCACTTATTTATAAACAGTTTGTACATATCAACCCTGATGGGTTTTACTTCCTCTCTTGCTCCCCGCAAGGCCCGCAAATGAAAAGCATTATGGGCTAGTATGCATTGCATACTAGCCCATTATATGACACTTACCTGCAAACGAAGCCCGCGCTGTCCCCTGAGCAGACCGCATCCATCTTTGCCCCTCTTCCTTCCAGGGCCACGGACTCCGGCTCTGTGACTGTCCGGAGTCGCATGACGTCACTCCCGCGCCAGTCACGGCACACGCTGGGGGAAGAAACGGCGCGCTGGTCCGTTTCTTCATAGCACATGCGTCAATGATGACATAGGTGAAATAGGCGCACTACAAGTGAAATATCTCCTAAATATCTCCTAAACGGCGCACGTTTAGGAATTATTTCCACTACCTATAGGTAAAATTCACCAAAAAGGGTTTACAACCACTTTAAGTTTCTTTATCAATGCACTTTGGCACTTTATTTATTTTTATATTTATTTTTATATTTATTTATTGTGTATGAATTTTTCATTAATTAGCGCGATTCTTATTATTTACACCCTGTTGGTGTTTGTGTTGCGCACAGAATTGCTGCTTTGATCATATTGTTTAGGGCTTTAGTGTTACATACTAGCGCAGTTTTTCTTTTTAGTTAAATTGATTGTTTTAGTTCCACTTAATGGTGGCCGTACATGCATCTGTATGGCTTATCTCCAAATTAACCGCTGATGCTTGGGTCCCCTGATTCTAGATGATATAGACCAGTGGTTCTTAACCTCAGTCCTCATTACACCCCACCAGGCCATGTTTGCAGGCTTTCCTTTTCCCTTGCACAGGTGCTTTAAATCTAAGTCAATGGCTTGGTATTTTGGACAGCTATTTTATCTAAGGGAAATTCCCAAAACATGGCCTGGTGGGGGGTAATGAGGACTGAGGTTAAGAACCACTGATATAGACCTTTCCAACAATGCCACACCCTTTAGCACACCTGGGATAAATAAGGAGGATTTGTTTGAGAAATACTCCCAACAAGGCAACACAGCAGAACAGTGATGAAATAAACAGCAGCAGATAATACGTTTATACAACAACAACACAAATAACAGGAGGACCCAGTGTCTCTGCTCCTGAACCCTGAAACTAGGGAGCATTGGGGCCCAAAGTTGCTGTGTTGGAGGTTTAAAGTGGATCCCGCAGTACAGGGTGTAAGTACCCAAACGCTACTCTAGGTAAGGTGACATTGTCCTGTTAAGAAGTGGGCAAGAAAATTGTAGCTAGTGGCCTATCAAGTGGTAGAATCGATGATGTCAGCATTGACTCAGGACCTGGCAATAGCAATCTCTAACAAAACCAATGACTGATAATATTCCACCCTGGCTAGCTGAATCTGATTGAAATTGAGTCTAAAGCCATCCATAGATGGATCAAATCTTGTCCGGTTCAGCAGGGACTGGCTGAGATTCGATCCATCTATGGGCAGGCTGGTTGTACCCAAGTCGATCCATCAATCAACTTGGTTATAACCTGCCTGTTGTATTTTTTAAATGTGATTACTGCTGCCGGCTCTCGTTGCCAGCAGTAATCATTGTTTTCTGCCAGCCAGGAAGGCTCCCCCGCTGGCAGAACACAATAGCACAGCGGGAGCGATTTCCCAGTTAACACTGTCTATGTTGATTGGGGAATAGAGCGATTTTCTTTCCTTCAACCTGTGATGGAAGGAAAGAAAATTGCATAATCGATGGCCTGCTTAATAGATGAATTAGTTTCTTTCGTTCAGTCAGCGGGTTGAATAAAAAAAATCGGACCTGATTTCCCCCATCCACACAAGTCGATCGGTAGAACAACTTCTGTACAACCTCCCTGCCCATACATAGATTGAAATTCCGCCAGTCCCTGCTGAGCCAGCTGAAATTTGATTCATTTATGGCCGGTTTCTTAAATCGATTGAAATGAAATTAATGGGCATTCCACTGTTATCAAATGAAAAAAAAATGGAAAATTGTATACTTACCTTTCCGTAATTTTCCTTTCCTGTCGCATCTTCATGGCAGCATACACTTTGGGGCGATGGTGCGGGCTGATGCTGGCTGACCCTTCCTGAAACCATGAGGGATTATTAGGAGGTTCTCTGACTTTCTAATGGGTTCTGAGACCGAAAGGTATTTGAGGATGTTGCCCCTGACATCCAGGGGTTGAGGGTCGCCCTGGTCTGTAGTGAGTGCTGGCAGATTGATTTCCTGGTTAAAGTGGAATGAGGATGAGACTTTGGGGATGAAGCGGTCTGAGGGTTTTAGGACTACCCTGTCCGGGTAAACGACCAGATACGGATCCCTGGCCAATAAGGCTTGCATTTCTGAGACCCTCTTTGCTGATGTTATGGCAATCAGCAATGTCACTTTTAGCGTCAGGTCCCAGAGGGAGATGTTTTCTAGTGGGAAAAAGGGCTCCTTAGATAGGGCCTCCAGGACGACCGAAAGGTCCCATGCCGGGAATGAAGGTTTTCTGGGAGGTCTTAGCTTGAGACAGGCCCTCTGGAATTGAATGATGAGGGGGTCCTGAGCCCACCTAGTCCCGGTCAGGGCGGACAGAGCTGATACCTGCACTTTCAAGGTACTGGAGCCGAGACCCTTGTCCAGGCGCCTGCAGGAACTCTAAGATTTGTGGAGTTGATATGGAGGATCGGTTCCACCCCTGCTGATGGGCGAAGGAAGCAAACTTATCCCAGACCCGCCGGTAGGTGATGTTTGTGGTAGGCTTCCTGGCCTGGAGTAGTGTATCCACCACCTGCTCGGAGCAGCCCTGCATTAGATATCTAGACCTCTCAGTCTCCAAGCCATCAGGTGCAGCTTCTCCGGGCTCGGATGGAGCAGTTGGCCTTGGGAGAGCAGGTTGGCTGACTGCGGGAGAGGAAGTGGGTATGCTGTGTTTAGCTGTAGGAGGGTGGTAAACCACGGCCTCCTGAGCCAAAAGGGGATCACTGCCACTACCAGAGCAGATTACCTCTTGAGTCTCAGCAGAAATCTCGCTATCAAGGGGGTCGGGGGAAAGATGTACCCGAGGAGAAAGTCCCAGGGGTGCTGGAGACAGTCTGTTCCTTCTGCTGAGGGGAAGGGGACCCGTGACAGAAATCTCTGGCATTTCACGTTCTCCGGAGTCGCTGCCAGGTCTATGTCCGGAGGACCCCAGGTTTTGGAGATAAGGGCGAAGGCCTGTGGACTCAGGGACCACTTGTTGTTTGAGAGAAATCTCCTGCTGAGGGAATCGGCCAGGAGATTCTCGACACCCGGGATGTAGGCTGCTCTTAGGTCCCGGAGATTCCGCTGTGCCCATTCCATAACGGGGAGAACTTCCCGCATCATGGAAGAGCTCTTGCCTGTTGATGTAGGCGACAGCAACTTTGTTGTCCATCCTCAAGAGGACCTGTTTGCCCCTCAGGAGAGAGCCGAAAGCCAGGAGGGCTTGGAAGCCTCGAATGGCCAGCGGCCCTGGACTGCATGGTGTAGGTAGTGAGCCCCCCACCCCTCCAAACTGGCATCCGTGGTAACTACCTCCTGAGGGGGGGTTACAATGTGCCTGGCCTGTACTTATCCAGGTTGCTCGGTCAGGTCCACCATCCCAAGGACTGCTTGACCTCCTGTGAGATGTGGATGGGCTGAGACATGGACGAGCCGTTCCATTGGCGCAGGAACGAGATCTGTAGGGGCCTCGAGTTCCATTGTGCCCATTGGACCATCGGAATGGTTGCCGATAGAGAGCCTAGGAGGCTGAGGCACCCTCTGGCTGGCAGGGATGCAGCTTGGATCACTCTCCTTACTTTTTGGGTCAGCAGAGGGACTTTCTCTGGAGGTAGCTCTATCGTATTTGACCGAGTGTCTAATACAGCCCCCAGGAAGACCATCCTCTGAGAGGGCTGAGCGTTGCTCTTCCCCCAATTTATGAGCCACCCTGGCTCCTGTAGCGTGGAAATTAGGATTTCCCGGTGCTGGGTAAGGGATTCCTGGCTGTTTGAGAGGAGGAGAATGTCGTCCAGGTAATGCTGAACCCTCAGACCTCTCTCTCTCAGGGACGCGATTACCGGGAGGAGGACTTTTGTGAAGGTTCTGGGAGCCGTAGAGATCCCGAACGGAAGGCATCGGAATTGAAAGTGCCGCTGGTTTATTGAGAACCGGAGGAATCTTTGGAATAAGATATGGATTGGGACGTGAAGGTATGAGTCCTGGAGGTCCACGGACAGCATGCAATCCTCTCGGTTTATGGCCTGAAGGATAGATTGGAGCCTTTCCATTTTGAATGACGGAGAGGTTGAGTCTTTTCAGGTCTAATACAGGGCGCAGATCTCCTGACTTTTTCCTGACCAGGAACAGAGGGGAGTAAAACCCCCAATCTCTTTGGGATAGGGGCATTTCCACTATCGCCTCCTTTCGGAGCAACTCCTGGACGTAGTCCATCAGCAACGCCCTTTTTTCCCGAGATGGCGGGAGTTTGGTTGGACAAAAGTGATCCCCCGGGGGGCGTCCCCTGAATGACCACCTGTGCCCGAAATGGACGGTGGCCACCGTCCAGGGGTCCTTGATGATATCAGCCCAGGCCAGCTGAAACTTTGAGAGCCTGGCCCCCACTACTGCTGGCTGGACGGACGCACCTTCAAAAAGACTTCTGGTCGGTGGACGCAGAAGTTTTGGGTTTCTGATATTTGGAGAAGGTCGCCTGGGGGTTCCTCCAGTTCCTCCTATATTCCCTGCCTGGTCTGTAGGCCTTGGCGTCCCTATACTTATCAGGCAGGTTGCGCCTAAAGGGAGGAGGCCTCTGCTGCCTCGGTTTCCTATCTGAGGGGATAAGC
Source organism: Lithobates sylvaticus (assembly GCA_028564925.1). Classification (NCBI taxonomy): domain Eukaryota; kingdom Metazoa; phylum Chordata; class Amphibia; order Anura; family Ranidae; genus Lithobates; species Lithobates sylvaticus. Next base: position 160,783,743 of record CM053036.1, on the reverse strand, counting down.
CCTGATTTTCCACCGGTCACCTTCGATATTGCTGAATCTAATTTTGCCCCAAAAAGGTTTTCACCATCGAAGGGAATGCGGCACCAGTTCGACTTAGAGGCAGGGTCCGCTGCCCAGGGT
>CM053036.1:160764604-160783123 GCA_028564925.1 Lithobates sylvaticus | reverse complement strand
GTTCATTTTGAACCTGACTCCAGGTAGACGGGACTAGCGAAGGAAGTCAATGTCGCCGCCTCCATCGGCGAGAATGACACCTTGATAGCCCCTTGCCCGGTATGGATTTAAAGGGGAAAATCGGCATGGAAGTCCCCCCAAAGTCCATACCAGACCCTTATCCGAGCATGCAGCCTGGCCGGTCAGGAGGTGGGGACGAGCGAGCGCCCCCCCTGTTGAACCGTACCATGCCGCGTGCCCTCAACATGGGGGGTGCTTTGTCCCCATGGGGACAAAGCACCTTATCCCCATGTTGATGAGGACAATGGCCTCTTCCCGACAACCCTGGCCGTTGGTTGTCCGGGTCTGCGGGCAGGGGCTTATCGGAATCACAGAGCCCCCTTTAATAAGGGGGCCCCCAGATTCCGACCCCCACCCTATGTGAATGAGTATGGGGTACATCGTACCCCTACCCATTAACCTGGGGGATGAGAAGACCCCCGAAGTTGGAAGAAGACCCCCGGAGCTGTCTAATAAACTACTTTAAAAACCTGTGTTGTGTTTTTTTTATTGACACTTCTTCCCCCAGGTGAATGGGGGTGGGGGGCCGGTATCTGGGGGCCCCCTTATTAAAGGGGCTCTCGGATTCCGATAAGCCCCCCCGCCCGCAGACCCCGAGAACCAACGGCCAGGGTTGTCGGGAAGAGGCCCTTGTCCTCATAAACATGGGGACAAGGTGCTTTGGGGTGGGGGGGCGGCAGGGCCCCCCCTTCCCCAAAGCACCCACCATGTTGAGGGCACGCGGCCTGGTACATTGACTTCCTTCTCTAGTCCGTCTACCTGGAGTCACGTTCAAAATGAACGGACTTTACTCCATGTGTGGGCAAGTCCGTTCATTTGAAAAGTCCGGCGGACTAGCACACAGACGAGCGGATTATTTTGAGTCTAAACTTCTTTCTAAGTCCGCCGGACTTTTGGGAAGAAAAAGTCCGCCAGAGCCCACACACAAGCGAATTGTCCGCCGGATAGTCCGATCGCGTGTACGTGGAATTTAGGTTTCTTTTTATAGTAGCAAAAGGGTGTCAGTTTTCTTATTTGATTAAAAATTTTTGTTGTTTAAACTACTCTAATGTGACACTAGTGACACTAATACCAATCTGACTTTTTTTGGAATGTGGAAGTTTCATATAGACAAACCGAGCCTCAGTGTAGGCTGCAACTGCTGTGTAGACCCACAGTGCTCTAGGAATCCTTCATCATGTATTGAATGTTTATTTGAATACAAAAATTGCAAAAATAGAAAAAAAGATATAAAACAACTGTTTAAAATTTTTTACACTTTAAAGTGCAACTAAACTAAAATTGCCCAAACACTAATATAATTTCTATTTAATACCTTGGTCTTTTACACTATTAGATGCTCTAGAAAACAGCAATATAACAATGACTATGTGCTTACTGAAGTTATCCATGTATATTACTTAGCTTGCCGACTTGCTAGATTCTTTTTTTTTTTTTTGCGGGTTTAAATAGAATCTGTAATTTTGATGATTTAGTGCAAAGTAACAGTTCCTCTTGAAAAAACAACTGCCACCTGCTGTGATTCACCTTCTCCATGCACCCCAACTGCTCCACTGCTCTGCCCAAACCCTTAGAAAAGTGCTTAGTACCTCTAAGGCCTGAACACCTTTCTCCGGGCAGAAGATAAACTGCGTTAGCAACGCGCCTAAAGCCGCATTTTACAAATTATTTTAGACACGTTCACACACGCCAAGCATTTTGGCGTGAATTTATTTAATTGGCCAGAATATTAATTTATTCTGGCCATTTACATTAACGAATGCTCAAGTTTACATTTAGGCGCCTTTACATGCATTTAGGCACGTCAAGTGTTTTTTTCTTCCCAAACTCCCCTTCTCTCTCAGTTAAATTTTGGTGCGTTGAGATTTCTGCCCCTAAAAGATTCTGCCTCTAAATGCCTATGTGTGCATGGATACATACGCTAACATGAAGGGGCATGTAGAGAAAAGAAAAAAAAACATAAATTGCGTGTAAAATGGGCATTTTTTAGCTGCAGTGTGCATGGGGCCTAAGAATGGAGAAGCATGTGCTTTCTCCTATATCTCTTAACTTAGCCCTGAGCAGCCAATCACCAGGCTTGACCACTGTCACATGTGAGTGAGGAGGACATTAACCCTCTCAAGCGATGACTTCCTCCCACATGGGGCTTTCACAAGGTTTTAACTCTATGTTCCAATAGAGCAGTGGTCTCCAAACTGCGGCCTGGGGGGCCAGATACGGCCCTTTGCTTGCTTTTATCCGGCCCTTGGGGTCAAATAAAACCCCACTGATACCAACAAGGAGACATAATTCCCCCCACTGACACAAATGAAGGTGCAATTCCTTCTGATGACACCAAAATGGGAAACAATTCCTCCCAATGACACCAACAATGGGGCTCAATGACACCAATGATGGGACACAATTTCTCCCAATGACAACAATGATGGGGCATTGTTTACAGTGCCTTGAAAAAGTATTCATACCCCTTGAAAATTTTCCACATTTTGTCATGTTACAACCAAAAACGTAAATGTATTTTATTGGGATTTTATGTGATAGACCAACACAAAGTGGCACATAATAGTGAAGTGGAAGTAAAATTATAAATGGTTTTCAAATTTTTTTTACAAATAAATATCTGAAAAGTGTGGCGTGCATTTGTATTCAGCCCCCTTTACTCTGATACCCCTAACTAAAATCTAGTGGAACCAATTGCCTTCAGAAGTCACCTAATTAGTAAATAGAATCCACCTGTGTGTAATTTAATCTCAGTATAAATACAGCTGTTCTGTGAAGCCCTCAGAGGTTTGTTAGAGAACCTTAGTGAACAAAACAGCATCATGAAGGCCAAGGAACACACCAGACAGGTCAGGGATAAAGTTGTGGAGAAGTTTAAAGCAGGGTTAGGTTATAAAAAAATATCCCAAGCTTTGAACATCTCACGGAGCACTGTTCAATCCATCATCCAAAAATGGAAAGAGTATGGCACAACTGCAAACCTACCAAGACATGGCCGTCCACCTAAACTGACAGGCCGGGCAAGGAGAGCATTAATCAGAGAAGCAGCCAAGAGGCCCATGGTAACTCTGGAGGAGCTGCAGAGATCCACAGCTCCAGTGCGGGAATCTGTCCACAGGACAACTATGAGTCGTGCACTCCACAAATCTGGCCTTTTTGGAATAGTGGCAAGAAGAAAGCCATTGTTGAAAGAAAGCCATAAGAAGTCCCATTTGCAGTTTGCAAGAAGCCATGTGGGGGACACAACAAACATGTGGAAGAAGGTGCTCTGGTCCAATGAGACTAAAATGTAACTTTTTGGCCTTAAAGCAAAACGCTATGTGTGGCAGAAACCTAACACTGCACATCACTCTGAACACACCATCCCCACCGTGAAACGTGGTGGTGGCATCATCATGTTGTGTGGATGCTTTTCTTCAGCAGGGACAGGGAAGCTGGTCTGAGTTGATAAGAAGATGGATGGAGCCAAATACAGGGCAATTTTAGAAGAAAACCTGTTAGAGTCTGCAAAAGACTTGAGACTGGGGACGGAGGTTCACCTTCCAGCAGGACAACGACCCTAAACATACAGCCAGAGCTACAATGGAATGGTTTAGATCAAAGCATATTCATGTGTTAGAATAGCCCAGTCAAAGTCCAGACCTAAATCCAATTGAGAATCTGTGGCAAGACTTGAAAATTGCTGTTCACAGATGCTCTCCATCCAATCTGACAGAACTTATTTTGCGTAGAAGAATGGGCAAAAATGTCACTCTCTAGTTGTGCAACGCTGGTAGAGACATATCCAAAAAGACTCGCAGCTGTAATTGCAGCGAAAGGTGGTTATACAAAGTATTGACTCAGGGGGGCTGAATACATATTTATTTGTAAAAAAATAAAAATGCACATGCACACACTTTTCACATATTTATTTGTAAAAAAAAAATTTGAAAACCATTTATCATTTTCCTTCCACTTCACAATTATGTGCCACTTTGTGTTGGTCTATCACATAAAATCCCAATAAAATACATTTACGTTTTTGGTTGTAACATGACACAAAATGTGGAAAATTTCAAGGCCTTGTGCCTCGGACCTCCAGACCATCTAGCACCCATCCCTAGTGCTAGTACACAAACGATGTATCTCTTCCAGCTCTGTGCCTTTCCTCCACAGCTGCCAGATGTTCTGTCTCTCATAGACTCTCTCTGGTTTGGGGCACCTCTGACCCTTAGGTGAGACTCTGTCTCTCAGCTTCTTGGCCTGTCCTGTCCTGTCCTTGACAGCACGGTGCAGATATGCACCTACCATCTTACTTTACAATCACTGATTCCCCTTCTGGAGGGTGGGGCACTGACCTCTAATCCTGTTTCTACTAAAAGAACAGCACACACCTGCTATTAGTGGGCCTGTTTTCTACAAAACCTGGCCCAGACTGCCTTATCACCCAGTGGCATGGCCTTGCTGTGCCACAGTTTACAAATATGAATTTGCATTCAGGCACCTTGGGTTGTGCTGTGTGTGTTATGCTTCGAAATTAGCATTCTGCATTTTACAGCGATTGCTAACTAACAGTCTTAGTGAATAAAAGGTGCAGTAATTCTGAGCAATCACTCAGAATCCATCATGTACTAGTCCGACTTAAGCACAGTGAATTGTGATTGGATGCTATGAACCTAGGAATGAGAATTCTATACTGCAAAGGGTACATAGTACATACCTAATGCACACAGCCTGAAGTTATGCCATCAATACATGCTTACAGACTCATATCCATGACCCTTTTTTTAGTTGTAACCTTACTTATTTTCCTTTCTTAAATTATATATAAAGTGTGTGTGGGGGGTTGTATCCCTAATTGCTTGTTTGGATTAGGAACAAATCTCTTGTCAATAAGAGGCATAAGATAGCTAGCAAAGGAACTAAGCGGAAAAACTAACAAGTCAATTCTAACCATGGCCTTATGGTGACAAAGAGGTTAACCTATACATTCATGCACAGAGTGATCAATGAAAACACTTCCGATCATAGCCTGCCCATCTGTCCCTTTGGTATCCAATGCTGACTATACAACCATCCATCTTTACTCTTGTGTATTGACCAACTGGTCGCCTTATTGTTTTTTTCCCACAGGGGACTGTATCGGCCATCTTAACCAAGTGTACAAGGGATGAAGGATTTATTCCCGTCAATAAAAACCTCTGGTAAGTGCTACTGAATTCAAGTGGAGCATTGCTATAACAAAGCCTCATCATTATTCAGTCTAAACTTAGCCATTAACATCCCTTCAAATTCGCTCTCTCCATAGCTGGAGGGGCTATGCTGTGCCCAGAGGCATTATTACTGTTAATAAACTTGTTTTGCTTGTATTAATTAAAATGGCACTCTAGAGTTTCCCCCAATTTATTTTACACACATATTTTAGTTATTAAAAGGCATATTACATTTTTGCATAGCAATTTCACATTAAGTCCATTTACTGCCTAGTTGATTTATTAAGTTTCCTGGTTTATACAGCACTGTCATATTTTGCAGCATTTGCTGAAGATTATTTCAGTGGCTGAAGAGAAGTGCGAGAATACAACTCATGGTATAATCTAATACAAATTTAAATATACTACAAGGTTTTAATATGTGCAATTTTGTGTTTTATATAAAAAAAAACAGAAAGGCTGGTGCATTCCAGCTATTCAATAAGATATTAAACAGTTACAAAATGAACATGGATGTCTGTAACCTTCTATCCAATATAATTAAATTTAGATAGTCACAGCGATCAATATCTCAATTGTGTTTTTATATGTTAAAACTAAGGAATTAAAATAGATGTAAACCCTAACTGGATGACAGTTAGTTTCCTAAAGCAATTCTTTTTTCTCACCTTTTTTTTTTTCATTCTTTGTTACATTTCAGTGTTGCTGTTCTTCTACTGCTATTTCCAGTCTACATATTTGGCTGTATGGCATTTCTAAAGTTGGGTTTCTTGATGTGACAACAGTTGACCATGTCTGTGCAATTTTGCAGTCTTGTAGTCTCCATCAGCTACCCATGTGACAGAGGAACAATGCAGGAGTGCAACTGGTAGATAGTGACAGAAGAACCTAATATAAGAAGTACCTAAACAAGGGCCTTCATTTTAGAATCTCCAGATATTCTTCTCAGTGGAAGCTGCAGATTTAAAAAGATTGAAATTACTATTGAAATTACAATAATATGTTAGAAATTATGAGATTTTAATGTTTGGATATACACATACTTATAGTATACCAGCCTTCATCAAGATAATGCTTCCATAAGTGCTACTGGATGCAAAGCTACAGACAAGATTTTTGAAAAAGGGTCACAGCTGGAAACCCAGCAGCCATGGGCCCAGTACTGATTGCCACCTCTGCTGCCTTCTTACTTATGTACCAAATAGACTCACCTACACTGCTTTGTAAACCAGATCAACAAGATCTGTGTAACTTTGTGAGCGCTTTTCAATGTAGTGTAGCGCTGGCTCCTGACAAGCAGGCGCTATTATTTTTTCAACATTAAGTTGTCTGAAGCCACAGTTTCTCTAAATTACTGGTTTCTGTACCAGTCCAGCGAGGTTGCACTGGGTTCTCCTTGACCGCAGGTGTCGCTGTCACCGCCGGCAAGAGTAGAAACGCAGCTTAGCTGGATGCATTGAATGTCACCTGTTGCTCGGATCCAGCCCAGGGGAAGTGTTTTCTTTTTTTGTTAGTTTTGTTTACGGGTCCCTCCTGACCCAGACCCCATGGCCCTCCTGGCCTTGGGTGCGGAGCTATGTATCCTGTGTCTCAGGGCTGGCTGGCTCGAGGCAGCGCAACTGAGAGGATAGGCCTGAGTGAGTCTCGGGGCCTATTGATCCAGGGATGGTCCGGTGCCATCTCATCTGAAGGGAGAGGCCCAGAAACTGAAGGACCCAGGGGAGGACTCTTTCAAGAGAAGACCGTGCACAAGGCTGGTATCTCTGAAGGAGCCTGGAGGCTCAGTTGAAGGACACAATCTGGATCACTATACCTACAGTACCGTCGGTTCGGCTGAAAGAGACTGGTATTGTATGGAAGTACTTTTAAATTTCTCAGTGACGCTTAAGTTCAAATTCACAAGTCTGTGGCAGAGACTGTGTTAGATACCCCACCGGCTTCTAGGTCCAGTGAGAGGGGCTTATCCGGTGGTGGCTGGATCTAGAGAGTGGAACCATTGTCTTTTTGATCCAAAAGAATTCTTAAACCCGCAGTACTAGGTGCCTGAACTCATCCCTAACCCTCTACCCTTTATTGAAAGACTTTACTTCTTTTATGAATAAATAATCATAAAAAGGACTAAGTATTGGAAATTCACATTCTTTGGGTCACTTTCCACGGGATCCCCAAGACGGAGATGCAAGCAGGTGAGGTAAAGGTAAGCCCAAATAAAACCAGCAGCTCCTTCGGGAGATTAGTGCTACAGTAGATAAAAAGAAAGGTCTGGAGAAATATAGTTTACTTGTTATACTTTCACATGTTTCCCTTTCTCTCAATTTTTATTCACAAATCTATCTCTGTATGAACGATTTCTTATTCTAATGAGCCCATTATGATGGCCACGAACAGCCTTCAAAGAGCAAGCAATGTTCCCAATTCTGAGTGTGGCTTGCTATTACAGGACTATATCTAATGTATATTTTAGGGAGCACTGATGAATGTCTCACATGATCGGAGAGTGAATTATCAAATCTACCCCAGTATCCCAATCGTAGTGTCAGGCAAGGGTGGTCCCTGGCACTGGACAGAGTCATTCAAGGACAGGCAGATATTTTCCCTGATGTGTCACTCTCCAGTTGTACTTAGTCATAGTCCTGCATAGTTATATTGTTCTTTTCCTTTCCATAAACAGGTAAACACACATATATTAACATTAACATACATTTTTTTAGTTTTTGTTAGGTTTTAAGAATAATGCACTGAGTTGGATTCACAGTCATTGAGTCCACCATAGTAAATATGGATGAAGAGGATGAAGAGAGGTTCCAAACAATAGAAAACATTTATTACATGCACTAGTTTGTTGCATAATACTGTTTTTATACAGAACAATATTGCATATTTATATTATTGTACTAGCTGTAGCATAAGTCCTGCAAGGCATGTTGCAGCTACTTGACAATAATTTACAGCACTGTGCTTTAGTGATTGTAGATTCTCCAGGGAAATGTATCCCTTTTGACTCTGGTAACCCTATCATTATGAGCCAGTAAACAGTGTTCATTAGGTTAACAGCAGCAGATATCTCTGTTAAACAGCAGAAATGATATAGTCAGCATAAACCAATGGCTTGAAAATGTAAAGTATTCAATCCTGTACATTGATACTTTATACATTTTTGTAGACCTCTTATTCATAGCCAGAGAAGAGGTGAGGAATTTCATTACTATCTGGCCACTTTTCAGGGCAACCTGAAGAGCAGGTCCCAATATGCCAATTAAGTAAGGTAATTTACACTCAGTCAGGGAGAGTTTATGAACAAAAGCACTCTCACCGGGCCCAAGACAGGTCTGGCCATAGAAAGTAATGGTTTGTCTGCCCAGTCCCCTTCCTCAGCTCTGAAAATGTGACACACTGAGGCCCTTATTTCATGTTGCAAGGCCAGTGATGTCAGTCCTGATGTAGCTGATGTAGCTACAGAATTTTTCAGAGAGGCGGGGACCCTATCCCCAATTGGGAAGACACACACAAATAATTAAAAAATAATAAGAGTTTATAACTATTCCCCACTTTGTCCCAAACTAAAAAAAAAAAAAAAAAAAAGGCTATAAAAATAAAAGTGCACTTCTTCTTAAAAACAATCCAAGAGTGTTTTGTGTTCCTCACTTTAAGAATTGGGGCTAGGGCTATGCTCATTTGCGTGGAATATCAAGCTGCAAAGGGCCCTCCAGGGTTTATAGCCCCTAATACATATAAAATGTTGGTTGATCAAGTGCTAGGACTTCTTGCTGTCACTTTGACCTAGGTGCTTCTCAGTTGTAGGACCGGTGGGAAGTTGGAGGCATTTTTCATGATGTCCCAAATATTCTCCCAGTTTGTAATATCCAGGTGGTGTTAAACAGTAGTGATTAGCCATTGTTCAGATGCCAAATCTGAACCCATTTGAAGTCAACAAGAGCCAAATCAGTAATGGCCATTTTCTAGGCTAATAGGTAAGGGATTGTCCAAAGCAACATAAAAAATTCCTTTGAAATTCTGTTTGGTGCTAAGCAGTGATTTAATTAGTGCTTAATAAGAAACATTAAAAATGCTAAATTGCTTCAAATAACTTGCCTGCCTGTGAGGTGTTGCAACTGTGCAATGTATACAACTTAGCACAGCAAAGCTAACATCTACAAAGAAATAAAATGCTGCTTAAATTGCCTATAAAAAATAGCTCCATTTCCAGAAATACCCTCTTTAGATTTCTCTCCCAGGTCTATGGTGCCCTGCTTTAATGTGGACTGGCTGTCAGTCTCAGGTAAGCCCACCACCTCTCACTAGGTAACCCACGCAGTTTACCTAGAGGGTCCACATTGGCATAGTAGGCATCCTGACACTCAGTAAGAGCATTTAGCACCAATTTGGAGTCTTGGGATATGGTATTCATATTCATTTTCAATAAGCAATAGTAAGCCCTGCTTTGCAGGGAATCTTTGGGTACATAACATAAAATTAAAATGTTTTAAAAGGTTTCTTCCAATATGAGCCATAATACTGTGGAATAGTTTCCCCAACAACTGTTTTTTTGCAGACACTACAGGCACAGGTACAGGCTGAACTGTAAACAGGCAAACAGCTAAATACACAGATGAAATACATATATGGGAGATTTTTTTATCTACCAAATGATTTGTATTTCTGTGTATCAAGTTTCGAGAGTTACACAGCTTGGTAACACAGTACAGTCCCGTCTGACAGAGGAGGAGACCTGATTTTACTCTGACACAGTTAAAGTGTTTTTTTTAATAACAAACATTTCTATACTTACCTACTTTGCAATGGAATTGCACAGAGCGTCCCGAATCTCCTCTTCTCGGGTCCCCCACCAGCGCTCCAGGATCCTCCTTTGTGTCCAGCCGCTTCCCATGGGGTCACTTGTGCATGCTCGATCCCAAGCCCGCTACTGCGTCCATTGACACAAACAGCGGGACTCGGCCCTGCCCCCGCTCCCTAGTCACTGGCTTTGATTGACAGCAGTGGGAGCCAATGGCTCCCAGTGCCCCAGCACAGCCAATAAGACCCTGAAGTGAGGGGAGAGAAGAGCTGCAGACGTGCACAGCATTGGATCGAATGAGGGCTCAGGTAAATAAAAGGAGGGGGGTAAGGGGGGATACTGATGCCTAAACATTTTTTACCTTAACCACTTGTCCACTGGGCACTTATATCCCCTTCCTAACCAGGCCAATTTTCAGATTTCAGTGCTCTCACACTTTGAATGCCAATTACTCAGTCATGTATCTGGGTGAGGAGATGGGGGAAGGGGATTGAACAGGATGGACGTGTAGCGAAGGAGCTCCTCCTAGGTCTGGGAAACCACCTGCAGCTGACCACAATGAGCTACAGATGATCCCCACCTACCCTCCCTAAGCCGACGATATGCTGCTCTGACCACAGCTGAAGGACACATCTTTTCAACCTCTCTGCAGCTTAGCTTGCTGGCTGGCGGTAAGCGCAAATAGCGGTGAAAAGGCTCCAAGAAAAGCGCTGGGATATAATCCCAAGAGAGACAGAAAAAGCTCCCAGCGATCTCTTATCTGCAGTGATGGGAACGAGACGTCCCCAGAGTGCTGACTAAAGGTAACACAACAGATCAATGTTGCAGCAACCACCGCTGTGAAGACTACATGAAGCGGAGGTCTCCACAGGGAATCCCTAGAGTGACTGTGCAGGACTAACGGAACCAGCAGATAAGTACCCTATTTCATATACCCTACAGACTAAAGGTAAAGCGGAGGGGACCGACAAAAAAACCCCGTTCTTTTCCCTTTTCTTTTTCCCTTTGGATATGTGTTATGACATAAAAATTGAAAAGGAATAACTGTATAATAAAGGGTATTAAGGGCATAAACGTCACGTCACTCTAGTGGGACCTACACTGTAGTGGGACCTACAGAAACCAGCAGAAAAACACCCAAATATAACCCTCCTGTAGAGAGAAAGACCTCACCGTAAAAGGGTTGAATAATTACATAACTGTACAGAATACCCATTAAAGATATTCCTGGTATATCTGATAAACTTTGCTGACAGTTAACAAAGAATACAGAGTACAATAAAGAGTTTTGAAGGGAAAGGGAAAAAAAAAGAAGAAAAAAAAAGGGGAAGTTTAACCTAATGAAAAATGGACGGCTAAAAAAGGATTTAAATTGGGGGTGAAGATAGTGCAACCCGGGAGATACCTCCCCACCAGACAGACTAAAAAAGTTATAAGAAAGACCCCTACAACTACCCAAGAGAACAACATTCCATATATATATGGAATATATGATCAGTGGAATATACACTTCTCTTGAGAGGAAAAGGTTTTTTTTTTTTTTTTTTTTTTTTTTTTTTTTTTTTGGTTGTTTGCTTTCCATCTACTACTTTGAAACAGATAAAAACTCTATAAGGATGCCACCAAAAAGTACACACACTCAGAAAACAAAGAGAGGATCCACAGGTGGAACAACAAAAAATCAGATTAAGCCACATTCTGCACAGAACTCAGATATAAAGGGGTTTTTCAAACAGCCATTAATATCGCCACAGCAAGACGCAGAGACTTCCACTGAATTGCATTTTGCTTCACCCAGTATGAGCCCAGAGCTCCCACTCAACAATAGCCCCATAGGGAGTACACAATATCCCATAATGGACACAACGAGATCAACAAACAATCCCAACTGGGACATACAGACACACTTAAAATCACTACCAACTAAAGAGGATATGGATAATTATGTCTATAGATTAGAGACTACATATAAAGAGCAAATAAATTCATTGAAGGTATCCTTAATAGACACCCAAGAGCATATGAATATCATAGATGCCAAAATCCTGACGATCGACCAGAAAACACTTACCCTGGAAGAAAAAATAATAGAACATGATCGATTAATAAAACAAATAAGAGATTCAACAGATGAACTCGAGAATAAGAATAGACGTAACAATATAAAAATAAGAGGACTTCCAGAATCAGTAGACACCGAGAATCTGAAACAAATATTACAACATATATTTAATATTTTATTACAACAACCTGAGACAACAGCAATAGAGATCGATCGAGCACACAGAATTCAAGGACCCAGAGATCCCAATCAAACGAGACCTAGAGACATAATATGTAGAATACATTTTTTCCAAACCAAAGAAAATATAATGATAGCAGCAAGAACACAAAGGGAATTCAAGTATGAGGGAGCTCAACTTATATTCTTACAAGATCTATCTAAACATACATTAAATAAGAGAAGAGCGGTGAAACCACTACTGGAGCTATTGAGAGAGAAGGGATTCCTTTATAAATGGGGATCCCCCTTTCAAGTAATAGTGTACCAAGAAGGCCAGAAGACGGTGTTTCGGAGTATTGAAGATCTACAAGAATTCCTCAACCATTTGGGACTCCCTCTGATAGAACTGCCCTTGTGGGCCCAGATATATTAAATCTCTTCAGAATGAAATGAGGGGGAAAGAGAAGGGAAAGAGATACATAATTTCCCCCTTCTCCCCTTTTTTCTCTCTTTTTTTTTTTTTTTTTTTTTTTTTTTTTTTTTTTTTTCCCCCTCTCCTTCTTTTTTCGGAGAAGGGGGAGATGGGAGGGTGAGGGGAGGGAGAAAAGAGGGAGGTTTAGGAATAGGGTACAAACAGTAACCATCACAATATACACTGCGGATATGTAATAGATAAAGAGGAAATAATGTTAATATTAGAAGTGATCAGGGAAAAGACCAGAATCATTTGAGTATGAATAAGGGCACATTTTTTTTTTTTTTTTTTTTTTTGGAACACATCACATAACTTTACCATATCTACACAAGGACTCACATTTTTGGGGGCGGACATAGGACCGGGGAGGGAAGGGTAGAAGGGAAAGGGATACACCGATCACATGCCTGTACACTAATATTATATATACACGACACGGACACACCAGACACAATGTATAATCTATTACTTACACACACATCTCTAGAGGAGGGGGAAATGGAACGAGGGAGGAGAACAAGGGGGATTGGGGAGATTCCAAAAGAATTGGCCTCCCCTCCCCCCCTAGGTGCTCCCCCCTCTTTAATTTTTATTTTTTAAATTTTTAAATTTTTTTTTTTTATTATTAAAAAAAAAAATTTTTTTTTTTTTTATTTTTTTAAAAGGGTTTTTTTTTTTTTTTTTTTTTTTTTTTTATTATAAATTTTTTTTTTTTTTTTTTTTTTTCTTTCTTTTTTTGGGGAGAAAAATGGGGTAACAGGGACTCAAAATTAAATGCATAGAGTTATAAATATAATATGTCAGAATATAATGAAAATATGATAAAAATGTATAAATTGTAATGTACCTGAAAAATGGACACTTATGAGCTGTGGGCTTTTGGGAAATTGGTTTGCTCCCATTGGATACAATTGATTCAATCTTCCTCTGCCCTCCAAAAAAAACGACCCTCTGCGGAGGGGAGGGAGTGGGTGGGGTGGAGGAGAGAGAGAAAATTTCCTCCCCTTTTTTTTTCCTCTAGGTTTTTTTTTTTTTTTTTTTTTTTTTTTTCTCCTTTCCCTCTCCTTTTCCTCCCTTCTCTCTCTCCTTCTCTCTCTGCCCACTCTATCCCCACAACGAAGAGCAGAGGAAATAAACTGTATAGATTATGCACCAATAAACCACATTGTATCCATGGGAAACAACCCAAATACCAATCTGTAATAATGGAATAACAGAATGGAAAAGACGTATATATACCACATAAACTGTCGGCTTTCAAATATAACTTCAAAGGTGAGGGGGGAGGGGGAGGGGAAGAGGATAGGAGAACTAACATAAGTAACACAATAATAATAGCTCATGAAGGTGATAAATAAGATGTAGGATTAAAATACCCATTAAAATCCTACATCATTTAAACTAAACTATTCCCAGACCAGGGACACGTCCTAACCCTAAGGAAATCCCTATATACCCCCAAATAGGGAACTTACATTGTAAGGGTAGACTCAACGAGTCATTTAGAGAATGATAAAGTATGAAAGTTTTAATCTCAAGTGAGTAGAACACCAAAGAGCATTTGACTCTTAGTGCGAGTGAACGTGAATTACAGAAGAGAAGCTTTTTTTTAAAAAAGAATAAAAAATATTAAATTTTTTTTTTTTTTTTTTTTTTCCTTTCCTTCTTTCTTCTTTTTCTTTTCTCTCTCTCCTTCCTTCTCCCTCTTCCCCTCTCCCCCCCCCTTTTGCTCTCTCCCTTTTCCCTCCTCTAGACCCCCTATTGTCGAAATATGACAGCTATTAAAGTTTGTTCTTTCAACACAAGGGGACTAAATGTAGCATCTAAGAGATCACAAATCTTATATTCTCTCCAGAAACAAAATGTAGGAATTATTCTCTTCCAGGAAACGCACTTCCGTACAAATCAACTACCAAACATACAAAATAGACAATATCCCAACTGGTATCACGATACATACCCATATTCAAAATCCAGAGGGGTCTCAATAGTAATTCATAACTCAATACCTCATCAGGTTTTAGAAAAATGGACAAGTCGAGAGGGCAGAGCACTATTGCTAAAGCTGAATATATACGGACAGATATACACTTTTATTAATATCTATCTACCAAATATAGATCAAATTAAAACAGGCATTCAACTACTAACAAAGATGATGATTAAAGCAGAAGGGACAATCATAATTGGAGGAGACTTCAATTTTGTTCTAGATCGAAATATGGATACCACATCAAAGACAGGACCTCAAAAGAAAAGTGAGAAAAGAGCATTTAAAAAACTACTAGAACAATACCAACTAATAGATATATGGAGAATAACAAATCCAAGTATAAAAGACTATACATTTTACTCCCAGGTACACGATACATACCATAGACTGGACTACTTTTTGATAAACTCCTCGGCGATTGCAACAACCTCTACCCCCGAGATAGGGAATTTCATATGGTCAGACCATGCACCCATCTACCTAACTATAGATACAATAAATAAAAGTATGCCTAGAGGTACATGGAAATTAAATGATAATTTACTATTTGATGAATCCTGTAGAACTGAAATTGCTTCCGCGATATTGAACTTTACATCAGACCACATAGAAGATAATACATCACTCCCAAATCAATGGGAAGCCCTTAAATGTATAATAAGGGGCCTCCTTATTAAACATGGGTCTAGATTAAAAAAAATGAAAAACAATAGGTTAAAAGAATTGATACAAGAAATTTCGGCATTAGAGAAACACCATAAACAGAATACAACACGAGAAACATTAATGGTCCTCTCGGATAAAAGAGTAGAGTTGAGAACGATATTGAATGAACAATCACTTCGAATTAGAGACAAAAATCGCGCCCTATATTACCATCAAGAGAATAAACCAGGTAAAATATTAGCTGGAGCTTTAAAACAACAAACAAGAACTACATCAATTCCCAAAATTAAAACAGACTCAGGGGAACTGACGTATGATCCCAAAAAGATTATGGAAACTTTCCATACATTTTACTCTGGGTTATATAACCTACCTAACCGACTAACAAAACAAAACCTAGAAGACCTTGACCAAAAGGTAAAACAATACATAACAGAAACCCCGATACCACCACTACCTGATAGCGATATAGAACAACTTGAGAATGAATTCTCAGAAACGGAAATACAAATAGTAATAGACTCACTGACAATAGGTAAAAGCCCAGGGCCTGACGGATTTACCCCACGCTTTTATAAATTATACAAAGACCTGCTTATCCCAGTTTTAAAACGCACATTTAACTCTGTATCTATAGCTCAGCCATTTGTATCACAAAGTATGCAGGCATATATATCTCTCATACCCAAACCCGATAAAGACCATACACTATGTGGAAACTATAGACCGATCTCCCTGACGAATATAGATCTCCGAATCTACTCTAAAGTTATAGCCAATAGGCTTACCCCTAAACTACCAACAACGATACATTTAGACCAAGTAGGATTCGTGGAGGGAAGGGAAGCGAGAGATAACACCTTTAAAACTTTGACATTAGTCGAATATGCGAAAAGACACGCCATCCCATCCTGTCTATTGGCAGTAGACGCTGAAAAAGCGTTCGACAGGGTGGGATGGCGATTCTTTGAAGAGACATTGAAACAATGGGGACTGGGCCCTAGATTATTAGAAAAGATTCTGGTTTTATATCAGAATCCAACGGCCAAAATTCGAGCAAATGGGGAATTATCAGACACGATAACAATACGAAACGGAACCAGACAGGGATGTCCCTTATCCCCACTGATATATGTTTTAACTATGGAACATCTGATGACAGCAATCCGGATAAATAAGGATATACAAGGAATTAGAATAAAAGATCAGGAATATAAACTTTCAGGATACGCAGATGATCTATTATTATATATTACAAACCCCATAGTGACGCTACCCAATCTAATAAAAGAATTCAAACGCTTTGCTGAAGTTAGTAACTTCAAAGTTAATTATAATAAAACGGAAGCCTTAAACATTTCACTTACTACAAACACTGTTGATACTCTTAAAAGGAATTTCTCTTTTAAATGGCAAAATAGTACTATTAAATACCTAGGAATATTTATCCCCAATGACATCAGAAAACTCCAAGAAAACAACTATGTCCCACTAATACAAAAAATAACGAAACTACTTCAAAATTACAACAAAGGAATTTTCTCTTGGACAGGGCGTATAAATATTATAAAAATGGACATACTTCCCAAAATACTATATATATTCCAAACAGTTCCAATATTTCCCCTCAAAAACATATTGAATACTCTACGAAAACTGATAGGCAGCTTCATCTGGGCGGGTAAACCAGCAAGAGTCAGCAGGGAAACACTTATAAGATCTAAAAAAGACGGGGGTTTGGCCCTTCCGGATTTATCCACATACCTTAAGGCATCCCTGATCACTAGGATTTTGGATTGGTTTCATAATAAAGGAACTAAACAATGGGTGGAACTAGAGGAAGAAATTATGAATATAAATTTAAAAATACTACCATGGATAAAAAAAGAGAATAGACCATTAAGACAAGAAATGCCATTTTTGATTGAAGCAACACTGAAAACATGGGACGGACTGATGAAAAGGGGAATAGGGTCATCATATATAGGCCCAATGACACCCCTCTTCGGCAATCCCGATTTCCCCCCAGCAAATGAATCCAGAACCTTTTTAAAATGGGAGAAAAAAGACAACATCAGAATAGTACAAACAATGGAAAACAAAAAACTTATTCGACTAGAAGACATGGGTAGAGAACATGCACACAAATGGATACAACACAGACAGCTTCAGGAATATATAAATACTCTTGAGAAAACAGGAATACTGGACAGAACACCCACAACATTGGAAACATTATTATTACAAGAACAAAGACCCATACATAATCTTTCCAACATATATAAATATTTAATTTCAAACAGTAACACACAAGAGTTAAAATATGTAAGAAAATGGGAACAGGAGATGGAAGAGGCCATACCCAGAGAGAAATGGGACAAAGCAATTTTACTAACACACAAAATGTCTCTATCCAATAGACATCAGGAAAGAAACTACAAACTACTAGTGAGATGGTACAAATGCCCAATTGACCTGTATAAAATTAATGTAGAAAATGATAGCACCTGTTGGAGATGTCAAAAAGCAACCGGGACTATGTCACATATCTGGTTTTTATGCCCAAAGGTGTACATATTCTGGGAAAAAATATTTAAGATATATAGCGAGATGACAGATATAAACATACAACCAGAAATAAAGATCGCTATTTTATCAATGATACCAGGTACGATCAAAAAGATAAGAAAAGGGATACTAAAACACTGTTTAACCGCAGCTAGAACAGTAATAGCAAGGAAATGGAAAAACAATATAGCACCCTCAATTGAGGAATGGATCATAGAAATGGATGATATGCGTTCACTGGAAGAGAGGATTATAAAGGAAGAGGATCCCAAAGATCACATAAACGAAACTTGGCAAAAATGGAGAGACTATAGGATGTCGTCCTTATTGCTGCGGACGATATGAGAGGGAGGGGGGAGGAGGGAGGACGGGAGAGACCTTGTCAAAATCCCCTTTTTTTTTTTTTTTTTTTTTCCTCCTTTTTTTTTTTTTTTTTTTTTTTTCTCTTTCTCTCTTTTTCTTTTTTTTTTCTCTCTCTACTGGACACTAATATGAATGAAGAGAGTATGATAGATTGTTTGATAAGTTTTAATGACATATGATGGG
>CM053036.1:160673509-160764108 GCA_028564925.1 Lithobates sylvaticus | reverse complement strand
TCTTATAGCCTAGGCCATCTTTATGTAGAGAAACAATTTGTTTTTTCAGATCCTCAGAGATCTTTGCCATGAGGTGCCATTTTGAACTTCCAGTGACCAGTATGAGAGAGTGAGAGCGATAACACCAAATTTAACACACCTGCTCCCCATTCACACCTGAGAACTTGTAACACTAATGAGTCACATGACATCGGGAGGTAAAATGGCTAATTGGGCCCAATTTGAACATTTTGACTGCGGCGGTTGGTCGGGAAGCAGTTAACGGCTGTGTGTTCAGTTATTTTGAGGGGACAGCAAATTTACACTGTTTTACAAGCTGTACACTCACTACTTTACATTATAGCAAAGTGTCATTTCTTCAGTGTTGTCACATGAAAAGATATAATAAAATATTTATAAAAATATGAGGGGTGTACTCACTTTTGTGAGATACTGTGTATATATATATATATATATATATATATATATATATATATATTTATATATATATATATATATATATATATATATACTACACTGTATATATATATATATATATATATATATATATATATATATATATTAATAAACTGGCTGCACTGTATATATATTCTACACTGACTCTGCACTGTATTTATTGGCCTGCACTCCACTAACTAACCTGCCTAATTTAGCTCAAGTTATCTCAATGTCTTCACATTATCACACTACATACAGCCGCCATGTAAGCAGCCTTATATAGTGTGGGGTGTGGAGTTATCCGCCTGAGCCATGATTGGCTAAATGCACCCTGCATTTGGCCAATCATGGCTCTCACAGCAGACCACGCTTTGATTGGCCAAAGCATGCAGGTCAGGTGCATGCTTTGGCCAATCAGCAGCCGTCAATGCACTGCGATACTGCAGTGCATTATGGGGCGCCCCGTGGGGGCTCGAATTTGCCACGAACGCCCCATATGTTTGTTTATTCTGCAAACAAACGAACGACGGATGTTCGAGTTGAACTTACATTCAACTCGAACATCCTGACCATCCCTACTGAGGAGGCAGCCTTGCTAAGCCAGTGTGTACATAATTGTTGTCTAGTAATGCTCGGTTCACATTTAAAAGGAGTCCAGTGCAGTTTTGTTCACCAGTTCAGGTGTGATTTAGGAATGATTTTTTACTTGAAATCGCATCTGAACCAGACTGAAAAATTTACAGGATGCTTTTTAAGAATTCACTGCGATCGGCCTTCGGATATGTGAGCCAGCTCCATAGAGAAGGCCGGCAGTTCACATGTCATGCGAATTGGATGCGGTTCAAAATGCATCCAATTTGCATATACGTGAACCCAGCCTAACACTACACCTGAGGGTTCAAAATATTTATACATTATTATAACATTTATACATTTTTTAGTTTTTTTTCTATAAATGTTGCAACTTTTATTGACACAATATTTTAAGTGGTTACTTATTATTCTGCATGCGCTTATGTGTCAAATTATCTTTTAAGCCTATTTACAGTGGTGTGAAAAAGTGTTTGCCCCCTTCCTCATTTCCTGTTCCTTTGCATGTTTGTCACACTTAAGTGTTTCGGAACATCAAACCAATTTAAACAATAGTCAAGGACAACACAAGTAAACACAAAATGCAATTTGTAAATGAAGGTGTTTATTATTAAAGGTGAAAAAAAATCCAAACCATCATGGCCCTGTGTGAAAAAGTGATTGCCCCCTAAACCTAATAACTGGTTGGGCCACCCTTAGCAGCAACAACTGCAACCAAGCGTTTGCGATAACGTGCAATGAGGCTTTTACAGCGTCCTGGAGGAATTTTGGCCCACTCATCTTTGCAGAATTGTCCTAATTCAGTTACATTAGAGGGTTTTCGAGCATGAACAGCCTTTTTAAGGTCATACCACAACATCTCAATAGGATTCAGGTCAGGACTTTGGCTAGGCCACTCCAAAGTCTTCATTTTGTTTTTCTTCAGCCATTC
The DNA here is from genome assembly GCA_028564925.1 of Lithobates sylvaticus. Classification (NCBI taxonomy): domain Eukaryota; kingdom Metazoa; phylum Chordata; class Amphibia; order Anura; family Ranidae; genus Lithobates; species Lithobates sylvaticus. The sequence goes on along the minus strand of CM053036.1, from coordinate 160,762,148 downwards.
GGTGGTGGACTTGCTGGTGTGTTTTAGGATCATTGTCCTGCTGCAGAACCCAAGTTCGTTTCAGCTTGAGTACACGAACAGATGGTCGGACATTCTCCTTCAGGATCTCTTGGTAGACAGCAGAATTCATAGTTCCTTTTATCACGGCAAGTCTTCCAGGTCCTGAAGCAGCAAAACAGCCCCAGACCATCACACTACCACCACCATATTTTACTGTTGGTATAATGTTCTTTTTCTGAAATGCAGTGTTCCTTCTACGCCAGATATACTTGGACACACACCTTCCAAAGAGTTCCACTTTTGTCTCATCGGTCCACAGAATGTTGTCCCAAAAGTCTTGGGGATCATCAAGATGTGTTGTGGAGAAATTGAGACGAGCTTTGATGTTCTTTTTGCTCAGCAGTGGTTTTCTCCTTGGAACTCTGCCATGCGGGCCATTTTTGCCCAGTCTTTTCCTGATGGTGGAGGCATGAACGCTGACCTTAACTGAGGCAAGTGAGGCCTGCAGTTCCGTGGACGTTGTTGTGGGGTCTTTTGTGACCTCTTGGATGAGTCGTCGCTGCGCTCTTGGGGTAATTTTGGGCGGCCGGCCACTCCTGGGAAGGTTCACCACTGTTCCATGTCTTCGCCATTTGTGGATAATGGCTCTCACTGTGGTTCGCTGGATTCCCAAAGCTTTGGAAATGGCTTTATAACCCTTTCCAGACTGATAGATCTCAATTACTTTCTTTCTCAATTGTTCCTGAATTTCTTTGGGTCTCGGCATGATGTGTAGCTTTTAAGGATCTTCTGGTGGACCTTACTGTGTCAAGCAGCTCCTATTTAAGTGATGCCTTGATTGTGAACAGGTGTGGCAATAATCAGGCCTGGGTGTGGCTAGAGAAATTGAACTCAGGTGTGGACAACCACAGTTATAGTATGTTTTAACAAGGGGGGCAATCACTTTTTCACACAGGGCCATGATGGTTTGGATTTTTTTTCACCTTTAATAATAAACACCTTCATTTACAAATTGCATTTTGTGTTTACTTGTGTTGTCCTTGACTATTGTTTAAATTGGTTTGATGTTCCGAAACACTTAAGTGTGACAAACATGCAAAGGAACAGGAAATGAGGAAGGGGCAAACACTTTTTCACACCACTGTAGGTATGAAACGAGCATCAAGGGCAATACAATATTTATTTTTCTTTCAGAAGTCATTGAGGATGCTTTATTTAAAAGGTTGCAAAGCTTCCCACAAATATCTGGCACAGACAAACTAAAGTTTCAATAGCTCAGTGAATTTTTCTTGGAGCTTCAACCTGCCAAAGCTGATAACCACCTACCCAGTCTCAGTCACCTAGATATCGCTTGTGGGGTCAACCCAATAGTCTCCAAGATACCTTATTGTATACAGGAAAAATGTGCATTACTTGGATCAAGTTACAAGGAAGAAAAGAAAGTTTCCTTTCCTCCCTTTTCCTACTTTCTGTGAGTTCATTAGGGGAAATGAAGATACTAAGAATAATCCAAGTTTCTCCTTTTGGGGAGTCCAACCTTCTCAGTCCACCTTACCCAAGACATTCTTGCTCATACATTTCACATAATGACCGCAGCGGTCCAGTGTATGTGAAAACGACTTATATTCTACCTGCACCTTAACTGTCAAATGGGATTTGAACTGTTTGATTAACAATAGTGGGCTCTCATATTTAGTGTGGTTCCTTCAAATATGATAGCATTCCTGAAATTGGCTCTCTTTGCTGGAGCTTATAGGGTCTGGGACTTGGTACTTTTTAATTACTTTTTTAATAAATTTTTTATTTTTTACATTTAAAAAAACTTTTATTTTGTTTTCTTGCTCCTCCTTTAATGTCATTATATTTTATGTTTGTATTGTGATCATAACGATAAATCATTTCAATTTTATGGTTTGTATTTATTATGGGTTTTTATTTTATAATGTTCACATTTCCAAACAGGCAGATCGATAGTTTACTGGAATATTATGGTATACAGATAGATCACAAGATGGTGCTGTATATTTTTAATGTGATGCAATGGTTATCAGGGAAAGGCAATGCTGTTACAGAGATATTTTCAGTGTGTGCATGATGGATGCCATCTAGCTAGTCCTCTGATAACGTCATCTTTGAAGAAACATGCATGGCGGGCCCTTTGTGATTCCATCATGTGCAGTTACCGGCCATTGGATGTCTTTGGATCATCTGCCTGGTTGGAATGCAAAGAGTGATACTGAGGATCTTAATACGTGAGTGTGCACTTTTTGCAATTTTTAATAAAGTAGTTTATTTTTAACATACTACACCATGGCAAGTGCTTTTTGTTTCTCATTCTGGTATTCTTTGGGCACACTTTAATGTTGAATTGGACCAGAATAAAACTTGGATTAAAAGCATTATCCTAACAAAGGGCTATTTCATGCATTATGGTCATTAGGATCTGGTAACAGCATACTAAATCAGAAAACACCTGCACCTAACCAAAAAAAAAATATATTAAATTTCTGTAGTGTATACAGTACAGTATGTGTTGTTGCTGATTACCACTGGCATGTTTTCCCACATCAAAAATATTCAAAATAAAATAACTGTGTAGTGCAACCAAACAATTATTAACCACTTCAGCCCCAAAACGTTTACCCCCTTCATGACCAGGCCATTTTTTGTGATACGGCACTGTGTTACTTTAACTGACAATTGGAAAAAATAGAGAAAGAAACTGCGCTAAGGTATAAAACGGGCACAGCTTGGTGGTGGTCGGCACAATTTATATATTATTGAATACCTCAGTTTTCAAATTTATGGGCTTTTGAATTGATTTGGACATTTCGTTTTATTGCACGGGTGCACTTTATTGACAACACTAGGATTTGGACTTGATTTATTGATTATGCCTCTTTTCCTTTATTTATAGCCATCACTCTCATCAATTTGTATTATTTCAACAGTCACTGTTATTATTATTACATTCACATGTTTTTTGTTTCACACATTTATGTATGGACTTTATGTCCAATTCACTAATTGAAGGGTATCACTGAGAGGAGTTCTTTTAAGAATTTTTGCTCTGTCTATAGCAGAGTGGTGGATGTGATTGAGTATTTGGGTGGATGCCCATCACGTTCCCCATTTACTTCATGTTCCATATTGGTTTAGCGCAGCTTTTTTTATTTTCTATTAACTGACAATTGCTCGGTCGTTTAACGCAGTACACAAATAAAATTGATGTCCTTTTTTTCCCCACAAATAGAGCTTTCTTTTGGTGGTATTTGATTACCTCTGCGGTTTTTATTTTTTGTGCTATAAACAAAAAAATTGTAAATTTTGAAAAAAAAATAAACAATATTTTTTACTTTCTGCTGTAAAACACATCCAATAAAAAAATGTAAAAAAAAATCTAATTTCTTCTTCAATTTACGCCAATATGTATTCTGCTACATATTTTTGGTAACAAAAAATCCCAATAAGTGTATATTGACTGGTTTGCGCAAAAGTTATAGCATCTACAAACTATGTGATATTTTTATTTATTTTAATATTTTTACTAGCAATGGTGGCGATGGGGCCTGGGAAGAGTTTTACATCAGGAGCGATCAAAGGGTTTAAATGTGTCCCTTGGGAGTGCTTTCTAACTGTGGGAGGGGGGGGCTTGTACTGTTAGGAGACAGAGCAGGGGTGTCAAATCACAGCGGGAGATAGTCGCTGGCCGTGTGCCAGTGCGCCCTAGACCCAGAAAACACTATAGGGTTGCCCTGCCGCAGTATATATGCATGGGGCGGTCTGGAAGTATTCAGTATAGTTCAAAGATTGACAACGGGGGGGGAAGAAACTGCGCTATCTACACATAAATAGATTCAGCAGCCTGCACAACAATAATATGTTAAATCAAAAAGCGTGAATAAGTATATAGTGCGGCGCTCAAAGTGTTCAATAGTGATTATTAAACATATACTGTGAAATAATATATAATAATAGAAAAAATTCTTTAAAAATCATATATCACCAAAATAAATAAATTTAAGTGACCAATAGTGGAACTATATTCCATATAGAATATCCATTAAATTACAAATGGTGAAATCTACTGATTACAGACAAAACGTGACTGAATTGAGACCATCACAAATAAACAGTATAGTGTCTCAAAATTTAAAAATAATTGTTATAAAAATCAATATTACACCATAATAGTGACTAAAGTGAATACAGTAAAACATCAAGTGACTTGTGTGGCTTGTCTGATGTACTCTGTCACCGATTAATGGAAGGCTTACCGACTATCGTGGACTCAGGTAGGCTTACGCCATATGAGTCAAAATTGCTGTATGGTGTTTGCAATACACCGATGTGGGCAGTTGTTCCAATTTGTGATGTCTGGTAACCGACGACAAGACTATGCGTTGAGTGGTTGATGGAAAGTAGGAGTGGTAGGCAGGTATAGTATGTGGCTCATCCCCCAATGGTATTACCAATAAAGAGAAAATGAGATCATAGCGTAATACCGTCAAGCAAGTTAAAATTTAATGAACATATAAAATGGGTACTCACATGTACAAAAGCTTATTTAGGCATGTATGAAAAGAAATTGGCAGCAGTGGCATCAGCAAATCTTTCTCCCGACGCGTTTCGCCTTAATGAGGCATCATCTGGGGGTGCTGATTCACTGGAGCCACCGCTTATATATAGGTACAGGGGTACTTACAGATGAGGTCAACCTGACATCAATGCTGGCTCAATGATTAAACCACTTCCTGTTTGAGGCAAGATGGCGACTATGGCTTGAGTGTCAAGCCTCATTCTGAATTCCTGTTTGAGGCAAGATGGCAACTATGGCTTGAGTGTCAAGCCTCATTCTGAATTCCTGTTTGAGGCAAGATGGCGACTATAGCTTGACAAATAAACAAAAAACCTGAGGTGCTCCTATCAAGGCTGGCAGGAACCAGGAGACCAAATGAGTGGCAAAAAGCATACACAGAGTGAGGGCTTGAATAAAAACAGTGATACTTTATCGTAAATACAAAAAAGGAAAAAACAGAGCATCGGTGTGATCACAGATGATCACTGTATATAAATGGATGTAATTTGTGTGACATCTACAGTTATACCTTCATATAACTCAACCTGTCACTTGGTGAGTATATGATGCAGCAACAAAGAAAAATGAAAAGACACATAAACACAAAACAAAAATTGGACAACATAAAACAAAGCGTCCGGACGCCGGCAATCTGTGTGTGGAGAGCCTGTATGTATGGGTTATGTAGATATGTAGTAAGTGTAATTACTTGTAGGTCAGGGAATCCACACAGAGATTAATGGGAAGCTCGAGCTGCAGGGACGGGGATGAGGGAGGGGGGGGGGAGAAATAGGAATGGAGAGGTATGGAGGAGGGACCCGGGAAGAAAAATGCTTGAGGGTGGAAAACACAGGGAAGTATGGTAGGAAGTCACTCTTTAATTCAGCTGGTAGTAGTGGACACTTGTTGCTGAGTAGAAAAGATGGTATATATCCTCCACCGTGTTAAGCAGATGAGGGGAAATAGGATTCTCCTCTAAATGTTATAATTTCCAAATAAGAGAACATCATCAAATAGGTATAATGGGTTTCTGATGGAGACAAACAGACAAGTGGTAGTACCCGGAAATGGGATTACACCCGTGGGAATGTATGGATACTTCAATCCGGTATCTATGTGTTTCCAGATACACGGTCAGAGCTGCATCATTGTTACGGCTAATTGATTTCAATTGTTCACCAGAGTCCCCGATTTTAGTATGGTAAATTGACCGTCTGGTCAATTAGCCGTAACAATGATGCAGCTCTGACCGTGTATCTGGAAACACATAGATACCGGATTGAAGTATCCATACATTCCCACGGGTGTAATCCCATTTCCGGGTACTACCACTTGTCTGTTTGTCTCCATCAGAAACCCATTATACCTATTTGATGATGTTCTCTTATTTGGAAATTATAACATTTAGAGGAGAATCCTATTTCCCCTCATCTGCTTAACACGGTGGAGGATATATACCATCTTTTCTACTCAGCAACAAGTGTCCACTACTACCAGCTGAATTAAAGAGTGACTTCCTACCATACTTCCCTGTGTTTTCCACCCTCAAGCATTTTTCTTCCCGGGTCCCTCCTCCATACCTCTCCATTCCTATTTCTCCCCCCCCCCCCCCCCTCCCTCATCCCCGTCCCTGCAGCTCGAGCTTCCCATTAATCTCTGTGTGGATTCCCTGACCTACAAGTAATTACACTTACTACATATCTACATAACCCATACATACAGGCTCTCCACACACAGATTGCCGGCGTCCGGACGCTTTGTTTTATGTTGTCCAATTTTTGTTTTGTGTTTATGTGTCTTTTCATTTTTCTTTGTTGCTGCATCATATACTCACCAAGTGACAGGTTGAGTTATATGAAGGTATAACTGTAGATGTCACACAAATTACATCCATTTATATACAGTGATCATCTGTGATCACACCGATGCTCTGTTTTTTCCTTTTTGTATTTACAATAAAGTATCACTGTTTTTATTCAAGCCCTCACTCTGTGTATGCTTTTTGCCACTCATTTGGTCTCCTGGTTCCTGCCAGCCTTGATAGGAGCACCTCAGGTTTTTTTGTTTATTTGTTAATATTTTCTAGACCAGAGTGACATAGTCCACATTGGACATAGCCAGACTTGAGGAGATTTTTAGGTGCCCATAGTGGCACTTACTTACCCCATTCCCTTTTGCTTTTCTCCCCCCCCCCCCTTTTTTTGTAATGAACAGTATTTCTTTAGATCCTAGTGATCTTTTTTCTCTTGCCTAGGGAACACATGTTTTGAACTTCTGCAGCTAACTTACGGGCATTATCCCCAGCAACATTTTATTTACATACCAAGTTCTCCATTCCCTGACTTTTTCTTTTCTACACATTTTTTGATCTGCATATTGGTTATCACCATTTAATCTCAGTACTATATGGCCTATGTACTGGGGGATGACTTTGACAAGGAGATCCAGGATACCTTTATTAAAGATGCCCCTGTAATGCTTAATGACGAAGAGGAAATAAAAAACCGCTTCAAGGAGCATAAAAAATTAATTACTAGACATCTCAATAGAAAATGGGATGTATGTTTTCTTGAATCCTATATACAACACAAGATCATACCACGAGGATTACGAGATAGAGTAGTCCCAGCAGAACACCTGCATAATGAACGTTTTTTAGAAAAATGGAAAACACTTTGTATTGATCATGGTTTGGGTATTATAAAACTTATAATAGAAGAGGAAAAAATTCAACTTACAGAACTCAGCACACTAATAAATGACAGTACAGAAGGCCTGGATCCGTTCAAGGAATCTGAAGAATTCCAAAAACAGAATGCCCTTCTGAAAAAAGAAATTGAGAAGACCCAATACAATCTGAGAGTTACTAAACAGTCTAAATTCAGAAGGGATTTAAATGATTGGGAAAAAGGGGAAATCTTTGACCTAACGGTTCAACGTGGTAGGAGCGGGTCAAGAAAGCGTAATCAACGCCATAGATCCCGCTCCGACACTGGTGGACAACACACAGACGGAGAAGGGGAGACTTCAAATAAATCGGTGACTTTTTTAGTACCAGGGGAGGAGGAAGGGGTCGATTTAGACAACCAACCATCATCACAACCTCCCAACGCGAGACTCGTGAAAAAGACACAAGACACAAGAGGGAATACCCAGGGAAAAACAAGGACACGAAGTCAAAAAGACCAACGTCCCCGCTAAATAGACAGAACCCAATTCCCAAAGACGATATGAAAGTCATTAATTTATCCAATTTTGAATTAAATGATAGACATATCAAACTACTAGGCAGGGGTATGTCATTTTCCCCGACTGATGACATGGACGAATTCATGGTATATAAGGACGTAGTTTTATTCTTACGCAAAGTATACTATCGTTCCCTATATAATACTGAGATAACATCTACCACAGAGACTATTGCCCTAGATGACCAAGATGAGGAGGCGCTGGACATCCTCAACTCCTTACTTGAGGAGAGTGAGGGAGTAGATCCCAATGAGACTGTCACTCTACGTAAATCTAACCTTACCATTAGGTCCACAAATATGCCACACTACGGAAAAAACAAATACCTCAGCCTCTTCCAGGAATTAGTAAAAACTGACCTAGGTAAAATAGACTGGATACAAAAGGGTAATGACAATTTGACCAAAAAAGACAGAACAGCTCTCAAAGAATTACAAGACGCCAAGGGCATCACAATTAAAAGGAGCGATAAAGGTGGGAATATTGTACTTCTGAACAATGACATGTATGAAACCGAAGTTAAACGACTATTGGGTGACGACCATACATACAGACTGTTGAAAGATAACCCGTTCCCCCTAATAACCCAAACTCTGAACGAAAAATTAAAGTTTGCAAAAGAAGAGGGACTCCTCAACAATCGAGAATACGAGTACCTCAGAGTTGATGAATATAACATACCCATCTTCTATATAATCCCCAAAGTCCACAAAAATCTAAAAAACCCCCCTGGCAGGCCCATAGTGTCCGCTATTAAGGGACCTCTGGACAAAGTCGGGAAATACCTCGATTCTCTTTTAAAGGACATGGTAACCCACCTTGTATCCTATGTACAGGATACAAGAGATGTTCTAGCCAAGACCAAAGACCTCAAGATACCCCATGACGCCTGGCTCGTGGGAGTGGACGTCGAATCACTATATACGTCTATACCCCACCCTGTAGGGCTAGGAGCTGTGGAGGAGTATCTACTCTACCACTACCCAGGATGTGCTCACCAAAACGAGTTGATTATGGAGCTACTGAAATTTGCTCTAGATAACAACTGTTTTCAATTCCTAAGCAAATTTTACAAACAAATCAAAGGCACATCGATGGGGGCCTCTTGGGCACCAGCATATGCATGTTTGCATTTGGGTTTCTGGGAAGAGAGTATCGTGTACCACAACTCGATGTACCTTGGCCATGCTCACACATGGCTAAGGTACATCGACGATGTGCTACTAGTCTGGACTGGTACCTTGCCGGACCTCCACATATTCATGGAACAATTGAATACTAATGACTTTAACATCCGGCTGACCTTCACATTCAGCCAAACAAAGATTTCTTTCTTGGATCTGTGGATATCCATATCGGGTGATTCTATCAGCACCTGTACTTACCGCAAGGAGACGGCAGCCAACACCCTCCTTCAGGCAGACAGTTACCACCCCAGATGGCTTAAAGATGGCATCCCAGTGGGTCAGTTTCTTCGCCTTAAGCGAAACTGTTCCAAACCTTCTGACTATAGCAATGAAAGCAAAGACCTCTATAAGAGATTTAGGGAACGAGGTTATACCCATAACCAGCTTAGAAGGGCTAAAAATAAGGTAGCCGACCGTAATAGAGAGGACCTATTGACCACTGCCCCCAAAAAAAGGCCTAACACCAATAAGAACAAAAAGAATGGCTACACAAGAGTAATTACGCAATATGGGGTCCAATGGGACACAGTCCGCAATATTCTTAACAAACATTGGGGCATTTTGACAAGCACACCTGGACTGGCCAAAATTGTGGGCCCATCACCGAATATGGTGGCCAAAAGGGCAAAAAACTTAGGTGATCTCCTTGTCAAATCGGAATATAAGAGTGAAACCGATGAGACATGGTTGGCAGACTTCCCGCGCAGTAAGGGTATGTTCTCATGTGGCCATTGCCAAGTGTGCCCCTATGTGGATCGAACTAACAGATTCCACGATGCATATGGCAAAAATGAATTTGAGATCCGGGATCTTATCAATTGTGCCTCTACTAGGGTAATATATATGATTACCGGCCCATGCGGGAAACTATATATAGGTAAAACCAAGCGCCCTTTAAGGGTCAGAATAGGGGAGCACATGCGGGAGATTAGGGCCCGAGACACAGAGAAGCCCTTGGCTAAGCACTTCTCTTTAGTGCATGATGGCAACCTCAGAGGTATGACGGTGAAGGGCATTTATATGCTTAAACTTCCCCCTAGACGTGGCGACTTTAATCGCATATTATTACAGAAAGAAAAGTGGTGGATTTACCGCTTAAGAAGTTTATATCCAATGGGTATGAACACCGAACTCAATCTACAGGTTTTCCTTGAGGAATGATTGATATCCACCTCTACCTCTCTGTCATCACTCTAGTAATTCCATGGTAGTGATTCTAACCATATTTATGCACTACACCTCCAGGGCATCTCTCTGGCTTTGGCCACTCCCCTACCCTGACCCTTACTACATTGCATTACCATTTTGCATTCATATACCATTTACGATCCTTTTTACAAAAGTATTTTACAATCGCTGCAGTTTATTGTTACTACCTGTACCCTAATCATATACTATACAGTACATCACAGAACCACCATCACCCTGGCACTACTGTCCTCAAACGGGTGTGCTATATTTACCTGATGTATTACAACGGAAGCTCAATATACATAGCTGTCATTTAATTGTATTGTACAGCATGTGCACACCTAGACTATATTTAGATCAGGCATAATACATTAAGGGGTGTTAACATTATATTATATTATATATACTTTTTTAGTTTAATTTTAATGTTAATTCCAATTTTGATTTCGGTTTTGATGTATAGACTATATACCAGGGAACAGGGTACGTGTAATATACCAAATGCAATATTTACTGCCTTATCTAAAGGTATTTACACTGGCCAATTCACTGAATAAAATATACTGCTTCTCCTCATGTTAACCAACTAATTCGGGGACTACCTACGCTCCCATGTAGACCCGTAATATCTCTATTCATTTTTATTGGTTTTTTCCACATACTGACTCTCCCTGTCGCTATGCAAGATATGTCTCCCCTTTATGTGTAATGTAATTTAATTCCCTTTCCCTAACCCATTTTCCCCTTCCCCCCCCCCCCCCCCCCCCCCCTTCCAATTACCCCCCCCCCCCTTTCCCTTACTCTTTGCTTGGCCATCAAACCTTTATGCATTAATCAAATATAAATAAAGAAAATTATTATTCAGTACTCTTGAATGGTTTTATCTTGGAAATTATGTATGGACACATATCGCCAAACATCTTGTCCCTTTAAGAAAAATCTAACCCGGTGTGAGTCCTGTGTAGCATTGCGCTATAAAAAGGGACGACTCAGGCTCCACCAGTACGTCCAGACGAAGCTACGCAATCGTGCTTGCGAAACGCGTTGACATCACCGCGTCCCGAGACGCCGGCACACCTCCCGGAAGCCAGCCCAGCTAGGGCAGGGAGACGGGGAGAATAGACGGAAGAAGTAACGAGGAATCAGCTACTAAACATAGAGACGTGGGGACATCCAAGGTACCGGAGACAGCCAATACACCCTGTGGGGTTATTTGCTTCTGAAACCAACTGCATCATCGATACAAATGGTCATAGACCCAACCACCGGAACACCATCAGGTACCGCAATTCACGTTATGGGGATAAAAGTATACATCACTTACTGATGGGACATTATCGATGTGCTTTTTTTCTTTTTGAGAGCTGATTGCAGCCCAAACTACCCCTAGTGATTCAATTTAGCGATACCATACCAGACGGTTAATTTACCATACTAAAATCTGGGACTCTGGTGAACAATTGAAATCAATTAGCCGTAACAATGATGCAGCTCTGACCGTGTATCTGGAAACACATAGATACCGGATTGAAGTATCCATACATTCCCACGGGTGTAATCCCATTTCCGGGTACTACCACTTGTCTGTTTGTCTCCATCAGAAACCCATTATACCTATTTGATGATGTTCTCTTATTTGGAAATTATAACATTTAGAGGAGAATCCTATTTCCCCTCATCTGCTTAACACGGTGGAGGATATTTACCATCTTTTCTACTCAGCAACAAGTGTCCACTACTACCAGCTGAATTAAAGAGTGACTTCCTACCATACTTCCCTGTGTTTTCCACCCTCAAGCATTTTTCTTCCCGGGTCCCTCCTCCATACCTCTCCATTCCTATTTCTCCCCCCCCCCCCCCCCCCCTCATCCCCGTCCCTGCAGCTCGAGCTTCCCATTAATCTCTGTGTGGATTCCCTGACCTACAAGTAATTATACTTACTACATATCTACATAACCCATACATACAGGTTCTCCACACACAGATTGCCGGCGTCCGGACGCTTTGTTTTATGTTGTCCAATTTTTGTTTTGTGTTTATGTGTCTTTTCAATTTTTCTTTGTTGCTGCATCATATACTCACCAAGTGACAGGTTGAGTTATATGAAGGTATAACTGCAGATGTCACACAAATTACATCCATTTATATACAGTGATCATCTGTGATCACACCGATGCTCTGTTTTTCCTTTTTTGTATTTACAATAAAGTATCACTGTTTTTATCGAAGCCCTCACTCTGTGTATGCTTTTTGCCACTCATTTGGTCTCCTGGTTCCTGCCAGCCTTGATAGGAGCATTTCAGGTTTTTTTGTTTATTTGTTAATATTTTCTAGACCAGAGTGACATAGTCCATATTGGACATAGCCAGACTTGAGGAGATTTTTAGGTGCCCATAGTGGCACTTACTTACCCCATTCCCTTTTGCTTTTCTCCCCCCCCCCCTTTTTTTGTTATGAACAGTATTTCTTTAGATCCTAGTGATCTTTTTTCTCTTGCCTAGGGAACACATGTTTTGAACTTCTGCAGCTAATTTACGGGCATTATCCCCAGCAACATTTTATTTACATACCAAGTTCTCCATTCCCTGACTTTTTCTTTTCTACACATTTTTTGATCTGCATATTGGTTATCACCATTTAATCTCAGTACTATATGGCCTATGTACTGGGGGATGACTTTGACAAGGAGATCCAGGATACTTTTATTAAAGATGCTCCTGTAATGCTTAATGACGAAGAGGAAATAAAAAACCGCTTCAAGGAGCATAAAAAATTAATTACTAGACATCTCAATAGAAAATGGGATGTATGTTTTCTTGAATCCTATATACAACACAAGATCATACCACGAGGATTACGAGATAGAGTAGTCCCAGCAGAACACCTGCATAATGAACGTTTTTTAGAAAAATGGAAAACACTTTGTATTGATCATGGTTTGGGTATTATAAAACTTATAATAGAAGAGGAAAAAATTCAACTTACAGAACTTAGCACACTAATAAATGACAGTACAGAAGGCCTGGATCCGTTCAAGGAATCTGAAGAATTCCAAAAACAGAATGCCCTTCTGAAAAAAGAAATTGAGAAGACCCAATACAATTTGAGAGTTACTAAACAGTCTAAATTTAGAAGGGATTTAAATGATTGGGAAAAAGGGGAAATCTTTGACCTAACGGTTCAACGCGGTAGGAGCGGGTCAAGAAAGCGTAATCAACGCCATAGATCCCGCTCCGACACTGGTGGACAACACACAGACGGAGAAGGGGAGACTTCAAATAAATCGGTGACTTTTTTAGTACCAGGGGAGGAGGAAGGGGTCGATTTAGACAACCAACCATCATCACAACCTCCCAACGCGAGACTCGTGAAAAAGACACAAGACACAAGAGGGAATACCCAGGGAAAAACAAGGACACGAAGTCAAAAAGACCAACGTCCCCGCTAAATAGACAGAACCCAATTCCCAAAGACGATATGAAAGTCATCAATTTATCCAATTTTGAATTAAATGATAGACATATCAAACTACTGGGTAGGGGTATGTCATTTTCCCCGACTGATGACATGGACGAATTCATGGTATATAAGGACGTAGTTTTATTCTTACGCAAAGTATACTATCGTTCCCTATATAATACTGAGATAACATCTACCACAGAGACTATTGCCCTAGATGACCAGGATGAGGAGGCGCTGGACATCCTCAACTCCTTACTCGAGGAGAGTGAGGGAGTAGATCCCAATGAGACTGTCACTCTACGTAAATCTAATCTTACCATTAGGTCCACAAACATGCCACACTACGGAAAAAACAAATACCTCAGCCTCTTCCAGGAATTAGTAAAAACTGACCTAGGTAAAATAGACTGGATACAAAAGGGTAATGACAATTTGACCAAAAAAGACAGAACAGCTCTTAAAGAACTACAAGATGCCAAGGGCATCACAATTAAAAGGAGCGATAAAGGTGGGAATATTGTACTTCTGAACAATGACATGTATGAAACCGAAGTTAAACGACTATTGGGTGACGACCATACATACAGACTGTTGAAAGATAACCCGTTCCCCTTAATAACCCAAACTTTGAACGAAAAATTAAAGTTTGCAAAAGAAGAGGGACTCCTCAATAACCGAGAATACGAGTACCTCAGAGTTGATGAATATAACATACCCATCTTCTATATAATCCCCAAAGTCCACAAAAATCTAAAACACCCCCCCGGTAGGCCCATAGTGTCCGCTATTAAGGGACCTCTGGACAAAGTCGGGAAATATCTCGATTCTCTTTTAAAGGACATGGTCACCCACCTTGTATCCTATGTACAGGATACAAGAGATGTTCTAGCCAAGACCAAAGACCTCAAGATACCCCATGACGCCTGGCTCGTGGGAGTGGACGTCGAATCACTATATACGTCTATACCCCACCCTGTAGGGCTAGGAGCTGTGGAGGAGTATCTATTTCACCACTACCCTGGATGTGCTCACCAAAACGAGTTGATTATGGAGCTACTGAAATTTGCTCTGGATAACAACTGTTTTCAATTCCTAAGTAAATTTTACCAACAAATTAAAGGCACATCGATGGGGGCCTCTTGGGCACCAGCATATGCATGTTTGCATTTGGGTTTCTGGGAGGAGAGTATCGTGTACCACAACTCGATGTACCTTGGCCATGCCCACACATGGCTAAGGTACATCGACGATGTGCTACTCATCTGGACTGGTACCCTGCCGGACCTCCACATATTCATGGAACAATTGAATACTAATGATTTTAACATCCGGCTGACCTTCACATTCAGCCAAATAAAGATTTCTTTCTTGGATCTGTGGATATCTATATCGGGTGACTCTATCAGCACCTGTACCTACCGCAAGGAGACGGCAGCCAACACCCTCCTTCAGGCAGACAGTTACCACCCCAGATGGCTTAAAGATGGCATCCCAGTGGGTCAGTTTCTTCGCCTTAAGCGAAACTGTTCCAAACCTTCTGACTATAGCAATGAAAGCAAAGACCTCTATAAGAGATTTAGGGAACGAGGTTATACCCATAACCAGCTTAGAAGGGCTAAAAATAAGGTAGCCGACCGTAATAGAGAGGACTTACTGACCACTGCCCCCAAAAAAAGGCCTAACACCAATAAGAACAAAAAGAATGGCTACACAAGAGTAATTACGCAATATGGGGTCCAATGGGACACAGTCCGCAATATTCTTAACAAACATTGGGGCATTTTGACAAGCACACCTGGA
The DNA here is from genome assembly GCA_028564925.1 of Lithobates sylvaticus. NCBI lineage: Eukaryota > Metazoa > Chordata > Amphibia > Anura > Ranidae > Lithobates > Lithobates sylvaticus. The sequence continues at coordinate 160,746,680 of CM053036.1, read as the reverse complement.
CTGGCCAAAATTGTGGGCCCATCACCGAATATGGTGGCTAAAAGGGCAAAAAACTTAGGTGATCTCCTTGTCAAATCGGAATATAAGAGTGAAACCGATGAGACATGGTTGGCAGACTTCCCGCGCAGCAAGGGTATGTTCTCATGTGGCCATTGCCAAGTATGCCCCTATGTGGATCGAACTAACAGATTCCACGATGCATATGGCAAAAATGAATTTGAGATCCGGGATCTTATCAACTGTGCCTCTACTAGGGTAATATATATGATTACCTGCCCATGCGGGAAAATATATATAGGTAAAACCAAGCGCCCTTTAAGGGTCAGAATAGGGGAGCACATGCGGGAGATTAGGGCCCGAGACACAGAGAAGCCCTTGGCTAAGCACTTCTCTTTAGTGCATGATGGCAACCTCAGAGGTATGACGGTGAAGGGCATTTATATGCTTAAACTTCCCCCTAGACGTGGCGATTTTAATCGCATATTATTACAGAAAGAAAAGTGGTGGATTTACCGCTTAAGAAGTTTATATCCAATGGGTATGAACACCGAACTCAATCTACAGGTTTTCCTTGAGGAATGATTGATATCCACCTCTACCTCTCTGTCATCACTCTAGTAATTCCATGGTAGCGATTCTAACTATATCTATGCACTACACCTCTAGGGCATCTCTCTGGCTTTGGCCACTCTCCTACCCTGACCCTTACTACATTGCATTACCATTTTGCATTCATATACCATTTACGATCCTTTTTACAAAAGTATTTTATAATTGTTGCAGTTTATTGTTACCACCTGTACCCTAATCATACTCTATACAGTACATCACAGAACCACCATCACCCTGGCACTACTGTCCTTAGACGGGTGTGCTATATTTACCTGATGTATTACAACGGAAGCTCAATATACATAGCTGTCACTTAATTGTAGTGTACAGCATGTGCACACTTAGTCTATATTTAGATCAGGCATAATACATTAAGGGGTGTTAACATTATATTATATTATATATACTTTTTTAGTTTAATTTTAATGTTAATTCCAATTTTGATTTCGGTTTTGATGTATAGACTATGTACCAGTGAACAGGGTACGTGTAATATACCAAATGCAATATTTACTTCCTTATCTAAAGGTATTTACACTGGCCAATTCACTGAAGAAAATATACTGCTTCTCCTCATGTTAACCAACTAATTCGGGGATAACCTACGCTCCCATGTAGACCCGTAATATCTCTATTTGTTTTATTGTTTTTTCCACATACTGACTCTCCCTGTCGCTATGCAAGATATGTCTCCCCTTTATGTGTAATGTAATTTAATTCCCTTTCCCTAACCCATTTTCCCCTTCCCCCCCCCCCCCCCCCCCCCCCCCCCCCCCCCCCTTCCCCCCCCCCTTTCCCTTACTCTTTGCTTGGCCATCAAACCTTTATGCATTAATCAAATATAAACAAAGAAAATTATTATTCAATATTCTTGAATGGTTTTATCTTGGAAATTATGTATGGACACATATCGCCAAACATCTTGTCCCTTTAAGAAAAATCTAACCCGGTGTGAGTCCTGTGTAGCATTGCGCTATAAAAAGGGACGACTCAGGCTCCACCAGTACGTCCAGACGAAGCTACGCAATCGTGCTTGCGAAACGCGTTGACGTCACCGCGTCCCGAGACGCCGGCACACCTCCCGGAAGCCAGCCCAGCTAGGGCAGGGAGACGGGGAGAATAGACGGAAGAAGTAACGAGGAATCAGCTACTAAACATAGAGACGTGGGGACATCCAAGGTACCGGAGACAGCTAATACACCCTGTGGGGCTATTTGCTTCTGAAACCAACTGCATCCATCGATACAAATGGTCATAGACCCAACCACCGGAACAACATCAGGTACCGCAATTCACGTTATGGGGATAAAAGTATACATCACTTATTGATGGGACATTATCGATGTGCTTTTTTTCTTTTTGAGAGCTGATTGCAGCCCAAACTACCCCTAGTGATTCAATTTAGCGATACCATACCAGACGGTTAATTTACCATACTAAAATCTGGGACTCTGGTGAACAATTGAAATCAATTAGCCGTAACAATGATGCAGCTCTGACCAGATATCTGGAAACACATAGATACCGGATTGAAGTATCCATACATTCCCACGGGTGCAATCCCATTTCCGGGTACTACCACTTGTCTGTTTGTCTCCATCAGAAACCCATTATACCTATTTGATGATGTTCTCTTATTTGGAAATTATAACATTTAGAGGAGAATCCTATTTCCCCTCATCTGCTTAACACGGTGGAGGATATTTACCATCTTTTCTACTCAGCAACAAGTGTCCACTACTACCAGCTGAATTAAAGAGTGACTTCCTACCATACTTCCCTGTGTTTTCCACCCTCAAGCATTTTTCTTCCCGGGTCCCTCCTCCATACCTGCTCCATTCCCGTCCCTCCCCCCCCCCCCCCCCCCCCCTCCCTCATCCCCATCCCCTGCAGCTCGAGCTTCCCATTAATCTCTGTGTGGATTCCCTGACCTACAAGTAATTATACCTACTACATATTCATGTAATATACATACAGGTTCTCACACACAGATTGCCGGCGTCCGGACGCTTTGTTTTATGTTGTCCATTTTTGTTTTGTGTTTATGTGTCTTTTCAATTTTTCTTTGTTGCTGCATCATATACTCACCAAGTGACAGGTTGAGTTATATGAAGGTATAACTGCAGATGTCACATAAATACATCCACATATATACAGTGATCATCTGTGATCACACCGATGCTCTGTTTTTTCTTTTTTTTTGTATTTACACAATAAAGTATCACTGTTTTTATCGAAGCCCTCACTCTGTGTATGCCTTTTTGCCACTCATTTGGTCTCCTGGTTCCTGCCAGTCTTGATAGGAGCATTTCAGGTTTTTTTTTGTTTATTTTTTGCTATTTAAAAAGCGGAGCTGACAGGCTCTCGCAAAATGGCGTCGTGGGCGGAAATGACGTAATTTGCGCTGTTTACACCGGAAGAAGGGTGTACATGGAGCGAGGCAGTGACCAAGCCTCATTCTGAGGCCGGATGTAGTAAATAATGTAAGCAGCGGGTAGCAACTGCGCACGTGTGAACTGCGCAAGACGTACATCGAACGTAATGCTGTCCAGACCTCGTTATGAGGCTGGATATGTATATTATGTAAGCGGCCGGTATGAATAAAATTATGAGGACATAGAAAAAGAATAACAGAATGCACAAGACATAAAAGCTTGTTCACCAGGTTTCTATGTGAAAAATGGTTAACAGCTGCAGTATGCATTTATATTTTATTAATTCATATTAATTGATATAAAATAAAAATATAAAATAAAAATAGTTATTCTTCTAAATAATGAAATAGCATTGATATGAGACTGACCTCGTACACTGTGGCAAATTGAATAAAATATATTATTTAAATATTAAAATAAAAGGTATAATGATCTGCTTGATGCAAAATGAATCCATATAGTTTTATCACCTCTCATTTTTATTTATTAATTGCTATATGGATAATTGAAAAATGTAGAGAGCAAAGAACAATCCTATATTGATTAAAATTAATAAACCCACTGGTATGTATAAAAAGTTGGTTCACCGATGCGATTTACATTTTACAACGGTGACTTGAAATTAACTATATCATCATGATTAAATTTAAAATTAGAGTGTAAATATATTAAAAAAAATAAATAAAAAAAAAAAGGAAAAATTTATTTTAAAAAAATTAAATTTTTTATTATTTATAAAATATTTTATAAAATATTAGGCTTTGTTAAGAAAAGAATTAATGTCCCATTCAATGTTGAGACCCCAAGGTTGATAGGTTTGCAACGTGTATATCCAAAAAGTTTCGAGCTGGGACACCCCACGTGTCATTGCTCCACCTCTCCATGGGGGGATATAACTGTCTATTATAAGGAAAGAAGTCCCCTCAGGATTTCGATCGTGACATTCTCTATAGTGACGGGGAACTGTATGTTTTACATCACCGCCTCTGATTTTGGCCAAATGCTCCCCGACCCTAATAGAGAAAGTACGTGTGGTACGTCCTATGTACTGTTTTCCACAGGGACAGGTTATTAAATAAACTACGAATCTGGACGAACAGGTGTGAAAGCCTTTTATCTGATGAACACGTTTCGTAACTGTGGAACAAAATTGTACACTTTTAGACCTCCCTGCTATGTTACAGCGACATACTCCACACTTTTTGCAGGGATAGTAGCCCTTCAAATCGTGAAAAAATGAAGGTCGAACTGGAGGATTGATAGTATTTGGGGCTATCTTGCTTTGTAAAGAAGGGACACCTCTAAAAGTCACCTTAACTCTATCTGGTATAAGAGGAGATAGAATTTTATCAGTTTTGAGTATGTCCCAGTGTTTATTTAAAATGTTTTGGATATCTCGGTGTTGAACTGAATACGATGTAAGGACAGCCCATTTGAATGAGTTGTCTGGTTCTTTTGTAGGCCGATTAAAGAGAGAACCTCTATCTAATGCAAGAACCTCTTGATATTGGGAATACACAGATGTCAAGTCATATCCTTTTTCAAGGAATTTGTTGGTAAGAACCAAAGCCTGTCTTTTAAAGACTTCTACATCTGTGCAATTCCTCCGAAGTCTCAAAAATTTACTTTTTGGGACTCCCTTAAGCCATGAATTATGATGGCAACTGTCCTTGGGAATGAAACCGTTTCTATCAGTCGGTTTAAAAAAAGTTTGAAATTCCCATTTACCAGACTGTATCCTGATATCTAGATCCAAGAAATGAACACTAGTTGAACTCCATTCGTGAGTTAAACGAATGCCACGATCATTGGAGTTCAAAATGGAGAAAAAATTGATCAGAGATTCTGGGGTGCCATCCCATAGGAGGAGGATGTCGTCTATATATCTGGTCCATAGAACCAGAGAGGAACCACCCTCTTGATAGACGTATAGTTCAGTATAGTTCAAATCTATACCTCAATACATACAAAAATGTATTATAATTAACCGCTTCCCGACCAACCGCCGCAGTTGCCGCAGTTGCCGCAGTTGTGCCCCAGCGAGCCGTTGTAGCTGTATGTCAGCTCTTTAAGAAGCTGTAGCCGCAGCGTGTCCCCGGAGCTGATGCGTGTGCCAATTGAGCCTGATGACCGTCGGGCACCCACGATCACTTGTGACAAAGCGAAAACCGGGATCTGTGTGTGTAAACACACAAATCCCGGTTCTGTCAGGGGAGAGGAGACAGATTGTGTGTTCCTACTAGGTAGGTACAATGATCGGTCCCCTCCTCTAGTCAGCCACATTCCCCCCACAGTTAGAAACACACACAGGGAACACAGTTAACCCTTTGATCGCCCCTAGTGTTAACCCCTTATCTGCCAGTGACATTTATGCCCTTAGAGGTTTGTTAGAGAACCTTAGTGAACAAACAGCATCGTGAAGGCCAAGGAACACACCGGACAGGTCAGGGATAAAGTTGTGGAGAAGTTTAAAGCAGGGTTAGGTTATAAAAAAATATCCCAAGCTTTGAACAGCTCACGGATTACCAAAGGAGGCCCATTTGCAGTTTGCGAGAAGCCATGTGGAGGACACAGCAAACCTGTGGAAGAATGTGCTCTGGTCAGATGAGACCAAAATTTAACTTTTTGGCCTAAAAGCAAAACGCTATGTGTGGCTGAAAACTAGAACTGTACATTACCCTGGACACACCATCCCCACCATGAAACATGGTGGTGGCAGCATCATGTTATGGGAATGCTTTTCTTCAGCAGGGACAGGGAAGCTGGTCAGAGTTGATGGGAAGATGAATGGAGCCAAATACAGGGCAATCTTAGAAGGAGACCTGTTAGAGTCTGCAAAAGACTTGAGACTGGGGTGGAGGCTCACCTTCCAGCAGGACAATGACCCTAAACATACAGCCAGAGCTACAATGGAATGGTTTAGATCAAAGCATATTCATGTGTTAGAATGTCCCAGTCAAAGTGCAGACCTGAATCCAATTGAAAATCTGTGGCAAACTCGAAAATTGCTGTTCACAGACGTTCTCCGTCCAATCTGACAGAGCTTGAGCTATTTTGCAAAGAAGAATTGGCAAAAATGTCACTCTCTAGATGTGAAAAGCTGGTAGAGACATCCCCAGAAAAACTTGCAGCTGTAATTGTAGAGAAAGGTGCTTCTACAAAGTATTGACTCAGGGGGCTGAATACAAATGCACGCCACACTTTTCACATATTTATTTGTAAAAAAAGTTTGAAAACCATTTATAATTGTCCTTCCACTTCACAATTATGTGCCACTTTGTGTTGGTCTATCACATAAAATCCCAATAAGACACATTTACGTTTTTGATTGTAACATGACAAAATGTGGAAAATTTCAAGGGGTATGAATACTTTTTCAAGGCACTGTAATTGCTTATGGTTTAGGTACTACTGTGTCACAATCACAAATTGTTTGTTATATTTCATTTACATATATGGGTTTTGTTTATAACACAGCTTTTGTACATAGGTGTACTTTGGTATAGCACTGCACTTTGATCGTTATTCTGTGAAAAATGTGCAGCCACAAAGGGATCTTTACATTCACTCACTAACTCTCTATTTCTGTAAATATTATAAATGTTATTTTTATCTATTAGAAAAGGTTGGACAGCTCTTATGTGTAGCCCGCTAATGTGTATATGTCTTATGTGTAGCCTGCCCTAGACTGTATATATTTATTTTTCGGCTCTGCTGTACCCAGCTGAGCATCAATTTATTTTTTAGATCTGGTCAGGTCTATCCCTAAACCTGTGATGTGATTGCCTGCCTCTAAAAGAAGCTTCCCGAAATAGGAGGATCAATCTTTGCTCTATGAATATTTATTTGACAATCCCTGAGAGGGGATGCCTAGAAGTTGTGGCTGGGGACAAGATCAATATTTGGGAGAGCCTGTCCAGAGCTCTCTCTCCTGGGTCCTGCAACCCCGCCACCCCAGATACAGATACTGCTCTAGTATCTCCTGGGGTTACCTGTTAGCAGCATGGACTGGCCATGCACGGTCTGAAGGGACATATACCCTCCCCCCTTGACAGCAATGTTTTTGACTTGATGTCGTGCTACCTACTATAGTGCCTGTTCTCCCCCCTGATGTTTTGAGAAATATATGTGTATTTCCTGGTGGGAAGTTATATGCCATCTGGATAGGTGGTGGAAAATTCTTCTCTTATATGTAGAATTTTGGAATACCCACTTTATGCTCATATAAAACGATGTGAGGTTTTAGACCATCTGGCTTAGCTTGCTGCTCTGGTGCCTGCCTTGGGAGACTCTATTTGTATGCATGTGTATTCACATTCAGGCAAGTGAGACCTGTCTCCATTTACATCATCCCTTCATGTGTCCTGATGAAGCGAATCAGCGAAAACGCGTTGACGCACAGGGGCTCGCTCACCTAAAATGGTGTAACAGACATGTTACAGAATGCTTGGCTGTTGTGGCCCATATCTTACACATGTGTGATTACATGTTTTTAGCTTCTGTGTTTTGCTTTTGCAAGTTTTGCTTATGTACAAATAAAATATATATTCTTATATAAAATTGACGTGGTCCAAATTGCCTTTAAAGTCCAAACCTCTAAAATACATCTTCAAAAACACCCCTAGGCTGAGCCTGTGTTTGTTATTGGGCTCTGGAACTGGTATCTGGGCCTGGCAACCTCTGTAAGGTAGACCTGTTTTTTTTCCAGTGGCCTTTTTGGGGGTAAGCACTACCTATGCACGCCCTAGAAGTCAAGGAAAATAGTTTTATACTCCCTACCCATAAATATTGTAGATGACATTGTCACCCTAGAAACAGTTTTATATGGAATGGTATAATGGATTGGCTGGCTTAATATGTTTCCACCTAGCCAGATAACAAGTATATGTGTTTATACCCATAGAAATTCACTTGGGATTGATGATACGCTGTTGAAGCATATATGTTGACAAATTTCCAATTTGTTTATTAACTGCATATAGATCACAGTGAATTGGTTAGACCAATGTTTGATATCTTGAATGGAAAATACGTGTCTATTTACTCATCAGTAATCTATGATAATAAATAAAATATGGAAAGTGACATCATCTTTCAAAAATATTAAGTAACTGTCTGTCATGTTAATTCAGAAACTTTCAGTACTTTGTGAGTCACTGACTCAAAACAAGTATAGCGATTAGGAGTTGTGAATTTACTCTGAGTTCACTTGTTCTGCATTTTTTCCAGTAAATCACAAGGTATTAAAGCCAGAGACAGTCATTTAACTAGCATTTTCTGAAGAAGGTCAGCAATGGCAGCCCTCATATTTATCTAAAAAAAAAGAAAAAAAAAGAAAGTATAAATCCAAGTGTAAAAGGAATCTGAGACCAGTATCATATAAGTATTTTTAATATTTGGTGTCTTTTTTTTTTTTTTTTAAGTGCTGCTGTGCTGTGTATCACAATAATTTATCTCTCCTAAATGTTGTGCATTCACTAAAGAAAATAAATCATTACGGTATCAATTCACTAAATGGCATGTGCTATATTGTGCTATGCTGCTAACATAATGATCCTAATTTTTCTCTTAAAACATTATGTAGGCTCCCACAGACCTTCAAAGCTTCCAAGGGAGGCGCAGGGAGGGTTCCCAAAGATTGCTGTGGGTCATGGCCTGCTTCCTGTTTAGACATCCCAGTACTTGAGTGTTATACCAGCTCTTTGTTGAGCCCTTTGATAACATATGGTACAAGGAAGCCTTAAACCTTCAGCTGCGTGCATGCATAGGCAGATCGCCTAAAAGATGGAGGAGGCTCCAGATCTACAGGGAGCATATACTGTACAAAAGTGTATATGCAATACAGGATTCAAAATATAAAACATTGAGCATGTCAAAAATTTAAAAGTTACATAAAATTTACAGTAATAAATATCTGCTTGCTAAAAATATACTTTGAAAGACAAGGTAAACAAAGGATAAGCAGTCAACAAAGAGTTTGTGTACTTTAGACTTTTAACTCCAGAATACCAAAGAATAGAATAAATGAGATGCCCATGATTAAGTCATGACTAATGTAAATAGAGAATTTAATTCTGACGAATAAAGGGAGGCAGCCTTTCTCCATGCTCTTAAAATGTTTTATCCCTGTGTATTGTCTGTTGTTATCTTGATATGTCTATTGCATTTTCACATTATCTTCCCAGCTAAATGTTTCCATGAGTATACTGACTAAATGTAAAATAACAGACAAAGCTCATCAACATTCAGAGAGAGGAACCAAGGTCCATAATTCATGTCAGAGAAGGGTTTTCACCAGGGTGGAAAAAATACAGAATCTGAAAACAATATTTCCTAGTTGGCATCTGCTTTAATCATGTCTGATTTAGTATAGCTAACAGAACTCTAAATCTTAAAGACATGTAATGTCTGCCTAAGAAAGTGTTTGATGATTTTAATGTAATCTTCACCATCCCAAAGAGGACTGAACATTGAATTTGAATGTTGAATGATATGTCATATTAGTTAAAATGATATAATGTACCCTACGCTGTAAATCCTTATGATATTAGAAGTCAGTGAGGAGTTCTACTATCATTTAAGATATGAAGCTGCTTTTTGGAGTTTTTTTTTTTTTTTTTTTTTTAATACTGGACAGTGTACTGATGCTTGTAATATATTGTACATGGATATTAGTATAATAAAAACAAGTCATTCCCACTGTTATCTCAGCAGGGATGTAGGCCCAAGCAGCTATACAGACCATTTCTGTCTCCACCTCAGAGGAGAGGGGTGCCAGTTGGAGTGCTGCATTAGGATCAGGAGATGTGGAGATGCCATGGCAAACTAATACCTGAGCTTGAGGAAGTGACCAAGAAGGCAGTAGAATGGTTAGAGGGCATGTGTCTGGTTTGATAAAGAGGAACCTGTACATAACTTCCCATGCTTTATTGAGAAGTGTGTGTGGTAAAAAGCTAATAAACTCCACCACTGCTGCTTCTGGGCACATGCCAGAGAAATATCCAGTGCTTTCAGAGGAAGTTCTTAGCTCATAAGGGAGTATTTCAAATTGATAGTGGTCTCATAGTGAATGACCAGACAAAGAAGTGTTAGTATGAGACTGAAACCCTTACAGTGTCCTATCCTCTGAAGATGTAAGATTGATCCAGAAGCAGTGATATGTGGAATGTGACTACTGAGTGCTCTGACAAACTATGCTGTAGAATGTTTAAAGCATATCTAAATCCACATTCAATATTTACATATTTTACATATCTTTTCATGTTACCTTAATGTAGCAGTTTTATTATATTTTCAGGTGATCTTGTCATCAAGCACTATCAACAGTAACTTCTGTAATAGGGTGACTAGGCTCACTCATAGTGTCTCATCACAGGAACAATGTTGTCACACTATTCTGCATGCACCTTGATGGAGACTACAGTGGATGTGCCAATTCACAGTGTGCCTGCACAATCTTTTGTATTTCTTCCACTGACAATGACTCCAGGAAGGCATGACTGGCAGGATCACTGTTTTAAAATTGGGAGCCTGATATCCTTGGTGCAACACTTTCTCATGTTTACTAGACAATGTGTTCTAGGATAAGTTTAGTCTCTAGATAGTCTGTTTACAGTTGTGTACTCCCTTGCCTTTCTTTGGAGGACCAAAGACTTTTGGTTGGGGGAGTGTGTAGCTTGAACTAAAGCTATTTAAATGACATTGCAGATAGTTTCTCCATTGCAGCTTGTACCTTCCTTCTTTGTAATTAGAGCACTGTGCTGAACAGAAAAAAGTATCCTTAGCACAGGAGCTGTGAGGGCTATTTTGAAGAAGACCGGTGGTGGCCTTTTTGGAGGAGACTATGGACAATATAAAACTGGCAAGTGTCCTCAACACAGTGGGTGGCCTTTTTGGAAGGGATCAGGAATTTGCAGACCAAACTTTGTTGGCTGGGAGAACTTCCAGAAAGGGGAAGGAGAGCCTGTGTGATTAAGCGGGGAGAGGGGAGCCACACAAAGGAGCTGTTTGCAATTGTAGTTGCAAGTAAGAGACTGCTGGTCCGGAGACTACTGATCTAGAGAGGGTTCTAGAAATGCTGATTTAGGAGATAGAAAGAGAGGAACTATTATATGGGACTCCAAAGTGATGAAAGTCCATTTGGCCACCTCGGTTCATAATCCTTTGATGGAAATACTGTCACATTGCAAAGCAAGGGATATTTGCTATTGGGGGACAAATACAAATTTCATTGCAGAATAAAGACCCCTCCAGTTGGAGTTTGTGTGCGCCACCTGTTAAGGGTCCCAATGCCAGCAGACTCTATACAACCACTGGCCAGTGTGCAAATATCTTAGTTGTAGTAGGATATAGGGCACTGTCATCTTATACCTTTCCTATCATGGCTTTGGTTTTTATTGCATTGTGGTGTTGCCAAAAAAATTGTTAAATAGCCTAGGTATGTCAGTGCAAGTTCAAACTACCAAGGTGGGACATCCTTCAGAGGACCGAAGAGCCCTATATATTTATTGGCTCCTTTGAGGGTAGCGCTACAACTGATTTTAATCTTGTTTGAGGGTTGCCTTCATTCTTTCTTGTTGCCCACCTTTTATTTTGGGACTGATTTTGGATGTCCCAGCAGTCATTGTGTCCTTCAAGGAACATTTGGATTTTTTAATCTCCCTGTAAAATCTTTTTTTCCATTTGCTGATTAGGGGGACCAGCACCCTTCCATCTTATAGTTATCTTTTTATGCTGTTGGCCTGTTGCCACAGTTACGATGCTTCTCAAGAAGGTTATGTTCCATTACTACCAATTGCTTGCTATTCCTGACAACACAAAAAGCAACATCATCCTGACATGCAGTATGAAATACAACTTTATACCACTCTATGTAAAACAAAAAAGGAAGTTTTAGCTGTATCTTTATATGAACTATAGATACCTTTTAAAACTCCAGCTAAAATCTAAGGTGCGAACTGTTGGAAACAACAGGCCATTTGGAAATATGCCACTTATACCTGTCTTTCGTTATGTTATGTCTATATGTAAGAGTATAGAGATGTACTAATGGTAAAAATAAGAAGAGAAATGTGCTTTTGTAATTATTTGTAGTAAAACAATAAAAATAGAATGAAAACATGTAAGGTAACCCTTGAAATGGCACTACTGAACACCAAGGGTTTAATGTTTGTTTTTGTCAAGGGGGAACACAGTAGTTTTACTTACTTTATCCCTCACACCCCAGCACCCAGCAAACTCCTTTTCTCTGCAACACTTAGGGTTGTGGATAGGCTCCTGGTCCTGTATTGTATGTGTAGATGTCAAAGTGCCTACAGCCAACAGGGCAGCAGACATAAGTTGGAATTGGGGAACAGTCATACAGATGGAAAGAAACGTGAGGAAGCAATAGATAAGGTAAGTTCACACTAGACTAGCATTTATTAACCTATGTTTCAGTTATGGTACCCTTTAAAGGTATGCAAAATCTCAAAGCACCCCAGTTGAATTATACCTCATTCAGGGCAAATAGGGCCTTCTTGTTCAGGTCCTTTTTTTCAATTAAAGGAAATCTGTCCCAAAAATATAATTTGTTAAACATTTAATGCATATTTTCATGACATTATTATGACCTTCTACCAAAAAAAAATCCCCAAATAATTTCTCCTTTTCCTGTCATGCCTGGGAATATTGATACTGCGTGCATTATTTGTTGTTTGTTGTTTTTTATTCCACCTAAACACAGTAACATTAACCACTTGCCTACTGGGCACTTTTTTTTTTATATCAAAAAGGAACTTTATTAAGAAATCAATAAAACAGAGAAACAATACAGAATTCCATATTGATACACATTATGCTGAAACACCTTGCATGTAGTATACAGCACCCTCGGCACATAATCACATTTCAACCGCATATAATTCAGTTGCAACAATGGAATACATTCGGTCACAGAGTAGCTGAAACAACCAAGGCCCCCGGCTGGAGGATCCAGCCCTTTCGCCACTGCAGTCAAGTTACGCGAGTAAGCAGTCCATAATCAGGTCTACAGGGGCTAAACCAGGAACAGCTAGCCATGATGCCCATTTTTTTTTGAATTTTGCTGCACTACCCCTGTGTTGGTAGATACATTTTTCCAGCCTTAGTGTCACCCATTTGCGTCAACCACTCCTTCATCGCGGGGGGATTTGTCAATTTCCAGTGCCTCAAAATTAATTTCCTGGCCTGGAAAAGGGCCCGAACTTTGGCTAATCTAGAGGTCTCCTCCACCGGACTTCAGCTATAATTCCCAACAGGCATAGTTTAGGGTGTTCTACAAGATGAATCTGAAATACACGATTAATAATCCCCATCACCTCCTTCCAATATATGTGCAGTTTGGGGCACCTCTACAACATATGGATCAAGTGGCCATGATCCCTCATACATCTAGTGCAAGATGGATCATCACGCACCCCCATCCTCACCAGTTTAGCCAGTGTATATTGGACACGTAAAAGCACATACAATTGGGATAACCTCTGGGCCACATTCAAAGAACACAGGGGAACCACGGCAAGAACATCCTCCTATTGGTCTTCTTCAAATGCTCCGACATCTCTTTCCCATCTGGATATCACTGCTGCAGGGCTGTCAGGAAAGGACTTATTGAGTAACATGGAGTAGCTGCATGAGATAAACCCCTTGTAAGAGGTCACATCATGCATGTAATTGAAAATTGGTGTGGCACTCTGCGTCCACTCGTCAATTTCCATTTGGGCCTTAACTGAATGCTGAAGCTGGTAAAAATGTAAATTGCATGGATGAGGGGAGTGTAAATTCTAGTTTTAATGCATGGAGGGGGCGTAGCTTGCCATCCCTAAATATTTGAGTCATATGAGTGATCCTATATTGTTTCCATTTTGCGCTATATTGCCGTTTCTCCAACCCCACGTACCGCTTATTCCCCCAAATTGGGCTGAACCTGATTTATCCCTCAACTTGTTGCACTGCCCTGACCTTATTCCATACTTTCTGCATCAAACTGTAAGTGGGGTACAGCTTATTTGATTTAGCAAACTGCAATGCTTCCAGGCCCTCTGCAACCTCCCCCCCTGTAGCAATACGGAGTTGCGCAGTTGGGTCTACCAAGTTCAATACCAGATCTTTATCTGGCTTATCTGGGCCTAGAACTCTGGCTATGTATTGTAATTGCGAGGCCAGATACTAGAGCCATGGGTTTGGAAGAGCCAACCCACCTGCCTCCTTGGGTCGCTGCAACTGTTCCAGTTTCACCCTGGCAGTCAAATTGTGCCAGATGAGAGACCGGAAGATTGAATTAATGATGTGAAACTGCTTCAGTGGAACAACCATCAGAGAGTTGTGGAGTATGTATAGGATCTGTGACATTAGGATCATTTTGATCAAGTTTATCCTACTAACCGGAGAGATTTTCAATCGGGACCACACCTTGACCCGGTCCCGGCAACAGTTCAGAAACAGGGACAGGTTCAAGGTGATATATTCCAGAGGGTAGGGTGTGACCTGTACACCTAAATACCTGAACTCAGAGGATACAGGGATATCCATTAGGGATACTGATTGTGGGTCCAATTTCTTATCCAACATCATAAGGGACGACTTGGTCCAGTTGATTACTAAACCAGAGTAGTGGCCGAACCTTTGAAAGACCCCCATGGCCTCCCTCAGGGAAGACGACATGTCTCCCAGTAGAAGCATGGTGTCATCTGCATTCAGCATCAGTTTTTCATGCAGCTCTCCATACCGAAACCCCTGTACTCCTGAATTAGCGCGAATACAGGCTGCCAATGGCTCGATAGCGAGAGCAAACAAAAGAGGGGCTAGAGGGCATCCCTGCCTTGCACCTATAAAATAGGCTAAAGTATGGAGATACTCTCCCTTACTCTATTATTGCTGCCTTCGGGGAGCTATATAATAATTGAACCCATGCAATATATTCTTTCCCCATTCCAAATTTGTGAAGGATATCCCATAGATATGACCATTCAATACTATCAAAGGCCTTGTGGGCGTCAAGAGAGAGCAAAGCTCTATCCCCCATGTTATCAGACCTTGATTGTATATTAATAAACAGCCTGCGTAAATTTATAGCCGTGGATTTCTGAGGCATAAATCCTGATTGATCGGGATGAATTATGGAGGATATTACAGTATCTCACAAAAGTAGGTACACCCCTCACATTTTTGTAAATATTTTATTATATCTTTTCATGTGACAGCACTGAAGAAATGACACTTTGCTACAATGTAAAGTAGTGAGTGTACAGCTTGTATAACAGTTTACAATCTCTCTCCCTCAAAATAACGCAACACACAGCCATTAATGTCTAAACCGTTGGCAACAAAAGTGAGTACACCCCTAAGTGAAAATGTACAAATTGGGACCAAAGTGTCAATATTTTGTGTGGCCACCATTATTTTCCAGCACTGCCTTAACCCTCTTGGGCATGGACTTCACCAGAGCTTCATAGGATGCCACTGGAGTCCTCTTCTACTCCTCCATGATGACATCATAGAGCTGATGGATGTTCAAGACCCTGAGCTCCTTCACCTTCCATTTGAGGATGCTCCACAGATGCTCAATTGGGTTTAGGTCTGGTGACATGCTTGGCCAGTCCATCACCTTTACCCTCAGCTTCTTTAGCAAGGTAGTGGTCGCCTTGGAGGTGTATTTGGGGTCGTTACCATGTTGGAATACTGCCCTGCGGCCCAGTCTTCGAAGGGAGGGGATCATGCTATGCTTCAGGAGGTCACAGTACATGTTGTCCTACATGGTTCCCTCAATGAACTGTAGCTCCCCAGTGATGGCAACACTCATGCAGCACCAGAACATGACACTCCCAACACCATGCTTGACTGTAGGCAAGACACACTTGTCTTTGTACTCCTCATCTGGTTGCCGTGACACACGCTTGACACCATCTGAACCAAATAAGTTTATCTTATCAGACTACAGGACATCTGAACCAAGTTAGTTTATCTTGGTCTCATCAGACCACAGGACATGGTTCCAGTAATCCATGTCCTTAGTCTGCTTGTCTTCAGCAAACTTTTTGCAGGCTTTTTTGTGCATCATCTTTAGAAGAGGCTTCCTTCTGGGATGACAGCCATGCAGACTAATGTGATGCAGTGTGCGGCCTATGATCTGAGCACTGACAGGCTGACCCCGCACCCCTTCAATCTCGGCAGCAATGCTGGCAGCACTCATACTTCTATTTCCCAAAGACAACCTCTGGATATGACGCTGAGCACGTGCACTCAACTTCTTTAGTCGGCCATGGCGAGGCCTGTTCTGAGTGGAACCTGTCCTGTTAAACCGATGTATGGTCTTGGCCACCATGCTGCAGCTCAGTTTCAGGGTCTTGGCAATCTTCTTATAGCCTAGGCCATCTTTATGTAGAGCAAAAATTCTTTTTTTCAGATCCTCAGAGAATTCTTTGTCATGAGGTATCATGTTGAACTTCCAGTGACCAGTATGAGAGAGTGAGAGTGATAACACCAAATTTAACATACCTGCTCCCCATTCACACCTGAGACCTTGTAACAATAATAAGTCACATGACACCGGGGAGGGAAAGTGGCTAATTGGGCGCAATTTGGACATTTTCACTTAGGGGTGTACTCACTTTTGTTGCCAGCAGTTTAGACATTAATGGCTGTGTGTTGAGTTATTTTGAGGGGACAGCAAATTTACACGGTTATACTGGCTGTACACTCACTACTTTACATTGTAGCAAAGTTTCATTTCTTCAGTGTTATCACATGAAAAGATATAATAAAATATTCACAAAAATGTGAGGGGTGTACTCACTTTTGTAAGATACTGTATCTCCCCTCCTTGTCTACCACACAGTCAAGTTCCTGGTGGTCAAGTGACCCGTGTATCAAAACACTCACCCCCCTAGAGAAGGAGGTGTGAGTGAGGGTGAGGATGGAAGCCCTGTCCCCTTGCATACTAGCACAAGGTGTTTGCCTTGCAGTGTAAAAAAAAAAAACTGCGGTTTACTACTGCTTTAAGCCTGCCACCCAGAGTCACTCTCAGCAGGTCAATGTAACCTGTTTCTACTCCAAAAATAAGACAGTTTGTGAAGGCACATGCATTCTCAATAAATATAACAATATACACACACCTAGGCAGCTGTATCCACATTTACAAAGTTTTTTCTTATTTTATACATCAGCTACAGTATACTTAAGCAAGCAACTGTACATACACCTCGTAGATAGATTACTTTATTAATTGTACAATTGCGTGAATTTTTTCCTAGATTCTCAGGCGTTCCTACATTAATCTGATCTATTCACAGGATTATCCCATGAAAAACCTGCATGTAGTTCCTGACTTTATGAGTGTAGCAAAATTTGATGATTTTTTTAATAAGAATCAAGCAGATAATTGTGAGTCTGTGATCAGTGCTAAAGAAAACAATCTCAAATTTTTAATTAACTGTATTTTAATAGCTTTAATTATAACTAAATTATTTAAATACCAAGGGAAACAGTTTACATTCCTTAAAGCTTTTTTATTTACTTTTTAAATACTTAATATAGCATGTGGTGGAGAGTTTGAATATTTAAAATGGAATTGGATTGCCATGCCCCATCGGATGTATATATATATATATATGTGTATATTTTTAGGACAGGCAAGCTAGATTTTCCTCTTTCCATAGATTGACTGTGCCCAGGTGTTAATTGAATATCTCTTGTTCTCTTACAATAGATGTGGCTCCTTCTCCCCAGGGGGTCATTAACATACTATTGTCATATCTGGTTATCAGGACCTGTGTGTCACCAGTCCCTCCCTTTTACCTAGGAGGAGCTGATGACTCATAGATCTTGGAGACCACCTGACAGGGAATTTGCCTTTAGAAAAGGACCAATCACTGAGCTAGCCCAAAGACCCCCCGGGAGCCAATGAACATTGAGACTGGGGAAGGGGCATTTTTGGCATATAAATAAGACTACAGCTGTATACGAGCCCCTCTTAGCCTGATGATTTTGGAAGATGTGAGCTGCCGGTAATGGTCAGTCACCCCCCTGGTAGTGGTGAGTCTGATTAGCAGAGAAGGGCCTCCCTTGCGGCTCCCGCTCGCCGGTCCCCTGATGATGGGACAGTAGGACCAGGAGTCAGGAGGGGCACAGGTGCCTGACCGGTACAAGAGCTTCCTGGATAAGCTCAGCGGATGAGGTAAGTAGGTAGCTGTAAACAGACTGGAACAACAGGCAGACTTGGATCTGTGTGCAGGCTGGAACAACAGGCAAACTTGGATCTGTATGCAGACTGGAACAACAGGTAAGCTGGATCTGTGTGCAGACTGGAACAACAGGTAGACTTGGATCTGTATGCAGACTGGAACAACAGGTAAGCTGGATCTGTGTGCAGACTGGAACAACAGGTAGCTGGATCTGTATGCAGACTGGAACAACAGGCAGACTGGATCTGTATGCAGACTGGAACAACAGGTAGACTGGATCTGTGTGCAGACTGGAACAACAGGTAAGCTGGATCTGTGTGCAGACTGGAACAACAGGTAGACTTGGATCTGTATGCAGACTGGAACAACAGGCAGACTTGGATCTGTATGCAGACTGGAACAACAGGCAGACTTGGATCTGTATGCAGACTGGAACAACAGGCAGACTTGATCTGTATGCAGACTGGAACAACAGGCAGACTTGGATCTGTATGCAGACTGGAACAACAGGTGAGCTGGCTCTGGGATGGTCAGACAGGCCGGGTCGGGTATCAGGCTGGCAGCACGGTACAGGTGGAGAAGACAAGAGGGTGGTCAAAGACAAGCCAAGGTCGATACACAGGGACAGAGCGGATGGTCAAGGATAGCCGGGTCAGATACAGGTAGACAGACTTCAGATCAGGTTTCAAACACAGAACGTTGTAGAGCAGACAGCGGGGACCGTCAGTCACAGGAGGGTTTAAATAGCCTCATTGGCGCCAATGGAGGCGCGCACCCGTCCGCGCACGCTCGCCCCCGTCTGCGGGCGCGCGCGCGTGCACGCGCGCGCTCGCGCATGCGCAATGGCAGCCGAGAACGGGAACCAGGGATGCTGAGGCGCCGATTACTGGCAGGATCATCAGGTCGCCGACCACGGATGGAGCCCTCATGACATTGCCCCCCCCTAAGGGGCAGCCTCCGGATGCCCCTCGGGGCAAATTTCTCAGGATGGGCTCTCTTAAAAGACTGGACTAGACTCTTAGCGTGGATGTTCTCCTCGGGCTCCCAGGAGTTTTCTTCGGGGCCGTACCCCTTCCACTTGATTAGGAACTGGTTCTGGTTCTGCCTTCTTCTGACATTAAGGATGGCTTCCACCTCGAACTCCTCTTCACCGTCCACCATGACTGGATCAGGAGGGATGGCCCTCCGGTTGGGGAAAGGGTTACTAACCGAGGGCTTCAGTAAGGACACATGGAATACCGGGTGAATCTTCAAAGAATCTGGAAGTTCCAATTCATAAGCCACCTCGTTGATCCTCCTCTTGACCGGGAAGGGGCCCAAGAACTTGGGGCCCAGTTTCCGTGAAGGGCAAGCCAGTTTTAGGTTAGAGGTAGATAACCATACGGTTTCGCCCGGGGCAAGCACCAGTTCCCCCCGTCTCTTTTTGTCAAATACGGTTTTGTTGTACTCCTGGGTCCTAGTCATGGTCTCCTGGAGAAGTTGGTTGTTGGTGGAAAAGAACTGGATTCGCTCTTGGACTGCTGGCACAGTGCAGTCAGGAAGTGAGTTAGGCAGAAATGCCGGGTGGTACCCATAGTTGGCAAAAAAGGGGGTCTGTTTGGTGGCGGAGTGGGTGGCGTTGTTATATGCGAACTCGGCCAGGGGCAGAAGGGAGATCCAGTCATCCTGGGTGAAGGAGGAGAAGCAGCGCAGGTACTGCTCTAGGGTCTGATTGGTCCGCTCCGTCTGCCCATTGGACTGAGGGTGGTACGCAGAGGAGAGAGAGAGTTCGATATCCAAGGACTGGCACAGGGACCTCCAGAATCGAGAGGTAAATTGTACCCCTCGATCCGAGACAATGTTGGCCGGGACCCCGTGAAGGCGGACAATTTCCCTAATAAAGACTCGTGCCGTTTCTGGAGCCGAGGGGGTGCCCTTCATAGGGATGAAGTGAGCCATCTTGGATAAACGGTCGACGATCACAAAGATCGTCGTGTGGCCTTCTGCTGGGGGTAACTCCACAATAAAATCTAGGGAGATCATCCTCCAGGGACGATCTGGGACAGACAAGGGTTTAAGGAGACCCCAGGCCCTGGTTTTGGGATTCTTGTTCCGGATGCAGGTAGGGCAAGTGTCCACAAATTTTTTACAGTCAACCCGTAGTTGAGGCCACCAGAAGGTACGCTGTACCAAGTCGGTGGTCTTAGCGACACCGAAGTGACCGGCCAAGGCGTGGTCATGGCACAGCTCCATAGTTGTTACCCGGAGCTGTTCCGGGGTGTAGATCTTGTCCCCGTACCAGAATAGGCCATCCTTCTTCTGTAGCTGGGTTTCGGAAGTGGGCTCTTGCCCTGCTGAGGCACGTTTGAACTGGGACAGTAAGTCCTCTTGAAGAAGGAGGAAGTTCCCAGGGGCCAGAATAGTGTCAGGGGGGTCTTCTTCCTGGTGCTTGTGGTACATCCTAGACAGGGCGTCTGGTTTGACATTCTTGGATCCGGGCCGATATGTCACATGGAAGGTAAAGCGGGAAAAGAAAAGTGCCCATCTGGCTTGTCTGGGTTTCAATCTCTTAGCTGACTTTAAGTATTCCAGATTCTTGTGGTCGGTGAATATTAGAATGGGGTGAGAGGCTCCCTCCAGGAGGTATCGCCACTCTTCCAGGGCAGCCTTGATCGCCAGTAGTTCTCGGTCGCCCACATCATAATTCCTCTCGGCCGAGGACAACTTGCGGGAGAAGAAGGCGACCGGGTGCAGCAGGGACTTGTCCCCCTGTCTCTGGGATAGGATGGCACCCACCGCGATCTCGGAGGCATCAACCTCCAGGGTGAAGGGTAGCGAGGAGTCCGGGTGCCTGAGGATGGGTGCCGAGGTAAACAGAGTTTTAAGGGCATCAAAGGCCTCCTGGGCCTCGGAAGACCACCGGAACCGGGTCCCTTGTTTGGTCAGTTGGGTGATAGGCGCCACAATGGCGGAAAACCCCCTGATGAACTTGCGGTAGAAATTGGCAAAGCCAATGAACCGTTGGATGCCCTTTTTGTCTGCCGGAGTGGGCCATTCCAAGATGGCAGAGATCTTCTGGGGGTCCATCTTGATGCCTGTACTTGAGATGATTAGCCCAAGGAAGGGAATACTCTCCTGTTCAAACTGGCATTTCTCTGCCTTGGCATACAGACCGTGGATACGGAGCCGTCCCAGGACCTCCTTGACGTGTCTGCGATGGGTCTCTAAAGAGGGGGAGAAGATCAAGATATCGTCCAGATATACTACGGCAAACAAGTCCAGGAAGTCCCGAAGTACGTCGTTAATGAAGTATTGGAAGGTTGCGGGGGCATTGCACAGGCCGAAGGGCATCACGAGATACTCGTAATGCCCATACCGTGTCCGAAAGGCCGTCTTCCACTCATCCCCATCTTTAATCCGAACCAGATTGTAGGCCCCCCGTAGGTGAAGCTTCGTGAAGATGGTGGCCGTGCCAAGCCTCTGGAAGAGTTCAGGGACCAACGGGAGAGGGTAACGGTTCTTAACCGTAATGTTGTTCAATTCTCTATAGTCCACACAGGGCCGAAGGGTGTGATCTTTTTTCTCCACGAAAAATATGCCCGCGCCTGCAGGAGAGGTAGATGGGCGGATGAAGCCTTTTCGGAGGTTCTCCTCAATGTACTCCTTCAGTTTGCCTTGCTCCACTTCTGTCAGGGGGAAGACCCTTCCAAAGGGGATCTCTGCTCCAGGGAAAAGTTCGATTGGGCAGTCATAAGCCCTGTGAGGTGGGAGCACCTCTGCTGCCTGTTTACTGAAGACATCTAGATAGTCGTGGTAGGCCTGGGGAATGGCCCGACGGAGGTCCACCTCAGAGTCCCCACTTAGTAGAGTAGCCAGGTGGGAGGAATTAGAAGGTCTGCAAGACATCTGACAATACTGAGAGGAGAAGGAGACCATCCCAGTGGCCCAGTCGATGACTGGGTTGTGGGCCTTCAGCCACGGCATGCCCAGGATTATAGGGGATAATGGAGAGGAAATAATGTCCATGCAAAGAAGTTCCTGGTGGTTGTCCGAGATGGTCATGGGCAGTGGGATGGTCTCTTGCGTAACCGGGCCTGAACGGATGGAGGAGCCATCCGCCAGGTAAACTGACAGTCCCTGGGATTTAGGCTGGAGGGAGATCCGGTGTTGGGCAGCAAAAGAAGAGTCCATGAAACAGCTGCATGCCCCGGAATCAATAATGGCGGGTACCTGGAGGATTCTTCCCGGAAGCTGCAACGAGACAGAAAGGGCAAGGTGAGAGGAGACCTGGATTGAGGAGTCCATAGAGCTAGCAGGCATGAGAGGGCACTTACGAGCCTTGACCGGACAGTTCCTTACGTAGTGCCCGGGCTCACCACAGTAGAGGCACAAGTTGTTGACTCGACGACGTTGCCGTTCCTCAGGAGTTAGAGAAGGCCTCAAGAGCCCTAACTGCATGGGCTCGGAGGAATCAGGGAGGGTTACAGGTCGATGGGCCGAACCAGTCTGCAGGTGACTTGGGGCCTTGGGGAGCATCCAGGTAGGACGAGGGAAACCGGATGCACGTTCCGTCCTGCGTTCCCTTAGTCGTCGGTCAATCTGAATGACCAGGTTGATCAGAGTGTCCAGGGTCTGGGCTACCCCAACTCTCGCCAACTCATCTTTTAGTGCCTCAGAAAGTCCTAGGCGGAACTGGTGACGCAGAGCCGCGTCGTTCCACTGGGTATCCGCACCCCAGCGCCTAAAGTCCGCGACATAGTCTTCTACAGGCCTTCGCCCCTGCTGGAGGGCGCGCAGAGTGGTCTCTGCAGTGGCAGCGAGTTGGGGGTCTTCATAGAGTTGAGCCATGGTGTCAAAAAATGAATTGAAACCGGCCAGTGCGGGGTCCTTCTGCTCTAGGAGGCGGTGGGCCCAGGTCCGCGGGTCTCCGGAGAGTAAGGAGATCACGAAGCCCACCTTGGTGGCTTCCAGGGAAAAGGTACGTGGCTGTAGTGCAAAAAACAGTTCACAGGAGTTACGGAAGTCCCGGAAGAGGTTGCGGGCACCCGAGAATCTCTCAGGGATTGGTACCCGGGGCTCTGGAGGGAGCATTACCACCGATGGTCCTGGACTTCCCCCAGATGGGGCTGTTGGTGGTAGGGCCAGCACCCGTTCTTCCAACCGGGTATATCCCTGCTGGAGATTCTTTACCGCCTCGGTCAGTCCTGCCAGGTGTTGGCACAGTCCTTCCATAGGAGAGGCCCCCTGCTCAGACTCAGACATGGCTGTCTGCTACTGTCACGCCCCCTGGTAGTGGTGAGTCTGATTAGCAGAGAAGGGCCTCCCTTGCGGCTCCCGCTCGCCGGTCCCCTGATGATGGGACAGTAGGACCAGGAGTCAGGAGGGGCACAGGTGCCTGGCAGGAATGGTCAGACCGGTACAAGAGCTTCCTGGATAAGCTCAGCGGATGAGGTAAGTAGGTAGCTGTAAACAGACTGGAACAACAGGCAGACTTGGATCTGTGTGCAGGCTGGAACAACAGGCAAACTTGGATCTGTATGCAGACTGGAACAACAGGTAAGCTGGATCTGTGTGCAGGCTGGAACAACAGGTAGACTTGGATCTGTATGCAGACTGGAACAACAGGTAAGCTGGATCTGTGTGCAGACTGGAACAACAGGCAGACTTGATCTGTATGCAGACTGGAACAACAGGTAAGCTGGATCTGTGTGCAGGCTGGAACAACAGGCAGACTTGGATCTGTATGCAGACTGGAACAACAGGTAAGCTGGATCTGTGTGCAGACTGGAACAACAGGCAGACTTGGATCTGTATGCAGACTGGAACAACAGGCAGACTTGGATCTGTATGCAGACTGGAACAACAGGCAGACTTGGATCTGTATGCAGACTGGAACAACAGGCAGACTTGAACAACAGGTAAGCTGGATCTGTATGCAGACTGGAACAACAGGCAGACTTGGATCTGTATGCAGACTGGAACAACAGGTGAGCTGGCTCTGGGATGGTCAGACAGGCCGGGTCGGGTATCAGGCTGGCAGCACGGTACAGGTGGAGAAGACAAGAGGATGGTCAAAGACAAGACAAGGTCGATACACAGGGACAGAGCGGATGGTCAAGGATAGCCGGGTCAGATACAGGTAGACAGACTTCAGATCAGGTTTCAAACACAGAACGTTGTAGAGCAGACAGCGGGGACCGTCAGTCACAGGAGGGTTTAAATAGCCTCATTGGCGCCAATGGAGGCGCGCACCCGTCCGCGCACGCTCGCCCCCGTCTGCGGGCGCGCGCGTGCACGTGCGCGCTCGCGCATGCGCAATGGCAGCCGAGAACGGGAACCAGGGATGCTGAGGCGCCGATTACTGGCAGGATCATCCGGTCGCCGACCACGGATGGAGCCCTCATGACACCCTCTCTCTGGACGCCCATACCACCGGAAGTGTAATGTATTCTCTGTATCTCTAATCTTTACTCTTTCTCCTAGGACTTTTAATATGTTTTGATAACCTTGATGATCAGTGTATACCTGGTGTGAACCATGTGGCCTTAAATATCTCCTAAGAACTATCTTTGTAAACACTGGCAACATGGCATTTATAACATCTTTATACTATGTTGGGTAATCTAAAATGTTTCATTATTATTTCTCTTTACTAAATATAAATAAATTGTAATTGTTTATCTATTCGCACGGTTATCGTACGTTTATATACTTATACAGACAAAGGTTTAATGGCGTTATTCACTTTATCATTGTTGTATCTATAATCTTTAACTAAGCTAGAAATTCAGCTTTAACAGATGGTGCCCCGTGTGAGGAAGTTTAATGTTTGGGGTGAATGCGATTTCTTGTATGGAAGACAAAGCTGGGTTTGTCTCCCATGTGAATACCCAGACTAAAAAAACTTATCAGAACTTTACCTTTTGTCTGCAATAATACTGTGATGAGACTGATTTTGAATAATGGGTATATAAGTGAAATAAATTGTACGTGTGAATAGAAGGGCTCCATTTGAAATCTTGGAGACAGTGGAAAAGGATATGCGCCTTTGACAAAAAAAAAAAAAAAAAGCAATTTCAGTTGACCATTTGAATGAGATTGGGCCAACCGTTGTGATTGGGACACACACCGGTAGGCCTAGAGCTGCGTTTCCACTTGTGCAACTCCTCCAAAGTCACCTGATTTAGAGTATGACTTGCGGTGCGACTTTGGTGTGGCTTTGAATGCAACTTTAATCCAAATTTACACTCTGGGTCGGAGTCGCATAGGAGTGGTGCAGGTACCTTTTCATAGTCATTGCAGCTTTGAGTCGCATAGATTGGGACTGGTGATATTGAAATCAATGGGCTGTGACTTGTAATGCTACTGTGTCCAAAGTCGCATGGCAAATTGCATTAGTGGAAATGGAGCCTAGGTCGCACAGAATGACCTTGTGTATGAATTGGGGCTGCAACTGACGATTGTGTTAATGTTTTTGGTTGTAGGTAGTTGTGATGTATATGAGAAATGAACTATGATTTTGAACTTTATGACCAAGATAAGTCCCCATAAGTGCAAAAATATATATATATTTTTTTAAAGGGTTTGGTTTTTAAGTCGAAAAACCTGTTTCTTAGCCAGTAGACCATGTATTGTTGGGACACAATAGAAGTTGTCACACCCTAGGAGGGGGGGTGGGGGCCTCAGGCTTCTAACTGAGAACATGGGGGGGGAAGGGCTGTGAACTCTCAGAGCCAAATATTGTGCTTTGTATTTGGGTCGTGGGTGTCTGATGTTACAACACTGAGAACGATCACTAGTTGAACCCTAAACCTTGTGGTGGACCCCTTTGCATGAACAGAACTTTCTCCCTTAATTTTTATTAGTCCACATGTTGGACCTCTGTTGTTCTCTATGCGATCATATTTGAACTCAGATTCACTATTATGTATTTCTGATATTATTAATAGTATTTCTGTTATTAGTATTTGTACTTTGGATCATACATATATTACACTTGTCACAAAGTGTACATAATTTAGATAGCTTCAAAAGTTTTTTTAAATCATACACTAAGGCAGTTTAAATGTATTAGCCTACACAATAGGAGTGTTTATTGATTTCTATTATTCCAGCGCAGCCAGTTTTTCTTTTTCTTGTGTTTTTGTGTGTATCTCACATAAGGTTGCAGCAGGAATCCATTATATATTTTTTTTTCACAAAAGACATAAAATAATGTTTTCACATTAACTACTTAAATAGTATATGTGTTAATTTTTCACTAGTTTAGACAGCGCTGTTACTCCAACAATTATGTTTCGTTGAATATGCCTATATTTTAGGATAGACCCCAATGTGACATAGCCTAAGGTGTTTGTCTAGGGATAAGTGGTAATATTGATGTCTCAATTGTATGGTCAGTGTTTGTAGGGAGAAAAAAAAGTTTGTGTGTTGGTTTTCATTTGTTAATGTCGGCCATTTTTCTGTAGTCCGGATCTCATCCACCATTTTGCCGTTGACCGATTTGCGATTACTGCAACTGCTTTTTTTGTTTCTGATAATTTTAGCCCCGAGCTGAATCTTGTACTGAATTAATGACGCCATTTTTCACCATGGGCCAGGTATTGATTTTCGTTTGGCCCGGCTGCCATTTTGTGTCCGCTGTGTTTGGGTGGAATTGCTATTTGTGTTTATAGAAGCGCAGTTTAAGGCACTGTTTCTTTTCAAGTGAATTCAATCATTTCAGTTTTTATACTTTTAAAATGGCGTGTGTTGTTTTTGATTGTTTGTGGCCTACAGTGGAAGGGAAGGGCTTTGATTGACCTTTTTCAGCCGTCTTTTTTGCAGGAGTCTTGTTGCACTGTTGTGTGGTATTCTGGTTTTAAAACTGGTGGTTTGATTTCCCAGGGGATATGTGAGTCAAGGGGGTTAATTGCAACATGGGGGTTAATTCCACCCACTCCAGGAAAAAAGTTTTTTTTTGCTGATGCTAGCCATAGATTTTTTTCTAATGTCTTGATAGACAAAATATGACGCTATTCAAGACTCCCCCTCCCCCTCCCTCTTCCTGTTCAGGTGTGCAACAGGAAGTTGATGGGAGGGGCCTGGGGTCTTTTGAATTAGGACAAAATCTTTTTGATTTTTAAAGTAAATTTAAGGTTTATATTGTAATACTGTTTTGGGGAGGCATTAAAATTATTGTAATATCGAGGTACAGAGAGAAGCCATAATATTTGTTTTGAATAGTGGAGGATTTCATGGTGTTTTGTAGTTTGTCTGACAACACATTTAACCGGTAGTAGAGTAAATGTGAGGATTAGTACGCTAGCATACTAGTAGGCCGTGTATAATAATCGGAAAACGCTGGGTGCCAGTACTGTAAAAATAAGTCACTAGCAGTACTGATCTGATTAGTGCATGGGGGCCCTGGGTGAGGCCCCAAACCAGTCAGACAGCTGCCTTACACATGAGATCTGGGTTTGGGGCTCCGGACATGAGACCCCTTAAAGCTGTGGAGGGTATTTTTGATGTCTGGTGGTAGACCCCAGAATAAAAAATATCTTGGAAGTAGTTCAGTTGTGGCTTCAGAAATCTGTAATGAGTGGGATGATGGATGTGTAGTACATGCTTTTGTGATTCTCAGAGGAGGAACTGTGCTTAAAATCCAGATGCCCATTCCAGAACTTGGTGTGGCTGGTCCATACAATATTCTGAGATGTTCTCATGTCTGTCCCATTGTATGTAGTTTTTTTTTGCTAAGAGTGAAGGCAGAATTCCATCTGGTTGGTTTTAATTTAAATTTTTGATCTAGGAACTATGAAATATCTCCCCCACATTTGTATCAAAATGTTTGTCTAAAGTTTTAGTTGTGTCATGTTCTATGTGGTAACAAGAATAAGTCTGAACCTACCGCGACAGTCGTGTTGTAGGTGTTGTATTTTAGTAAAAAAAAAAAAAGTATTATCGGTTATGAGGAATGTCATTGACAATTTACGAATGTTGTATTGTTTATGAATGACACATTAATAGCTTGTGTGTATAAGTATCTTTTCAGGTCCAAGGAGTTTCTGAGGCTCTGCACCATTCTAAATCCTGTATGTTTTCCTCCACTTTGTAAAGATGAGGAAAAGGGGGGGAAGAGGATGGGCTGAGTGACAATTTTCCAAACCAATGATACTAACCACTCTAATTCTAGCCAAGTTTGTGACAGGTGACAGGTGACAGGTGACAAGTGACTCGGACGTTACAGAGAAGATTGATGAACAAGACAACAAGGAAGAGAAGTATCTTTATTTATATTTTTAAAGTGTATTTTCCAACTAGCTAAGAAAGTGAACAGGACACATGGTTGGGTCTACTCTGAGTCTCCACGGAGCTCTAGTGATGACAGCGGTGTATGATATTTAGGCATATTGGATGAGGAGTTGTGACAAACTAGTAAAGACTCTAAACAGACATTTCTAAATGGAATTTATCGATACATTTCAAGAGGGTAATTTGGGGAGCAGATAGTCACTACTGTATGGGGTTCAGTTTTACTGTAGAGCTGTGGAAGCTATAGTTTACATTTGTGATTGTTGTTTTTTTTGTACAATAGAGGGCTCATTTTGTTTTTTTAATCCCATTGTGTTACTGGCCGATCAATTGTGAAGGTAGTAGTCGATTGATTTTATGGTGGAGTAGTTGTTTCAGCCCTAGTATGAATCTTTCTCTTTATAAACTGCTAACTGTGAATCGTAAGTTTTGTAATTAGATCTGTAAACACTGGCGAGGTTGTTACTACTATAACTCATATCGCAAAGGTGTGCATCAGTTGACTACCTCCTGTAATAATACGCATAGGGTCCGGATTATCCAAGTTTGTGCTAAACATTCTTGAGATGACAGAAGTAATAAGCTTTTTGTTTTTGGAATATTTCTGAAAAGTCCACGGAAGGGATTGGACTATTATTTGGTTCAGGAAATCTCTAGGCTAATTTTTGAAGGACTATAGCCTGGCAGAGAATATTGCTCTGGCAAGTAGTGAAAAAAAGGCAGCAACGTTGATAGGGGAGGGGCCTATCTACCCACTTCTTGTCCAGAGGGTCGCTACCTCTGAAGTAGGCAACCTCTAACGAGGTTGGGGGATCAGTTCAAGGTCCATTGTCCGTAAAGGATGGGTAATCGAATCGCTTGAAAGAGGGTGTCTAACCGTGGGGAACCATACCACTTGACCCCAACGGAAGAAATGATAGATAAATATGGGCCTTGGACTGTGAAATATGCAAGAGTGGGATCAGTGGACAGGGAGAAATTATTCTAAAAAAGGTACTTTTAAACCAAAAGCTTAGGAAGCCCGGTGGTACAATAAAGAGATGCATGGAACGCATGGATGGTAGAATCCATGCATAGAACTGATGAGGTGAATATTTTTATGGTGGGAGGTAAGGAGAAAGCGCACCAAATGACAGCCAATAGAACCACATCCCCAGAGTAGTGGCGGTGATGATCAGGGGAACAGCCTCCACACCAACAATGCTGCTAATCCAATTGTCACCAACCATGTTTCATTCCGGGTGTTTTTGCAAGAAAAAATCCCTGGAAGGTGAGCGTTTTTTATTATAGAAAATATGAAATATGTGTTATGTCTAGAGGTCATCTTTGACCCAGCTAATCGTGCGAGGGTGTGGAATATGCCATATATATATTTTGTGTCCTGTGTCTGTCGCAGCTGCTGACAGCCAACCCAAATGACCCCCCCTTGTTTCCGACCAGATCTGTGAGTATGCAAAAAAACTGTATTGACATGCAAATGACCTGAGATCTGTACTAATGAATTGAAAGATGCATCTACTAAAATGTTTGTTTTCCAGAAGACAGTTCGGCAAGAGATTTTCTGGTGAAGTATGATTTGTTGAACAAAGGACAAAAAAAAAAAAAAAAAAACCGTTTTATTGCGAGTTGCTAATTTTTTTTCTCCCTCACCATGGTGAATATTTTTTTTTTTTTTTGGGGAATTATTGGTATACCATAAAACAAAAATCCACGTGGTATTAATATGTATTAAGTAATACATATTAATAATAAGTTGAGCTCAACAATGTTTGCTATTATAAAATCAGGTGCACTGTTTATGTAATGTAAATGTATATTTGTTTCATGTGTTAATGTCTTGTTACAAATATATAACCATTATTGTTTTTTTCAGGCGAAAAATTGAATGTTTATTACTAAATTTTATTGGTGTTTTTCAGATGATAATTGGGTTTCACGGCTTTCAGAACCAGAAGGAAATCGTAGACAATTTTTTATTTTCCCTGGGTTCAGCACCATTATGTGGTTTATGCTTCTAGTGGTCAGCCCATTCAGCTGTGTTTTGGACTACCTAAGTGGGTGTGGTATTTTCTAATCCAACCTGTATAAAGAACGAGTTTCTGTGCTCCACTGATTACTTGTGGTGGAAAAAATACTGTTTAGGACTGTTTCACCCCCCTGCGGTTATGGTAATTAGTTACCTAGCTGTTCCAGCTCTGCTCATTGCCTCAGGCTAAGGTATGTTAATGTCCCTTAAGCAACCTTTGTCCCCAAGTAAAGATTCAACCTACATCCTGTCCAGTGTCACTATGTTTACGTGACGATGTGTTATGAATTGTCTAAGGTGTCTGTGGCATATCTGTCGCTAATATCTGGGGGGTTTCAAAGCACACAGGTTGGCTCGAATTGTACCCCCGACTGTTCAGCGTTCTCAGTGCTGCAAGGGATTCTTCTTTGCCCTTTGGTCAGTGGTGTTTGGTAACAGAAGTTTCTCGAGCTGGATACACATTATGCAATTTTTATCTTATTTTTTTTCAATTTTGTTTAGATTTATCTGCAGAGGTGAAGTATGAGGGCCTGCCGGATTGCATACAAGTTGAAAGTGTATAGGTCTGGCCTCGTATTGTATAGTTTTGGTTGAGTCTGGAGAAAAAGTTGTGCAGGATGTATAGGCATGCCGTATTCTCCTCAGTTAATCTGTGTCATGCAGGCCAGGAAGCCCAGTGCCCCAGTGACGCTATGCCCCTGTCATTAATTTTGTATGGGTGAAGGATAACATGGTCTGATTACCGAATTGATAAAGGAGGGAGAAGGTGTGCAGCCTCTATAAAGAATCGAGTGTACCTGTTGGCAGGTGGTTTTCAATACGGGTTTTCAGACTATTTCCCATACTTAGGATAAAGAGAGGCTTAATGGAGACTGCCGTTGGAGCTGGAGGGGGGGGGCACCGGGTAGGTGAGGGTAGTATCCAGGTTGCCTATGAATCATAATGGATTGGTAGACTCAGTTCCAGGATCATCAAAATCTAACTTGCACTGGTCTCATCCCTAATGACAGGGTTGGAGCATTGTGCAGATATCTCGGTCAATCTGGGTACTAGCCTTTAACAGACTCTACTGGGTTACACCCTGCAGTCCATCTTGTTCTGATGGTTTGAGTCCGGACAGCCTCAGATGACTGGTACGAATGAGTGCTGGAGAAAGGAAGGTGTTGTGCTATGGGAAAAGGCAACAATGCTGGCACAGGAGGGGGTCGTGTCTAATGGAGGCGGGGGTAGTGTCCCAACTGGTCCTAAACAAAGTTACCAGGGTACTGGTGCTGGTATCACATGTCTAATGATGCACTGTTTTCAGCATCAGGTTAAATGGTAATCAGCAGGGTACACTACTTCGGGGGAGTCTATTGTACATCTCCTCTTGCCCTTGGCATGGATATAGCAGGAACACGGGGTTGTACCCCAAGCACCCCTGAAGGAAGGTTTTTATGGAAAAACCTGACCTCCCCTTACACCTACTGAAACTTCTGTTGGGGTTCGGGGAGGAGTTAAAAAGTTGGTAGTTGGGTGGTTTGTGCAACAGGATCTGATAATGACAACAGTCTGTGCAGGGCGTGAATAGAAGGGCCCTACTCAGGGTTTTATGATCTAAGGAGAGGAGGGTGGTGCAAAATAATAGCTGTTGGGAATTATCTGATATGGAGCTAGCTGAGGTAACATTAAGAGTTTTTAGGGATCACCTAGTGGTGGTCAGGGTAGGGGCTGGCTGGACATATTGGGGTGGAGGAGTTCCAGAGCGGTCCTAATGTTGAGCATGGGAGGAGTGAAGTGGACGATTTGGGTCATCTCAAGATCAAAAGAGGTCAATCCAGATATCTCTAAGGTTGAGTTTCTTAATGGGAAAAGTTAATTCAGGTACAGTCTTAGGGCCACAGCTTTAGTAAACTCCACCCTGTTGCCGTCCTAATTTGGGTAACTATTAGAGACCAACGTAGGGGATTGTGTGCATTTAAAAGAGGACCCGAGAACTATATTTTTTCTTTTTGTTTTTTTTTGTTCTAGGGATAAGCCTTTTCAATTTATAGTAATAATATGCGGTCAGGTTTTACCTAAATTCCAAAAAAGGTTGATCATTTTTTATTTTTTTTATTTTATTTTTTTTTTCCTCCCCCTCATTAATATCTGTGTACCTGACCTGGGAAAAAATACTGCTAATTGCTAGTATGGGAGAATTTTTTTTTTTAGAAACTATATTTTGTTTTTGATTTTTTTTTTTATTATGATTTTTTTGGTGCTATTTTTTTATTTTTCATTTTTATTTTTTTTTTTTTTTATTTTTTTTTATTTTTAGTTTTTTTTCCAACCATTATATTTGTTTTTTGTCTAACCCAGATTCAATGCTCTTTAACCGTCTTGGTTGGAGTAGCATTAAATCTGTAGGTTTTTTTTTTTTTCTTCCCCTTCCATTATTAATTCCAACATTTCCGTTCATTTTCATTACTCACCTCTCTTCCGTTTCTTTTGCTTCATTCTAAATTTTTCTCTGGGTTTTCATCATCCATCTTCTCAAGATAATGTATCTGTTTAAAAGGATTTTCCCTGCCCGCCAGTAGTGTACCATACTTTGAACCAAAAGTATCCCTGGACATCCCGTGTTTTTATGTCTTAATGTAATGCTACCCCCTTAGTCTACCTACTGCTTTAACCTGAGCCCCGTGAGCAAGGGTGGTGGACCCCGGGACCTGGCAATGACAGGCAGTGTTGACTATCCCTACCATCAAGGGCCATGGATGATACTGTCTGTTGCTTGGACTCCGTTCCCTGTGGGGAGCCCACTTTACTCATCCCCATTGCATCCCTTATAAGTATTAAGCTCCTGTCTGGCATTCCTCCAATATCTGTACACTGACATTCTCCTTTTTTTGTTTGCTTTATGTATTCATGCACGACGGTCTGGAGGCCCGCCCAACCACCACCTGAAGACAATCAAGTCATCTCTTGAGACAAATGTGACAAGTAAGACTACCCTGAACTGTTCTTCACCATGCTGAAAAGTGCTGTCTCGCGGTCCGATCCAAGCAGAGAAACCATTACACGGTCTCACCAAGTTACAGGACTAGATATGCCAGGATCCCGCCATCAATGTTGGAGTTCCGCTCTTCCAAGGCAGAGGGGCGATGAAACATTGCAGTACAGACACTCATGGTTTAGATGTGAAGCCTCAAGGGCACCTGGATTTGTTCCTACCTTGAGGAGTTCCGGCGTGTTCAAGGAAGGAAGGAAGAGGAGGCCGTGGTGGTGGTGGGGAAGGGTTGGGACTTCTGGGCTGTTGTGGGTGGGCTCAAAATCATTGAAGGACTACTTAAGTTCAAGAATGAACTTCAGGGGGAACTGTGGTGGAGAGTTTGAATATTTAAAATGGAATTGGATTGCCATGCCCCATCGGATGTATATATATATATATATATATATGTGTATATTTTTAGGACAGGCAAGCTAGATTTTCCTCTTTCCATAGATTGACTGTGCCCAGGTGTTAATTGAATATCTCTTGTTCTCTTACAATAGATGTGGCTCCTTCTCCCCAGGGGTCATTAACATACTATTGTCATATCTGGTTATCAGGACCTGTGTGTCACCAGTCCCTCCCTTTTACCTAGGAGGAGCTGATGACTCATAGATCTTGGAGACCACCTGACAGGGATTTTGCCTTTAGAAAAGGACCAATCACTGAGCTAGCCCAAAGACCCCCGGGAGCCAATGAACATTGAGACTGGGGAAGGGGCATTTTTGGCATATAAATAAGTCTACAGCTGTATACGAGCCCCTCTTAGCCTGATGATTTTGGAAGATGTGAGCTGCCGGTAATGTACTCTCTCTCTCTCTCTCTCCCCCCCCTCTCTCTCTCTCTCCCTCTCTCTGGACGCCCATACCACCGGAAGTGTAATGTATTCTCTGTATCTCTAATCTTTACTCTTTCTCCTAGGACTTTTAATATGTTTTGATAACCTTGATGATCAGTGTATACCTGGTGTGAACCATGTGGCCTTAAATATCTCCTAAGAACTATCTTTGTAAACACTGGCAACATGGCATTTATAACATCTCTATACTATGTTGGGTAATCTAAAATGTTTCATTATTATTTCTCTTTACTAAATATAAATAAATTGTAATTGTTTATCTATTCGCACGGTTATCGTACGTTTATATACTTATACAGACAAAGGTTTAATGGCGTTATTCACGTTATCATTGTTGTATCTATAATCTTTAACTAAGCTAGAAATTCAGCTTTAACAAGCACAAGAATACATTTTTTCCTATTTTATGGCCTCAGACTAGATAAATAAAGGGGTATGCTGGCCACTACTAACTGCAAGCCTCTACAGCTAACATGTGTCCTGTTATAATTTTAGGTCCACCAATGTATATCTTGGAGAAAACTAGTACTAAAAAAACCTACAAAAAACGGTATGCTGCAATTGTTCACGTTGAGTTCTGAACATGGTAGTTTGCTGGTTGTTATGCAGATGCAATATTTTTTCATATTTCTTGGGTCAATACAGAGGAGAGTTGGCCTTAGGAATGTTCTTTAAAAATAGAAAAGAACATTCTTTTTTTCTAAATGGGGAGTTGGAGTTTTCTGTACATCCTTTTACCATGTTCTTCTATCAGTTAATTGCTGCAGGAAACCTTTCCATACCTTTATAAAGAATAAAAAATAAAAATATAATTGCGCTACCAGTGTTCTAAATTTGAGATGTAGCAGCCAGCATCAACAATGATAAAATTGTAAAAGTGAAACAGAAATAAAAAATGCAGCACTATGGAAATATGCTCACTTAGAAGAAAACTTCCAAGTAGGGATATATGTAATAGATATAACCTAATAAACGAGTGAAATCGTGTAAAATAAAAAAGACACAGTACATGAAACCTGAAAAATGGCGTATCACAGCCTATAGAAAAAACCAAGAAACACCAAACAAAAAATGTCCACTTTTCAGCAATAAAGTGAACTTCACAAAAGTAAAAAACTGATGGTTTAACGTGACATAAAAGATCAATATTAAAGTGAAAATTCAATAAAGTCCTTAATATAAGTGATGTATAAGGTACACTTCAAAAATCTGTATCGTCCCTTTAACAATGCATATAATTCTCTTCAGAAAGATAGCCTGACTTCATATAGGCTGCTTTCACACTGGAGCGGTGGGGGCGCTGGCGGTAAAGCGGCGCTATATTTAGCGCCGCTTTACCGGCGTTTTAGCGGCGCATTGCGGCCGCTCGCGGGGTGTTTTTACCCCCCGCGAGCTGCCGAAAAAGGGTCAATACTGCCCGCAAACCGCCGCTGCAGCGGCGTTTTGCGGGCGGGTTCGGCGCGCTCCCCCATTGTTTTTAATGGGACCGGGCGTTATAGGAGCGGTAAATATACCGCTCCTATAGCGAGCCAAAGATGCGGCTTGCAGGACACTTTTGAGCGTCCTGCAAGCGCACCACTTCAGTGTGAAAGCCCTCGGGCTTTCACACTGAAGGAACAGCAACAGCTGTTTCGGGTCGGTTTGCAGGCGCCATTCTTAGCGCAATAACGCCTGCAAACCGCCCCAGTGTGAAAGCAGCCATAGTGAGATTCAAATGTGTAGAATGACATCAAAATAAAGATATTAAATGCATATGTTTTCTCTTCCGACATAAAGCCAAACTTCATAAAGGAGATTTCAGGTGTGCATACTGACATCAGATAACGGTAATGGGTACTCTTACCCCAAGGTGTGGACCCACACACCAGTAGTGGTGAGTCAATCAGGCATGACAGTGATTATTAACGATCGATCCTCCAACCAGAGTGATGAGACGTCAGACAGCTTTCAGTGATGCGTGCATCCAAGATGTCGTGTATGAAGTAACCACCATCAAAACTACAGCTCAGAGAGAAATGCAGTCATCCACACAAAAGATGTTCATGGAGAAAAAAATATAAAGCCTCCACATAGAGCAGGTCACTCCACTAAAATAAAAAAATGTATTTAAAAATAAAGGATTTAAAAAATAGCACCAATTATCAGTGAAGATGCGTACAAACAAATAGATAAAAAAGCGTGGTAGATCCGGCCAGCAGGCTATGTACCCGACATGTTTCGTACGATTGTACTTAAGAATATGAATGGACTTCATGGGACACTTTTATTTTTTTTTTAATAAAGGAATCATCCCAAGCCGTGTCTTGTGTTTTTTTTTACCATTTTCACACATTTTTTTGTGAAATGGTAGGAGTACCTTTTAATTTTGGCGCGGCTTCCCCTTAAAATCCATACCAGACCTGAAGGGTCTGGTATGGATTTTGAGGGGGACCCCCACACCATTTTTTTTTAAATTTTGGCACAGGGTTCCCCTTAATATCCCTACCAGACCTGAAGGGCCTGGTATGGAATTTGGGGGGACCCCCACGCATTTTTTTTTTAATTTTGGTTCGGGGCTCCCATGTGGGGGAATCCCATGCTGTTTTTTTCAATTACTTTTATGTGTATTGCCGGGACCGACAATTCATTATAGTTGCGAGTACTTTTAAATTACTTTTTTTTCTTTAGAAATGTAATTTTGCTCTCCGACTGTTCTAAACACGGGAAACATGCGCCACTTTACAGGCATACTATAGACCCCCCCCAGGTACAAAATTTAAAGGAATATTTCACTTTTATTGTTTCACTTTAAGCATTATTAAAATCACTGCTCTCGAAAAAACTGCGTTTTTTAAAACTTTTTTTTTGCATTGATAGATGGCCCCTGGGGCAGGACCCAGGTCCCTAAACACTTTTTATGACAATACCATGCATATAAGCCTTTAAAATTAGCGCTTTTGATTTCTCCCATAGACTTTTAAAGGGTGTTCAGCGGCTTATGAAGTTTCCGCGAACACCCCAAATTGTTCGCTATTCGGTGAACATGCAGACACCCGATGTTCGAGACGAACTTACGTTCGACTTGAACATTGGGCTCATCCCTACTACACACCTCTACACATTCCTGTGTTCTGCTTGACCCTTTTACTTGGACTAAGTGCCACAGGCTAAAGTAAAGTAATGAGCCCTCCCCGTTCAATGAGTGCTACCAGCCAGAGGCATAACTAGAATCTTCAGGGCCCCGCTGCAAGAAACCATGAAGGGCCCCCACCAGGGGCATTGCTGGGTCTGCAAAAGATCTTGCGCTAGAGCCCATAGCAGCGAAGTAAAGAAAGTCATACACTTGGGTGGGCATACACATGTATATAATATGAATGTGTGTGTGTGTATATATATATATATATATATATATATATATATTTATATATATATATTATCGTTACATATCTGAGTGCGGATCCCCCCACTTACATCAGGGTCTCCAGAGAGCTTCCCCTTACATCAGGGTCCCCAGAGAGCCCCCCCTTACATTAGTGTCCCCAGAGAGCCCCTTACATCAGGGTCCCCAGAGAGCCACCCTTACATCAGGGTCCCCAGAGAGCCCCCTTACATTAGTGTTCCCATAGAGCCCCCTTACATCAGTGTCCCCAGAGGGCCCCCCCTTACATCAGGGTCCCCAGAAAGCGCCCCCTACATCAGTGTCCCCAGAGAGCCCCCCTTACATTAGTGTCCCCAGAGGGCCCCCCTTACATTAGTGTCCCCAGAGAGCCCCCCTGACAGCAGTGTCCCCATAGAGCCCCCCCTTACATCAGAATCCCCAGAGAGTCCCCGCTTACATCAGTGTCCCCAGAAAGCCCTCCCTTTACATTAGTGTCCCCAGAGGGCCCCCTCTTACATCAGTGTCCCCAGAGGGCCCCCCTTACATCAGTGTCCCCAGAGAGCCCCCTTACATCAGTGTCCCCAGAGAGCCCCCCTTACATTAGTGTCCCCAGAGAGCCCCCCTTATATCAGTGTCCCCAGAGGGCCCACCTTACATTAGTGTCCCCAGAGGGCCCACCTTACATTAGTGTCCCCAGAGGGCCCCCAACTTACATTAGTGTCCCCAGAGGGTCCCCCTTACATCAGTGTCCCCAGAGAGCCCCCTTACATCAATGTCCCCAGAGGGCCCCCCTTACATTAGGGTCCCCAGAGAGCCCCCCTACATCAGTGTCCCCAGAGAGCCCCCCCCTTACATTAGGGTCCCCTGAGGGCCCCCCATTACATTAGTGTTCCCAGAGAGCCCCCCTTACATCAGTGTCCCCAGAGAGCCCCCCTTAAATCAGAATCCCCAGAGAGCCCCCACTTACGTCAGTGTCCCCAGAGAGCCCCTTCTTACATTAGTGTCCCCAGAGAGCCCCCATTTATATCAGTGTCCCCAGAGGGCCCCCATCTTACATTAGTGTCCCCAGAAAGCCCCCCTTACTTCAGGGTCCCCAGACAGCTGCCCCCTCCCTCTCAGAGGTTCCCCTGTACCTGGCTGGTATCTGCTATACACTTCCAACCCCCAGCACATATCTTTACCCCCACCAAGGGGGAGGTTGGAGGCGGCGATCTGCAGCTCTATGGTGTCCACAGGCGGCGGGATCTCCCTGGGCCTTGTAGTTCTCTTCCCTGAGTATATACAGTGGAGAGTGGAGGGGCCTCTGACCCGGGCATGTATCAGCAAGAGTGTACAAGCTGAGCCAACTCACTCTGAAAAGTGAAACTGATACATGCCCGGGTCAGAGGCCCCTCCCCTCTCCACTGTATACACTGGGGAAGAGAACTACTAGCCCCAGGGAGATCCCGGGCAACATAGAGCTACCGATCATCGCCTCCCACCACCCCCCACTGCATTCTAAACGGACAGCCAGAGGTGCAGGGGGATATGCCGGGTCTTGCCCCCCTCCCCCCACAGCGGCAGAACGGCAGGGCTAGTCCTTGGGCTGCATGATTTGCTAATTTATTGCTAATACAAGCAACTTATAAAAATACAACATCACTCCTACAATCCTGATATCAGTTTATATCTTGACTTTTTATTAATCTGTTAGTTACCTTAAAACAACTGTATTAGGAGATTTAAATACATAAACTGAAGCCAAATTCCAGCTCACACTTTATATTCATCTACAGCAACAGTTTTTTTTTCCTTTTGGGATAAAGGTTTTGCATGAATAAAAAAAAAAAAATCTGATCATTGTAAGTACCCTGCCAGTGATGAATGGTTTGTCTCCTCCCTGTAAACTGCAACATCTGCAACAGAGCTTGTTCTTTTGAAAAACAACAGACTTACTGGCTGGGTCACCAGATCCAAATAGGAGAAAGGAAGCCAAAAAAAGGCAACTAATGCAGCCATCACATCTAAGAATTGGTAAGCTGCAATATAATAAATGTTTGCTTTTGGGTTTAATATGACTTTCACTTTGCTGCCATTGTATGCTATTAGAACTACAATTTCTTGACATTTTGTAAGCTGGAATTTCAGCGCTTAATGTGAAATTCGGGAATAAAATGATCTAATCGTAAAACTGCTCCCACTCCCTTCTAACACCTATACAAGGGGTGCTGAACCTTTTGTAAAGCGTGGGCCACTTAATAGGGTTCTAAATCCTCGTGTTTTTTCACCTTAATGCATCTTATGCCTGAGGCCTGAGGCCGTTCGTTCCCTCGGCGGAGACGCGCTTACCTTCTCTGCCCGAGGTTCTTGGCTCTTGATTGGATAGATTGATAGGAGTGCTCCCATTGCTGTGAATCAAGTCCAATGATGCCAGTGTCGGGGGCGGGGCCGAGTCCAGCATTCTGTGTCTATGCATGCAAATGCTGGACTCGGGAGCGTGCCCACAAGGTAACCCCCTGGGAGAGTGCTTCTCCCAGGGGGTTTACCGATGTGAGGAGGAGCCGCAAGTGCAGCCGAGGG
Source organism: Lithobates sylvaticus (assembly GCA_028564925.1). Lineage (NCBI taxonomy): Eukaryota > Metazoa > Chordata > Amphibia > Anura > Ranidae > Lithobates > Lithobates sylvaticus. The sequence goes on along the minus strand of CM053036.1, from coordinate 160,706,346 downwards.
ACCCCAGAAGATGACGACTAGTGTAGCGCTGATATCCTTGTCTACTATTGTGTATGATCATCTATAATGAAAGTGTATGGACGTTTCTATGGCTTAGTGTTTGGCGCCATTTAGCGGCCAAACACTGATAGTGAACTTGAATGATTATTGCTTTCACAAAGCACTGAGCTGAATACAGGAAGTGGCTGTTATTTACCTTGGAAGGTTGACCTTTTTACCCAGGATGCTAGGTGACCTACCCATGGACACTCTCTCTGATAGTGCATGATGGGTAGGACATAAAAGGAGCACGAGCGGCCATTTTAGGCCTCTTTGGAACGCATGGCCTGCCTGTGAGGACTTGTGAGAAGGCCTCCCGGAGGAAGCGGCTTACAGTCATTGCGGAGCGCAACCCTGATCGCTTGTGTGAGTGACCTGACGGAGTCAGAGATCTAGAGACACTCGTTTGAGCATCGGAGGACTGGGTTCACCCAGCGGAGCGGAACGGAGTGACGAATTCGGCTGACAGAGAAGCAAGCTGCAGACAAAGTTACCATACCGAGCTCCGATCCAGTTGGTGAGCGGGTTGCGGCCCACAGTTTATTAACTTTTGCACCTAGTCAGACTTATATACAGGCCTCGCTAGGATCCATAGTCCTATGGAGGAGGAGTACAGCAACTGACACTAGGCAGTCATAAGGCTTATCTGCTATTGCATCTCAAGCCTTGTATCATAGTTACGGATGCAACACCAGGATCACCCTAACTCAACTTTAATTACTCTACCCCTTGGATTACAAATTATAAGGAATTATTATTGCTAGCGAAGACAAGAAGATTAAAGACTGAGTACTTTAAGTGAGATCTCACACATAGCTATAAAAGTAGGGGGAGCTCCCTGGTGTTTATATTGTTTATAATTGTTTTTATCAAAATTCATTGTCCTGTCATTCTATTTTTGGGATGACAGCACAATTATTGTAATCACCTGTTTGAATATATTTACAGAAAAATACACTTTGGTTAAGTACCCAGTTGTATGGAGTATTGTTTTCTCCCAGCAGGTGGAGCCAGTGGATCCTGAGGTTACAATACAGGTATATTGTGTTATATTATATTGTACTGTATTGTATTGCACCACGGCTGTGTCAAGGGGACTGAGTCGAGTTAGTAGGGTTTATCAGCAGAGTGCATGCTCAAATTAAACCAGCAGCTACTTCAAGGGTCAGTGCTACACATGGGGGCTCATCCGGGTTCCTGTCACTCTGCAAGCAAGCCCGCCCCCTTGGTGCCAATATGGACCCCATCACAGTGGTCCAATGGTGCGAAACAGAAGGCACACGCTCAGAAGCAAGCGTGGCCATTGAATTCCCAGGAGAAGACTGGGGAGAAAAACAAGTTAAAGATATTGTGCAAGCATTGTCTCCGGACAGAAAGGCTTATGTGGTCGCAGTGAGACCAGGCCATGGGACAGATTGCACTTACGCATTACTAGAGTGGAGGAAAGGTGTCCCTAAGAATTTCCAAGGTAACAGTGTGAAGCTGTCTGACAGAACCGAATTTTGCCTGACACACCCAAAGAGGCAAGGTGAAGGTCCTGCCAGTTCCAATCAAGTGAAGTCAATCAAGGCAAAAGTTCCCAGCCACAATTGAGCCAGAGCTCCTTACAGCATTAGGAGACTTTGTGGCGAAGTGCCAGAAGGGGGACCCTGCATACTCTGGAAATTCCTACCAGAAACTTAACATTTTCTCAGGAAGGCAACCCATACCCCAGAGGAAAGCAACTTTGAGGAATGGCTAGAGCAGACTACACAAGCCCTGGATGAGTGGGACATCCCTGAAACACACAAAAAACAAAGGATCGCTGAGAGCCTGAGAGGACCTGTTTCGGAAGCTATCCTAAAACTTAAGCTCAGCAAGCAGAACTGCGTGGCTCAGGACTACTTAGATATCCTGCAGGATGTGTTCGGATGGACAGAGAAGGTCTCCGACTTTTTTACCAATTGGAACACACCTATCAACAAGCGGGAGAAAAGCTGTCAGATTATATGGGGCGATTGGACAAAGTCCTACATCAGATCTTATTAAAGAAAGGACTAGATCCCAGGGAAGTGGATAAAACAAGGGCAAAGCAAGTCCTGAAGGGTGCCCAACCATTGGACCCCAACATGCTCCAGTTAAGGGCCCGTCAAGACGGTGGCATCCTAAAGTACCCAGATCTGATCAGGACTGTGCGCGAAGAGGAGGCCATTCTTGAGCAGAAAAAAGAAAAAGTCCAAGGGCCAAAGTCAGTGGTTGAAATCAGCTTCTCCAGACACAAGTGGCACAGTTGATGGAAATGATGGCTCTGTTGACTGCCAGGCACACCATTCCCCCTGATAGAGGGGTTCAAGCACCCAAAGAACTGACAAGTCCCACAGCGGTGAAGGAACTCAGAGCCTGTTTCAACTGTGGAGGGGTCGGACATCTCAGGCGAGTGTGCCCAAGCCCAAGAACGGGGACAAAATCCCAAAAGCTGGCAGAAAACTTCAGAGGTCCCCAGTGAAGGAGTCAACTGGGTGCCCGACTACCATAGTTAACTCCAACTCAACCCGTACGCACCAAACCCCTGGGACTGCAGTGAAGTCAAGGCGGAAGAAGGAGAGCTCACAAAAGCCAACTGCAAAGGTACAAGCCACTAAGCAGGCCAAAAGTGCCACTTCCCGTGGACTTCCTCCCAAGTTAGTGAGGCCCTCCCCGAATGTCCCTATCCAGATAGAGGGGATATACACAAAAGCCCTGCTGGACACTGGAGCTCAAGTGACATTGCTCTACAGGGACTTCTATGACAAACATCTCAAGTATCTGCCATTCCAAAGGCTGGAAGAGCTGGAGATATGGAGATTAGGGACCCAGAACATCCCATATGATGGTTACCTGCCTGTCAAACTTACTTTCGACCCGAGTACCACTGGGGAGGCCGAAACCTTTGACACCTTGGCAGTGGTGAATGAATGAATGAATGAATAATTTGTATAGCGCTACAATGCGAACCGAATTGCCTCAAGGCGCTGTATTAGTGCTTTGTTGTCAGCTTGGGTGGGTCTTGAGTTTTTTCCTGAAGGCCTGATGGTTTTCTTCCATGCGGATGTAGGTTGGTAGAGCATTCCATAGCCGTGGTCCTTGGACAGCGAATCTTCGTTCCCCTTTTGATTTGTAGTGGGACTTGGGGATGAGGAGGAGGTTTTGGTCGGACGATCGAAGACTGCGATTGGGTGTGTAGTGTGTTATCTTCTCGCGTAGGTATTGTGGAGCGTCTCCATGGACGCATTTGTGGGTGAGGCAGAGGGTCTTGAATGTGACCCGATTCTTTACGTTTAGCCAGTGTAGGCTCCTCAGGGAAGGGGAGATGGATTCCCACGTTTTTTCCTGTTATCAGCCTTGCCGCTGTGTTTTGGATAAGTTGTAAGCGCGCAAGTTGATATTGGGGTAGTCCTATGTAAAGGGAGTTTGCATAGTCAAGTCGTGAATTAATGACTGTTCCAACTACCACTGCTTTGTCCTCCTTGAAGGGGATGAGTCTGCGTAGCAGGCGAAGGAGATGGTGAGATCCGCTAACTACCAATCCTATTTGTGCATCCATTGACATCCATTGACATTTCTGAGTCGAAAATGGGATCTTGGTCCGGGAGTTTTTGTTTGCATTTAGAATAAGAAGTTCTGTTTTATTCGTTGAGTTTAAGAGAGCTGGTAGTCATCCAGTCGTCTATCAGGGTGAGGCAGTTTTCTAATTGCTGATGATGTTTTTTTTGTCCGGTGATCCGAAAATCTAATTGGGTGTCATCAGCGTATGAGTGGAAGCAGAGGTCCGATCTTCTGATTATTTTGAGGAGAGGGCGGATGTATATGTTGAAGAGCACTGGCAACAAGGGTGATCCTTGAGGGACTCCACAAGAGATTGCCCGTGTTTCAGAGGTGAAGGCTCCTAGTTTCACTGTCTGAGAACGATTTCCTAAGAAGGATGCGAACCATTGTAGATTTACGTCTGTGACTCCTGCTACTTCTGTAAGGCGGATGAGTAGAGTATTGTGGTCCACAGTATCAAACTCTGCACTGAGGTCCAACAGCACCAGTAGACATGATTCTCCTTCATCTGCTGCTTCAAGGGCATTGTCCCATATCTTCAGGAGTGCCGTTTCTGTACCATGGCTTGGGCGGAAGCCTGATTGTAGAGGGTCCAGGAGTTTGTGTGTGTCCAGGTGGCGGTGTAGCTGTTGTACTACCACTTTCTCCATAATCTTGGAGATGGTGTTGAGGCTTGTTATCGGTCTGCGGTGGTTAGGGTCATGAGGGTTGAGGTTGGGTTTCTTTAGCAGGGGTTTGATGATGCCTTGTTTGAGGGCGACAGAAACAATCCCTTCTTTGAACGATTGATTTATGAGGTGAGTTAGGGTAGGAGCCAAGATGTCGGAGCATTCTTTCAGGAGTTTTGTGGGGATGATGTCAATATGAGATGTGCTGTCTCTGAGGTTTTTGATGATGTTTTTTAGTGGTGTCCGTGGTGATTGGGATCAAAGAAAACTTTGGTGGATGAAGGATATTCGTGACGATATCTTCTTTTCGCTCTGGTTGACTTGGTTGGATGTTGGATGTTTTTTTCTGATGAATTATTTTCCGGATGTTGTCGATTTTGTCAATAAAAAAATCTGATAACTCATTGCAGAAATCTTGGGTTTCATTTGTTGGGGGCTCTAAGCATACCGGGTTCATCGACTGAGCGACTATTTTAAAAAGTTCCCGAGGGCGGTGTGCCCTCGCCCTATAGGCGCTGACAAAAGTTCCCTCATCATTGGGACGAACACTGACATTCGTGAGGAGACTACTTACACCACTTACACCACTTGTACTGCAGAAGAGAACCCTCCCCACGAAAATACACCCCATGCTTGCCCAGGTATACCGAGATCTTAGACAAGAAGAGAAGGCCCCACAAGAGGGAGTGGAAAAGATCTGGCTTCTGGACAAGAAAGAGAGACTGATCCAGCCAGGTGAAGTACTCTGCCTGAGAGCCTCCATCAAGTTAAGCTGGAAAAAAACGGGCCCCTTCATTGTCCTTGAGACTTCAAGCCAAGAAGAACATAAAGGGTTGGAACTTATCCCTGAAGTATTTCCAACCAAGGCATTGAAGAGAAAAAAAGGCAAGGTTTCAGTCAGTGTTCGCAACACAGCAGCTGTGCCAGTGAGGGTGCCAGCCAGAACACTGTTAGGACAGGTCAGTCCAGCCACCCCAGTCTCGGCGTGTGAATTAATGGGAGAACAAGCCAGAGAGATTCCCCAGGAAGAATTCTGCCCGAAAAACACACCTCTTACTCCATCCTGAGATGGAGGACAGCTTTCTCTAAAAGTGAGTTTGATGTGGGGCTGGCAAAGAGTGGGACCCACCAAATTCGGCTGGAGGAAGACAAGCCCTTTCAGGAGAGAGTCAGACGAATCCCGTTGGGGGATCTTGAAGACTTGAGGGAACAGCTGGCTGAACTAAAAAGGTCAGGCATTATCAGAACGTTAAACAGGAGATGGGCTAGGGCATGGGAAACTCAAAAACAATTGGAAAATTACTATTAGAGGACTATCTTCTCCTTAGGTAATGGTGAATATTGGATAGTCTAAGGCATGGGTGCTCAACCTGTGGCCCTCCAGCTGTTGTCGAACTACAATTCCCATCATGCTTCTGCCTTTGGGAGTCATGCTTGTAACCATCAGCTTTGCAATGCCTCATGGAACTTGTAGTTCCACAACAGCTGGAGGGCCATAGGTTGAGCACCAATGGTCTAAGGTCTCACAGCTGAAGGCCATGAGGCAAGGGGCATCTGGTCACCTTGCACCAAAGCAAAACTATTGCTAGTCAATGTGATTTCCAGAACACTGTACAGTCGCAGGGATCGATTTAGAGTCTTCACTCACAAGTCCCCAGGACAGCTGGCACCTTCCAGTCTCCTTTGGACAGGGTCCAGTGAGTAAGACAATCCTTTTCCAGACCAGATCCCACGTAATAAGGTCCTGCACCCAGCATCTAAGATGATCTATTCGGGCCCTCAGCCCTGACACAACTGAGGCCTCTAGGACAGCTACAAGGTTCATGTTGGAAACCTCCCAGGGAGAAGGAACCCAGCTCTCTAGTGCTTCAGACTATTTATTACCTCTCCAGCCCCCTTCTAGACACTCATCTCCAGGGAATGTCTTTTAAGGTTTATTCAATAATTTTATTTGTTTACATTAATAATTTTTTGGTTTATAGATTTTTTTATAATTTATTTGTGTAAATATCCTGACATACTGTGCAGCGAACCATTTATATTCTTAAACTTTGGCCAATTTTACAGTGCACCGACAGTATATATTTTTATAATATATTATATTAGATTTAATAATGTTTATTAAAAAACTTTGTCACTAGAGAAACATTTGCTGCCATTGCTAACCTGCCTATTGTTGAACTATTATACTAAATCTCTGATTTAATTGCTTTTCAGTCACTGACTTGAAAATAATATTCATATGAAGCAAGTGTAATGAAATCAGAACTTCTAATCTGTATATGTGTCCCATGTCAGTCATGTAAGAGGATTAGCATAACATACAGTCAAGTAGAATTAAGGAAGTCATGGATGGCAGTTCACAGGTGTTGTTTCAGATAATCAAGGTGTTAGAAATGTACTAGCTCCAATAGATGATAGTGTTGCCCAAAAAAATCCACTTTCCTTAATTGGCATAAAAAATACTCCAGATAGTAAATTGCCAAGCAGACCAAAGCTCACAAACATGATGATTCACTTCTTTGGGGTTTCTAAAGTTTGTCACATCTTTTCAGTATTTTTATTCCTGTATGTTTTTGTTATCCTTTTTATTTAATTCGCCACCAGCTTGGATCAGACCTCTTTCCATATCATTTTTTTTTTTTTGGCTTTCTATATCTTTTAGTGCACATAACTGAAATTGCTTGTCTATTTCTTCCTTCATCTTATTTGCCTCTTATTCCCCCTCCTGTTCCATTCTCCCTCTACCCCTCCTCCTCTGATACTCATGTTCATTATCTGCTCTGAGGATCAGTCCTGGAGACAGAGCGGCAGCCAACTCTGTAAAGTGAGATCTCTGTCTACAGACAAAGAATTCCAGGAGCTGAGCGTGTTCTGCATACAACTGCAGCACCACCAGCAGCAGCCTCATTAATTCCACCCCTCTTAAAGTGAGCGTCTAGGGTATTGGGCTATTTATGTAGCAATATGTTGCATTAGTGAGCTCCAAACAGTACACAGAGGTGGCAGTGATGCATTGCTTTATTAACCCATAAAATAGCACAGGGCCCAATTTAACCGTAAAAATAGGTAAGGCAGATTCTTAATAGCATCAGCTATACAAAAAAGCATAGGCATGTTCAGTAGTGCTGTAAGCCAAAAGCAAAACAATTGTTCACGCGCACTGAATAAGAATTAAATGAGCTGCTGAGCACAGATTTCTAAAAGGGACTGCCCAACACTTATACCTTTAACAAATCACTCATTATGATGCTTTATGCAAGCAGCAGGTACTATTACTCTTTCACTAAAAATAAACATTGGTAGAGGCTTAGAAGATATTACACAACAGCTGTTTATGAAATAAAATTATTTGACAAATAAACTATGCTTCATAATCCAGATCATGCTTGGGCTGTCACGGATCCAGTTTTCCGCAAGACTGTTTTGCTTCTTTAAAGCCCAACTCTAGGATATTAGGAACCCCCCCTCTGATGCCGATGTAGACAGGTGCCAATGTAAAATTATTAGTTATGCTGTTATGTTAATTGTTGGTTGGTGCTGCAGTGGTTAAGCATTTCTTTCTGTGACATGTCTTCCCATGTGCGTTTGTCACTTTTGTCCTGGGGGTAATATATACAGGGGAAGACCAACCTCATGTTGCAGTCCAGGCATGGGAGTTGGTATGCGTTTGCAGGCTCCCACATGAATGGACTCTTAGTTATTACTGGAGATGGACAATAATAAAGGTAATAAAAGGTATGGGCAGCACCACAAAAGTGAATAGCAGAGCAAATTGAAGAGCACAGCCAGATGTACTGTACAGTGTGTTTTCAAGAATACTTATCAACAAATTGTTCTACCTAAGCATGTAACCACTATCTGTTAAGTAAACATAGTTCTTGCCAAAGAAGGAGTTCCCTGGTCTCCATTACTTGAAAAGAGAATCAAGTGTGTTATTAACAGGTGTATTCATGGTGTATTCAGGGAACTGGGAAGTAGTGAGTAACAGCCATGATTACCCTCCAGGTTATGAATAAAGAATAAGGAATACAGTTAACTCTTGTGGTTATAGAGTGGAGTGTAACAAAAAGAAGCAGCCAGCTGGGACAAGGAAGCAGTGGTGGCTAGTGATGGAAGTTCTGTGAATGGAGTGGCCTGGCACTTTACTGAGCGATTGGAATCTCCATATTAGGGCCAACTGCGGGATATAATTCTCCTAAGGACTAAGCCTGGGACCACATCTGCACAAGGCCTTGCAAAACTGTGTGGTGGTTTCCCTCTGTGCCTTTGGGCTGAACAAGGTTAATGAACAGGGTAATGTTTCATAATAAGCTGGTGGAGATAAGTCAGTGTTCTGCTCTACTTTCTCAAAATTACTTCATAGTAGGCAGGCAGGTAGGAACAGACCACGTCACTGATTGAAGAGAAGATGCGGTCCTTCAATGTGTGGGGCTCTAAAATGTTATATGGACTCCAGCCTGAGAATGTCACTAACCCACACAAAGTAGGTGAAAAACTGTGAAATCTTAATGGCTGGAAGTTTCCCCAGTAGCCCCAAAGGAGCAATCTGTTAACCTGCTAACACCCCCAGCCCCCTTCTACTAACTGCTGCTTTGAAAAAAAGTGACAACATGCCCATTTCCTGGCCCACCTCACGTCAGCACACAATGGTTAACACCTCCTCTGGAGCCCACAGGACCACCTCTTCCTAGCTAAATAAAAGACAGCCCTTTCCCAACTGACTAACCGAAGTGTTCTTCTTTTTTGGTCATGTTCCAGGCCACCTTTTGATTGCAAGTATATCCAACCTGCCGCACCACCCTTCCAAGTTCAGCCTCTTCTGGAGTTGGAAGACACACAATGTTGGAAATAAAGCTTTCTAAAAACTAGGTGCCCTGTGTGCCGGGCAACTGATGCTTGAACAGCATTGATATTGTACAGGTGTGGTATTAGAAAAGCTCTGCTGTGTTGCCATTGCCTCTCCCTTGGATTTTTCCTGTCTTATATATGCAGTGCGCCACACTGCTCTCCTGGCTTTATTGTCAGTCTGAGAGCAGCTTTGGGTGATGTCACAGGGGGCAGGGAGATGGAAAGCACGGGGTGGTAACTGCCAGTTGCAAAGCAACGAAATTAAAGCGGTTGTAAACCCCGTTTTTGGTGTTTTTTTTTTTTAAACTACCTGCAAGACAAAGTCATAATGAGCTACTATGACTAGCATACTAGCTCATTGTGCATCACTTACCTTAGATCGGGGCCCCCGACGCCGTCCTCTTCTCCCCCTCCAGCCGCAGCCATCTCTCCACAGATACCCTTCCGGGTATTGCTGCTCCGGCCAATCACAGCACCGCTGCGGCGCTGTGATTGGCCAGAGAACCGAAGACGTCGCTCCGGGCATGCGCGCGGGACACTTCAACTGCGGCGAGCCATAGTTGTGAATGGTGATTAACCCTGTAAATACACCGTTGTCTACCGCGTGCAGGTTTAGGAGATATTTCTTGTACCTACAGGTAAGCCTTAATCTAGGCTTACCTTTAGGTGCAAGTTGTAACTGAGGGTATACAATCGCTTTAACAGTCTTAGAAGGAAAGGCTTCTCTCCTTCTCTCTCTCTGCAGTCCTGCCAGGTAAAGACTTGTTGCTGTTGCTCCCTGCTGTGCTGTGTGTTCCTGGAGCCTGGACAGTCTGACAGTTTTTTGTCTTAGATTCTGACTGTGTCTCCTGTCTGCCTCTGGAAGGGCTGCCTGAGCTCACCCATTGCTGCTGCTTCTGAAGTAAGTGGATGAAGGCAGATGGGTCTTAAGGAGACTGTACATTTTTTTTGGTGAGCGGTATTATGATTGTCTCCATATATTTTGTGCAAATATGAGCTTGTCACACCTGTTAGTGGATCAGAAGACTAGCAAAAGGTAGGTGGGTGCAACGTGGCACATGATTTTAAAAGAGTTCTCAAGGACTGCAAATTATGGTGTTTTGCATTATTTTATGAGCACAATCCGCATCCCACAGAGTCCTCCACAGGGCGGCTTTCATGCTCCCCAAGCAGCCCATGTGGCACTGGCTCACATGCATTTATGTCAGAATGATAGGAAATGCTTTGCCCAGCTCAGGGCCCATTTTAGGCCTGTATGAAGTCTGCAGTGGTAGAGAAATTCAATTGTACAGATTGCCTCACAATGATGTGGATGTGCAAAATTCTAAGCCCTATTAAGGAGGCTATAGCAGAAAGTATGCTGCAAATATCTAGGCCACAAGCAACACAAAAAAGAGCATAAAAAGCCGAAGGATGGATAAAAAAGTTCAGGTGCACATACTTTTTATTTCGATCTCATTGGCTCCTTTAGTACCGGAGGCCCTATCACCACAAAAACATGCAGATATTTCCAAATGTGAAAAAAGAGCTTGTTGATGAAGGATGGCAGAGACTTCATCAGAAGACCAATTTACAGTACAGGTTCTCGGAACTATATCCATACAAGATGGCTGATTCATTTTTTATACACTGCACTTCCAGGGGTGCGTGCTGCCCTCTAGCGCCTGCCGCATCAAGTGTCTTTGCCTTTTTATAACTCAGTTGACTTTAGAGATCCTATGGATGGAAAAGTGGACTTGTTTACACCAGATGCAGCCCAGTACGTTTTTATTCTGTAAAATGAATGCATGGACAGTATTTAACTTGGATTCCAATGACCTAGTTCACACCAGTGCAGCACATTCTAGTGCAGTCAACAAAAGTAGAACATGTTACATTGTTTCTGTATGGAACACATCTGGAAAGTGGCAAAACACATTGAGAACGCATTGGAATGCATCAAAAACACTCATGCAGAAACACATCCGGGTTTTGCCTCTTAAGTTTGATATAAGGGACTATTTATACAAGATTTTAGTAATGAAAACGGTATCATTATCAGTAATCAGCATGGATTCATGAAAAATAGTTCTTGCCAAACCAATCTATTAACCTTCTATGAGGAGGTGAGTTGCCATCTAGATAAAGGAAGGCTGTAGGCATGGTGTAGTTGGATTTTGCAAAAGCATTTGACACAGTTCCCCCATAAACGTTTATTGTACACAAAAAGGTCCGTTGGCATGGACCATAGGGTGAGTACATGGATTAAAAACTGGCTACAAGTACGAGTTCAGAGGGTGGTGATAAATGGGGCATACTCAGAATGTCAGGGGTGGGTAGTGGGGTCCCACAGGTTTCTGTGCTGGGACCAATCCTATGTAATTTGTTCATAAACAACCTGGAGGGTGGGGTAAACAGTTCAATCTCTGTATTTGCGGACAATACTAAGCTAGGCAGGGCAATAAGTTCTCTGCAGGATGTGGAAATCTTGCAAGAAGATGTGAACAAATGAATGGAGTGGGAAACTACATGGCAAACGAGGTTTTATCTAGATATGAATGCAATCTATACAATAGGGGGAGAACCTCTAGGGGAATCTAGGATGGAAAAGGACCTGGGGGTCCTACTAGATGGGGGTCCTACTAAATGGCATCCAATGCCAAGCTGCTGCTAACAAAGCAAACAGAATATTGGCATGCATTAAATGGAGTAACTCCAGGGATAAAGCTATATATACTCCCACTCTACAAGACTCCGGTTTGGCCACACCTGGAGAATGCTGTCCAGTTCTGGGCACCAGTCCTAAGGAAGGATGTACTGGAAATGGAGCGAATACAAAGAAGGGCAACAAATTTAATAAAGGGTCTGGAGGACATTAGTTATGAAGAAAGGTTGCGAGCACTGAACGTATTCTCTCTGGAGAAGAGACGCTTGAGAGGGGATACGATTTCAATTTACAAATACCATACTGGTGACCCCACAATAGGGATAAAACTTTTTTGCTGAAAGGAAGTTTAACAAAACTCATGGCCACTCATTAAAATTAGAAGAAAAGAGTTTTAACCTTAAACTACATAGAGGGTTCTTTACTGTAAGAGCGACAAGGATGTGGAATTCCCTTCCACAGGCAGTGGTCTCAGCGGGGGGGCATCGATAGTTTCAAAAAAACTATTAGATAAGCACCTGAACGACCGAAACATACAGGGATATACAATGTAATACTGACATATAATCACACACTTAGGTTGGACTTGATGGATTTGTATCTTTTTTCAACCTCGCCTATTAGGTAACTATGTAACTATAGAAACTGTTTAGAAATGGCTTTGAATTCAAGATTGGAAACTCCAAGATTTGGCACAGTTTCTGGAGGAGTTTGAATTAGGCAGCTGGCTTTTGGTGTATGTTTTGATAGACCTAGCACAAGCACTGGCGCACTCAGTCACAGCCATGAGAGCGTTGAGCAGGGCAGATGGAGCTTCCCCACAAGCCTTCAACATTTCCTATAATAGAAGGTTATTGTTTGGACAAAGGCTTCGCAATTAAGCGAATGACAGGAAGAAAAGTCTGGACTGTGACCACAAACTAGTAAGAGAAGGCAGCCATCTTGAATTTTAAAAGGGTGCAGGAGGCCAAATCTTATAGGACAGGCTGCAGATTTAACAGGTCACAGTGGAGGTGCCTCTAAGTTACTTTTTTTTACATTAAATCAAGTCCAGAGCAGGTTGCTAAGATGACTGGAAAGTCTTAGAAGGTGCAGCCAACCAGTCTCTTACAGTGTTGGCCAGGAGGCCGGAGTAATTTGTTGATTGTAGCCTCCTTCTGGAGGGTTTGGACGACAAACATCAAAGACCAGTGGGTCCAGATTACAATTAGGTGGGAGTACAATGGAGAATTCCAAATTTGGCCTCTGAATCCATTTCATTCAAGACCAACAGATCTCAGAAGAGAAGATGCAAGAATACATATAACAATTTATACTGCTACAAGGCCATCATGCCAGCGATGTTGGAAACATAGAATCTGGGGCTTTTCTCACCAATTTTTCTAGCACCTAAGGAAGGAGCCTTCTACCATGTTTCAGTTTGAAGGAATCAAATGTGTACATACACAATAAGAGGTTCAAGATGGAGTCCTTGTAGACAGTCACGGGGATGGTTCAGCAGGAAGACTGGCCCAACTCATACTTCCATGTACCGAATAATGCCAAGCACCAAAGACATGTGAGATTTCCATTGACAAGATGTCACTTCCAGTTCAGGAGTCTTGCTTTTTCAGAATTGACCCAGCCCCAGGAATCTTTTGAACATCTTGTTGGCAGTGGTGGTGCCACCTGTCCCAAGGCTTGGGACAGGTGGCACATAAAGACGTTTCAATTTACCTTCATCAGTCTTGGGATGGGATGTCTATGGATCAGAAGATCTTTGTGCATATGCAAATTCAGCAAGAACTAGAATTTTGGAAATGGCCACTGTGCCTCTTTTGGGGCATGCCTCTTAGACCAGGAGATGGGATGCTTCTGATGGCAGATGCCATTCTCCAGGGGCTGGGGAGTTATTGGAAGGCAACAAGGTTTAATGTCATATTTCTTTGCTCCTCCCAAGACCTCCTGCTCTCAAACTCCCTTGTCACCTCATCCCATGCTCGCCTTCAGGACTTCTCCAGAGCCTCTACCATCCTCTGGAATGCTCTACCCCAATCTGTCCGATTTTCTCCTACTTTATCCACTTTCAGACAATCCCTGAAAACTCATCTCTTCAGAGAAGCATATCTGGCCCCCACCTAACAACTGTACATTTATCTTCTCAATCAGCATATCACCCACAGTTTTTACCTCTTGTATCTCTTGACCTTCCCTCTTAGATTGTAAGCTCTAAGGAGCAGGGCCCTTTGATTCCTCCTGTATTAAAGTGTATTGTATTTGTACTGTCTACCCCCAAGTTGTAAAGCGCTATGTAAACTGTTGGCGCTATATAAATCCTGTATAATAATAATAATAATAATAATAATATTTCTGGAGTTTCTCTGTCAATGTTACTGCGTTTATGGGTAACAGTGTTTTGATATTATCCAGAGTTTGAATTGGATCTGTCATAGATCTGTTACATATCTGTTTCCTAGTCCCAAAGATCAGCCATGCTGATAGTTGCAGTTCCATGGCTTTAAAGGGAAAAGGTCTGATGTTCTTTCTGGTTGATACCAGGTCTGGAATGTAACAAGATGCACATCAAAGCTTTCTAGCATATCTGAAAAAAGAGGTCTCCATCAAGGCTGAACAAGCTTGGCTCCGGACAGTCAGATGTTATAACGCTATGCAAGCATAGCTGACGAGATGATTAATGAATGTCCTGCTACAGGAGATCAAAGGACCAAAAGGCATTGAAGATATATAGACATGATACATGAACAATGCTGCCCCTAGAGGCCAATACAGCAGTACAGACAGTATTATAATATATTGAGGAGGATTGCCCCATAATTACTGTGATGGTGTATGATTGAAGTATTAAGGGCTGAACGAGTCAGAGAGCTCCCTCTCTCTCCATCTCGAGCCCAGCTAAGGACATTGTATCTTAAGGACAGCTGTGCGATAAGTATATTTGATGTTTCTTGTTGTTATATGCGTTGTAATATCTTTCTTTAGTATTTTCATGTTAGCATTTTCCTATTTTCTTGTGAAATAAATAAGACTTAAGCTGTAAGTTTGTTTTCATAGCTAGCCTTATAGTATTGTGCTATGAACAGTGACATATCAGAGTTTTAATAGACTAGCTAACTATAGAAATAGACAAGTTAATACAATTATGGAATAAATAGAGGGAATCCATAATCACTTTCGGATAATATTTAGTTTAGAAATGTATCCCAATTGTATTGGTTATTTCAATTGGCACCCCAGAAGGCGTGTGGAATTTATTTCTGCACAGAATCCAAACCTTAATGTATTTTTGGCTTGAGTCCCTATAAGCTAAGGAATCAACTACACCTAGAACTGGAAGCCTTCTCTACTGTGGACAAGATTTGCGCTGGTTCGTGAATTCTGAAGCCCTACGTGAGTAGTCCTGAAAGTTCTATGAAATATTTCATCAGTGAGCAGACGCGCAAAACCTGGTGAGATTTTTGGCTGGTATATGTATATATGTTAACGTTTATTGTTTGGTAGGGGCAGCATTGTCCATGTATCATGTCTATATATCTTCAATATATGTGCGTTAGGCCTGTATAGCCAGTCAAGAGGGCTGGTGAGGAAGGGGCTGATCACCCTTAGTTATCTGATGTAGCCTGAAGATTGACAGGATAAACTACACATCTTTGAGGAGAAAGTGGGAGAAATATCGATTTTTTTAAAAAAATGTTTTTAATTTTATTTTTTCCCAAGTGAGAGTGAAATAGCTCTCTGTTCCAATAGAAGTTCAATGTGGCCTGCGTTCTGAGATAATAAGGCTGAAGTCAGTGGTATAGTGGAGCATTGATTACAAGTGTGCTCTGCCTTGTGTGCTGTGGGACTACAAGTGAAACAGCTTTTATCTGTGTGTGTTGTCTTTGTGAATTGTCTAAGCAGCTGCTGTGTATAGACTGGGTGAGCAACCTCAGTGTAGACTAATTAGCATATCAATGGAGGTCATTGAAGAATTTCTTAAAAAAATATGCCTGTGTTAAATTCAACACTATGTCCAAAAATGCTTTAACACATTTAATAATCTTTTGAAACAATGTATTACTCATAATGGTGAGTCATAACGTAAAAAGTCATCAAAAAAGGACAGGAAGGTGAGAATGGCCAATATCGTATGCATGTTGTTGAAAATGAAAGACGTTGCTGAAAAAAAAAGAATTAGAGTGGTGTAAAGATAGAACAGAATTAATAAAAAAGATAGAATATGTAAACAAAGGTATTTTGGCTATAGCTGTGAATGCAGATACAAATGTTTGTGAGTGTGATGAACTGAGGGATGAGATTAAACAACTAGTGACTGAGAATGGTTCATTGGAGCAGAGATTGGATGAGTTGGAGGAAACATGTATGTTAAGGGAACAATGTATCGCATCTTTAGGACAGAGAGAGGCCGGGAATGAAACTGTGATAGAAATACTAAAGAGAGAGTTACAAGAACGTAAAACTCAGCTAGCCCAAAAAGATCATGACATACTATGTTTGAAAGTACAGGCAATGGATAAAGTGCATAGCCATTGTTGTGCTAACAAGGATAAACATCCCTTTGTGACACAGGAGCAGGGAGACAGGATGCAGATGGAACAGCAGCCAGTATATTCAGCTGACAATCCTGAAGAATCCCCAAATCAGAGTTCTTCTTTCTTTACTCCTGAATCAGAAAGGCTGGGCAAGGAATAGGAATTATAAAAAGGGAGGGTAGCACCCAATCCACAACACTCTCCAAACAAGATTGCACAAATCTGTGACAGATTTTGGGGAAATTTTACACTAGCGCTTCACCCATTAGTCTCTCAAACAGGCTGGAAGCCGTGGTGGCACAGTATATTTTAAACAATAGGGATGCATGCGCACTCCTCCACGCACAGTCACAGAGGTCTATCTCTCGAGTTAAACTCAAATTGGGGAAACTCGGCAGATAGAATGAGGGAAATGCAGCGCATAATGGGAGGAAGAGGTTCAGACGCCCTAGAGAATACAAAATGTAGGAGGGGAATAGATCCAATACTCTTTTGCAGGGAATACTTCTCCATTTATAAAGCCACATACAATTTTCCTGATATGTCTCCTGATGACAGTAGTTTTCTGTATTCTATGGCTAACAAGTGCACATGCACTGATTACCATACCAGAATTGCACTGAGGAATGCCACCTCATACCAGACCATTATAAACATATTAAGGAACTGGGTTCGGGAGACAGATCAAGACAATAGGCCCCACAAAAGAATTTTGGAGATAGTTAAAAGCAAAAGAAGAGTGAGATTTGCAGGCAGGTGTTACAGGTGTGGAAATACAGGCCATTTAATTAAGGACTGTAAATTGCATAGGAGGAGCACGAGTGATAAGAAGCCTTGGCATAAGAAAGAACAGAAAAAACCTTGAACAGATAAGGTGGCAGCGGAGCTGAGCAAGGCACCTGATGCTACAATATACAGGCAGTCCCTGGGTAACCAATACAATAGGGACTATAGGTTTGTTTGTAAGTCGAAGTTGTTCGTAAGTCGCAACACTGCATTTGTAAGTGTAACTTCTGGTCGGAACACTGCATTCGTAAGTGTTACTGCCGCCTGTGCATGTGGGATGTTCCGGGCGCTTGTTATGTTATATGTGACGTAGTACGGCAGAGTGCGATGTGTCCGAAGGTGCTCGAAAGGTATCCAGGACCAGCGTGGAGCACATGTGGCCGGCATTTGAGGCTGTTCGTAAGTAAGAGTCGTTCGTAACTCGGGGACTGCCTGTATGGTCCTCTTTTGAGGGAGTTACAGAGGGTAGGGAAAGGAGTTAAAGAAAACCAGGAGGAATATAAAATCCCACCCTCAACCAATCCTTATTTTAAACAATAGAGATGTCAGGCCCCGGTGTTTTCCCTAGTATGTCATCTGGAGAGGGACAAACGTGGCAGACCATGTATCCAAGGGGCGGTAGGGGGCCATCGCACAAATATACCTTTGGATACAGGAGCAGCTGTCAGCATAACGAATATCGAACTTCAAAAGAATCCTCCTGGGAGACAAATTTTCCTTAGAGGATTCAGAGGACTTTTAATTTTGCCATCAGATCCTCAAGAGTCATTCACTGTTGGGTTACCAGGGTGATTAGAGCGGCATGCAGGAAGTAGGCCTCTCTGCTCTGAAACAGTTGCAAGCTTATTTGACTAGAGGGGCGGCAGTCTTTGGGGCAGTTATGCAAGAATTCCTTGGAAGATATTTGTAAGACGGCTAGCTTGAAGTTCTTCATTCACCTTACAAACTAAATGTGTGGTCAGCAAGTTTGGGACAAGAGAGATCAGTTCTTTTTGTCTTTAGCAGCTTTTCTTTGATTGTCAGTGTCTCTTTTCATTTATTCTCTCCCACCCAATTATTCATCTATGGTATATTGTGTGCTGACGTGAGGTGGGACAGGAAAACGTAAAATTGTTATCAGATACTTACCGTAATTTTCCTTTCCTGGGCTATCCTCGTGTCAGCACAGGACTCCCTCCCTAGTGGCCTGGCTTGGTTCAAATCAGTTGGGGAGGGGCTGCTTTTTTTTTAGCTAAGAAGGGGTGGTCCTGTGGGCTCTAGAGGAGTTGTCCATTTTGTTCTGATGTGGGGATAGGCCAGGAAATGACAATTACAGTAAGTATCTGATAACAATTTTCAGTTTTTTTTATGTACCTGCAGCAAAGATCATGTGATGATCCCTCTCTTTTTTCCTGTTTACTTTTTGTTATCCTTCTTCAAGTGTTCACATCATTGCCTGCATGATGCAGACACCTCCTATTGGTGCGAGGGACACTTTCAGTGGCCAAGTCCTCTCTCATAGTCTACAGAGATAGAAGAACTCAAGGGGGCTGTGAGGGGACCAGTGCTCAAAATAACGAGCAGGGAAAATGCCTAGCCACAGGGCATAAAATTAGCTTGGTTCATAATGGAAACTGTGACTTTTATCCATTACAATGCAGTATGGCTTAAAAAGAGGTGCTTGGAATTAAGACTGAGGAGTAAAGTAATTGATGCACAATGCACTATTTAAATAAAATTTTTGCATGGAGATGGACTAAAAAGTGACCCTGTCATCATGGTTATTTGTATAATACACAATCAGATCTCATAATGAACCACGACCTATATGTTAACACTGCGCCACAGAGAAAAACTATTTGAATAGAGCAGCCACTTCAAAGAGAAAAGTATTATAAAACAGATCCACCAAACATAGGTTAAAAGGGTAAATAGTGGTGCTAAGTAATGCAACAACACATATATAAGTATTACACACCCAGTGAGTGATAATGTACAAACATAGGAAGGAATAGTCTATATGCTATGATAATAAAAATGCAGAGTGGTATCGCCGTGATAGAAATTTTGTTGATAGACTGATCCGAAACCGCACCACGTGATCAAAATCGTGTCTCCACTCCCCAGTTAGATGTAAACTCACCAGCATTAGTTGCCTCACACTCTCGTGTTTGGCATATATAGAGCAATAAACCCCTCAGGGTTATATATGTCCCATAAAAAACGTTCCAAGTATCCAGAGACCCAAAGGTATCCGCAATGTGTGGAAGAAAATGAGACTCCAAATAGTGTAATAACGTCAAACATTTAATTTTTTTAAAACCACACGGCCTAATGGTAATGCACTTACAAAAAGGCAAATAATAACTCGCATTGGTATGGTGTGCAGATGCCAGAGATATCTAGTCACGGCAGACATAGGTAAAACACTCTCACCCGACCAGCACGTCAAAACACACAAAGTGTCCTTTCCTGTGATGCGTAAATGTTACTTCCAGTTGCCGTACAGCCATGTACCGATGTGCTACGTCACTGCGACTTCGTCCTGGGATTGGCTGTAGGGTACGGCAACCATAGTTATATATTCCCACATATGTAAATGTCAAGCAATCGCTTACCCGCCCACATAGTGTCCCCACGGGCATGATATGTCTAGCATCCACCACAGGCACACATATATACATTGCACATATGAAAGAAAGGTGATATCTATTACAGTCATCATGTCTATTACTCAGTAACCAATACATATAACCTAAGTATAGTCCAATACATAATATAAATGAATATAAATTCAAATATATAAAGTATATAATGAAACAAATATAAATGTAAATAAAAAAATATAAATTTAAAATATAAAATTAATAATAGAGATACCATCCAGACAACTATCAAGCACCCACTAGTTCATTTGGTGTATTATAGAATCCCCAAATCACTAAAATAATTCATACATCTATATCCACACTAATAAATTAATTAGTGGATATAATCTTACCATTCAAAAGAAAGAATTAAAAATTATTAATACAATTTTTTAAATCCAATTGTATATTTCAAACCATTTGGTGTAAGACTTTTCATTAAAAATATCCATTTAGTCTCCCTTTGGGACAAATCCCTCACTCAGTTAGAACCCCTCCAGGATGGATAAACACAATCAATGCCGCAAAATTGTAGGGTCCCTATTATGTTTCTCCCTAAAGTGTAAGGATACACTGTTGTTTTTAAAACCATTACTTATGTTGGTTAAATGTTCAGCTATACGTATCTTTGGCAGTCTATTAATCCTTCCTGTATAAAATAGGCCACATGGACACCATAGTAAATATACATCATGAGACGTATTGCATGTAATAAACTCATCGTGAAGGTTCTACCCTCCATATTGGGGAAACTAGTACGTCCCCTGTTACTTGTCCGTACTGTCCTATATGTAATACATTTCCTACAGGTGAAAAAAACTTTTTTGTCAAAATTTAATTTCTGTTGTCCTGGGTCATCGAAAATCTTTTTTTACCGCTCGATCGCCAAAGTTGGGTACTTTCCTTTATATGAATTTAGGATGGTCCGGTAATACTGGCCCCAAATCCCTATTCATACATTAGATATGCCAATATTTTTTTTAAATCTCCTCTACATCTTTATATTGACAGTGAAAATCTGAAATAAATCCCCACTGTTGCTGATTTGTTTGCAATCTGTGATCTTTGTTTACGAGACATTGGCTCCTTGGAATAGCCCCAACTTCACATATAGTTTTATCTAGAGTTTCACTATTATAGCTTTTTTGTACCAATGTATCTTTTAGGAAATTTGCTTGTATGACATAGTCCTCCTGCTTACTGCAGTTTCTCTTCACCCTCATTATTTGTACTTTTGATATATTTCTAATCCATATAGGGTGGTGTCCACTATTCACTGATAAGTAACTATTCCTGTCTGTAGGTTTAAAGTAAACTTTCATTTCCAGTATAGGACCTGACCTTTCGATGTTAACATCCAAAAAGTGGATATTACTATCACTTATCTGATAATCTAATTTAATATTAATCCTATTGTGGTTTAAATGTACTAAAAACTTATCAACAGTATATTTCAGGCCTTCCCAAATGAACAACAGATCGTCTATATACCTGCGGTAAAATAATAACTGTGGTCTGGGGGTATTAAAAATATGTCTATCCTCCCACTCAGCCATAAACAGATTGGCGATGCTGGGCGCAAATTTTGCACCCATAGCAACACCAACCTACTGGACAAAGAAGAGACCCTGGTATCAAAAATAGTTGTGTGAGATAAAAAAAATGCAACACTTTATGCAGAAAGTATTTCTGAGCGTGCTGAATGTCATCTCGTTTATTTAAAGCCCAATTAAGTGCAAGTAAAGCGTCATCATGCTGAATGATGGTATATAACGATGATACATCTGCAGTTACCAAAAAAACAGATTCACTGTGCTCCAGACTGCAGAAGATCTTTAGTTTCTTTTAGATAGGCCTTAGTCATCTGTACACTGGGTTGGGGAAATGTATCTAAATTCTCACCCAGTCTAGCTGTGACTGAGCCTATCCCATTCACAATTGTCCGTGCTGGAGGCACTGTGGCATTTTTGTGAATTTTTCGGTAATGTATATATTGGTATCCTGCAAGAGCTTTCATCCTAAAGCCCCATTCAACAAGTTCATTTAACTGCTTGGTATACAGCTCTGTAAGGGTCTCTGGTGAGTATTTTATAATTATTCTTGTCACTCAGCATTTCCATTAGTTGATTATGGTAGAACTGCTTGTCTAATATCACCACACCCCCACCCTTATCAGCTGGGCGCATGATAACAATGTTCCTTCCCTCCAATGATTATATACCCTCTCTAATCTCTAATATAATCAGGATTAACATTCTTTTTAGGTGTAAGTTATCTAGATCTTTTAAAACTAAACTTTTAAACACCTCAATATAATAGTTATAGTTGTTCTGGGGGTTAAAGATAGATTTATTATGTAACCCACTATCAATCTGATCAGAAACCACAACTGATCTATTGATAGGGTATGCAGAGTGGCTCAGAAAATATTTTTTCAAGTTGAGATTACGTATTTATTTATGTGTGTCAATATACATATTCAATTTATTCAAAGGTTTCTTTGGGGCACATTTAAGTCCCGAATTCAATATGTTTAATTCCTTATGATTTAATTCTACCTTACTCAAATTGTAAATACCATCATTTAAGTGTCCCTCCTTCTTTTTCTAGAATTGTTTTCATCTCCCTGCCCTGCAACCTCTCTGTCTCTTTGAGGTGGTACCCCTTCTCAGTGTGTATACTGGTAGGGGTCTCCTCTTATCCTTCCTCGATTGTACGGGGGATGGAAATTTAGTCTTGAAGTTTTGTCTCCCCTCCAGCCATTCCCTTGATGTCCTAAAAAAGATGTGCAATGCATATCTGTGTACCTGTGGCAGATGCTAGACATATCATGACCGTGGGGACACTATGTGGGCCGGTAAGCGATTGCTTGTCATTTACATATGTGGGAGTATATAACTATGGTTGCCGTGCCATACAGCCAATCCCGTGCCATACAGCCAATCCCAGGACCCCTTTCCTACACCACGCTCCACGCTCCACAAGTTGTTGTGGATTTCAACTCTATTCAAGGTACACCCTTTTGGTCTGTTTTATAATAGTTCCATTATCCTTTGATCATGTTTTATGTATGAACTGGAAGTGCAATATGGATCGCCGCACAAAAGTATCACAAGTGTTTACTAAAGACCCAAATCTTATATCGGTAAAGAGTCTGTGTGCACCACCTTAATTGACAAATTGAAGACGGCTCTTATTAAAGAAACAATTGTCCAAATTTTATCAAGTGGTTCACAAAGTGCAGCTTACCAATGCATGGGTCACAGCATTATGCTTTGTGAACCACTTGGTCATATTTGAACAATTGGACAGTTATACTCTGAACAGCTATAGTTATTCTGGAGCTCTTTTATGATTTATGTTTTCGATTTTTCATATAAATGGATTTAGGTCCATAGACCCTCTCTGCATTTCTTTAACCACTGCCTTCTTTGATCTGCAGCTACCATCTGGTAGGCCATATGCTTGTTATCCTACTTGTCCACCAAGGTATGACCATTATTTAGGTGCGTATTTACATCATCACTTTTTTTTTTTATTTATTCACAACTTTATATGTATATTTTTTTGGTAGGCACATTGTTCTCATGCTCTGACTGATATCTCTTGTTCCTGGGACACATGGGCTGATAGTGTTCCTTACCCCTAATGTTTCTTTCCACTGCCCCTCCTCCACTCTTGATGACTTACGGCATCACCAATCGAATGCATCTTGTGTACTCATTGATCCATGTAAGTCTCAATGTATATTTGAATTTGTATATGCTCTTTTGAATATGTTTATAGTTGGATATGCAGTATACTTATTTTGTGTGTTTACTTTAGAGAATCCCTTAATGCACTATCCAAGGGCAATTCCCTGAAGAAGACCACACTGGTCGACAAGCATCTGTGCCTCTTGGCAAACACACTATCCTTTATATCCACTTGGATTTATTGTATTATTCTATACAAGTTTGTTGTTACGTATATTTCAATGTTCGGTCATTTCCCCTACTTGTATGTAGATTGGATATTTTAGCTTTCTTATTAAATATTTGTTTTTATACTTACTTTGTGTGTATACTCAACTACTTACATTTTGGGTATCATAAAGCCCCAGTGCTTCTCACCATTTCCCCATTTCCCTCATAGATTTTGTTGTAGTTTTTTCAAAAGTTTCATAATTTTTAGTTTATTTAGCAAATGATAAAAACCCAGTGGTGATTAAAAAACAGCAAAAGAAAGCTATATCTGGCTAAAAAAAAAAAAAAAATGTCATTGACTACAGTGTTTGTCATTCAAAGTATGACAGTGCTTAACCACTTACGGATCATCCACCGTCGTTATACGTCGGTACTTTGAAGAGGATTTTCGTTGTTATGGCAGCAGCTAGCTAAAAGTGGTCTCTGCGGCGGATTCGCCAGGACATAAATTTTATTGGCGGCAAGAGAGGACCCCCCCTCCCGCCGTGCTCCACTGCCCGGTAAGCGGTGGAGGCAATTGGATCCTGTGTTCTCTGTGGTATGGAGCTGAGTGAGGGGAAGATGGCCCCCAACTGGCTCCATACCAATGCAGGGCGTAAACGACGTCAAAACGTCACTTCTGCCCAAATCTCTTAAAGCAACATTTTTTTTTTTTTTTTCAAATTTTCAGACAATTTTTTTTATTGCATTTTAGTGTTAATATCAGATCTCATATTTAAGAGGTCCTGTCCTGTCATGCTTTTTTCTATTACAAGGGATGTTTTTTTAAAAAAAAAAAGAACAGTGTAAGACGAAAAAATAAAAGGTAAAATAAATCAGAATTTTTTTTTTTTTTTTTAAACGCGCCTTGTCCTGCAGAGCTCACGTGCAGAAGCAAACACATACGTGAGTAGCGCTCGCATATGAAAACGGCGTTCAAACCACACATGTGTGGTATCACCGCGATCATTAGAGTTAAAGCAATAATTCTAGCCCTAGACCTCCTCTGTAACTCAAAACCTGCAACCTGTAGAATTTTTGAAATTGTTGCATATGGAGATTTTTAAGGGTAAAAGTCTGTCGCCATTCCACGTGCAGGCGCAATTTTGAAGTGTGACATATTGGGTATCAATTTACTTGGCATAACATCATCTTTCACAATATAAAAAAAATTGAGCTAACTTTACTGTTGTCTTATTTTTTATTTCAAAAAAGTGTATTTTTTCCAAAAAAGTGCGCTTGTAAGACCGCTGTGCCAATACGGTGTGACAGAAAGTATTGCAACAACCGTCATTTTATTCTCTAGGGTGTTAAGAAAAAATATATATATATATAAGGTTTGGGGGTTCTAAGTAATTTTCTAGCAAAAAAAAAAAGGTTTTTAACTTGTAAACAAGTTTGAAAAATAGGCTCGGTCTTAAAGTGGTTAAAACTGAAAAGTGAAGGGGTTAAACATACCCGAAAAGCGTCGAATGCTACTAAACGACCTGAAGAGAACACACAGCGACATAGCATTTATTCAGGAAACCCACTTTAGGACAGGTGACCCTGCCTGCCTTAAAAACCAACATTATCCCTACACGTACCACGCCACTAACTCAGAGGCCAAATCAAAAGGGGTCTCCATACTCATTTCAAGGTCAACCCCGTGGTCATGCGACACCACCCTAGCAGACCCTAATGGACGGTATCTATTCATAAAAGGGACACTCAGAGACACAAAGGTGACTCTGGCAACCATATACTCCCCCAACGACCGACAAGATGTATTTCTACATAGGACACTGAAACTACTAACTGACTTCAGAGAGGGGCAGCTGATAATAGGAGGTGACTTTAACGTACCACTAGTACCAACAATAGACACATCCTCAAGGACTTCGTCGATACGCACGAGCGTACACAAACGTATAACACAAGACCTGCATAAGGCCCAACTGATTGACGCATGGAGGCTTCACCACTCTGGAGAGAGGGACTACACCTTCTTCTCCTCCCCCCACAAGATGTATTCAAGGATAGATCTGTTCCTTATCCCGCATAGTCAGATAGAAGCGATCCAGAAGGTCGAGATAGGTAACATTACATGGTCAGACCATGCCCCCGTCACCCTGTGCTACTGCCTGTCATCAACCCGTACCTCCAGATCTAGATTCTGGAGACTAAACGAAAGCCTCCTACAATCACCAGAGGTCCTAACAGACGTGCAGAAGGAAATAAAACAATATTTCCAAACTAATAACACAGAGGACTGTGACCCGGGCATCCTGTGGGAAGCCCACAAGACAGTGATCAGAGGGGTTCTGATTAAACATGGGACACACATAAAGAGGAAAAGGGAACGGCAACTACTAGAACTTCTACAGAAGATACACGACACAGAGACACAACATAAACAAACACCGACCAACACGTTAGAAACCGAACTGATGACCCTCAGGAAACAAGTAATAGACCTAATGCAGTATAGGGCCAAGGCAGCACTGCAAATCTGCCGGAAAATATCATACGAATCGGGAAACAAATGCGGTCGGCTATTAGCCCGGGCAGTCAAAACCCACAGACTGAATTCATACATCCCTCAGATCATTGACGCGAAAGGACAAAAACAGACCACACCCACCCAGATAGCGAAGGGATTTCAGGAATTTTATGCCAATCTATACAACCTACCAAACAGAACACGTGACGAAAAGACAATACAGGACTACCTTACAGCTTCACAAACCCCTCTTCTTTCTCCGACAGCAAGAGCCGACTTAGAAGACCCCATTACGACAGAGGAACTCCAACAGGCAATAAGAGGGACGAAGCCAGGCAAAGCGCCAGGCCCAGACGGGTTTACCCTACAATATTATCAGACCCTATTCCCATTATTGAGTACACATATGGTGAGGATGTTTAACGGCCTAGGCGAAGGGAAATCGCTACCTAGAGATACATTGAGAGCCCATATATCCCTAATAGCAAAGGAAGGTAAGGACCCATCAGCTTGCGGTAGCTACAGGCCGATATCACTCCTAAACGTAGACCTAAAACTCTTTACCAAAATTATGGCCAACAGACTCACCCAGTTCATGCCAGACCTCATTCATCTAGATCAAGTGGGATTCATCCCTGCCCGAGAGGCCAGGGACAACACCACAAAAGTACTAAACCTCATTCACGCGGTCAATAAATCCAACACTCCTTGCGTACTCCTTAGTACAGACGCTGAAAAAGCGTTCGACCGCGTGAATTGGGAATACATGACAGCAGTACTTAAGCACATAGGCCTGGGTCACAGAATGCTACAGTGGATCCAAAACATCTACTCCATACCCACAGCACAGGTGAAGGCCAATGGAATACTATCCGACCCATTTCCAATAACGAATGGCACCAGACAGGGTTGCCCACTCTCGCCTCTCCTTTTTGCCCTAGTCCTGGAACCCTTCCTGAGTAATATAAGATTAAACCCTGACATTACTGGAATGACAATAGACGACTCCCAATACAAAATAGCCGCATACGCAGACGACCTCATGTTTATCCTAACTAACCCGACTGTATCCCTACCGAACCTCCTACGTGAATTCGAGAAATATGGAAACTTGTCCAATCTCAAAATAAATTTCGATAAATCGGAGGCAATGGGACTCAACATGACACCACAAAGACTGAACACACTGAAAACACAATTCAGATTCAAATGGACAGATACCTCCCTAAAGTACCTAGGAACCCAAATCCCTAAAGATTTGAAACAGGTCTTTCACCTGAACTTCCCACCACTATTGACCAAAACCCGACTGCTTCTGGAGGAATGGACTAAGGGCCTGCACTCTTGGTTCGGTAGATGCAATCTAATTAAAATGTCAATTTTACCCAAATTTCTATACCTACTTCAAGCGCTACCGATACTAATACCATCCCAATATTTTAAACAAACTGACTCCCTTTTCACCAAATTTATTTGGACAAACTCAAAACCTAGACTGCGAAGACAATATTTAACACTACCCAAAAACCGGGGAGGCCTAGCACTACCAGACCTAAAAAATTACTACAGAGCGGTACACCTAAGCAGAATCATTGACTGGAACCGACATGATAAGAATAAGCTATGGATACATTTAGAACAGGCACAATGCCCATCCTCCCTGAAGGGGGCAGTATGGTGCTATGAAAAGCTGACCCCATCAGTGAAGATGCACCCTATTATAGGGACGACCTTGAAGGTAGGGACTTCCATACTATTCTCGACTTCGTTATCCACGACCAACTCACCACTATACCCAATTTTAGGGAACCCTGCCTTCCCACCCGGAGTAGATGGGGGGGGATATGAGATGCTGGCCAGAAATAATAGAGACAGGGCCACACACTTCCTAATAAACAACGAATGGCCCTCCATTCAATCGCTGGTGGCCGAAAACGGCCCCTTCCAGCTTCAGTTCTGGAGAGCAATCAGGATTCACCACTTTTTGCACTCCATACCACACCCAATACAGTATAATCGTAGTCTGACGACCTTTGAATCATACTGTAGCGACGAGGGACCCCTACCACGGGTACTATCCAAGACATACGCCCTACTCAACACTCCCGATGATATCCCCGACCTGACATATTTCCACAAATGGGAATCAGACTTGGGATGTACATTTACAGAAGCCCAAAAACAAACAATTATTAGATTTTCCCTGCAAACGTCAGTCTGCACGAAAATACAAGAACTCAACTACAAGATACTAACCAGGTGGTATCACACCCCTAGTAAACTACACAAATACTACCCAACCACATCCGACAACTGCTGGAGATGCCTATCAGAAAAAGGGACGCTCCTCCACGTCTTTTGGTCCTGCCCCGTATTGCAAAACTTCTGGACGTCAGTCCGAAAGATCACACAAAAGTTCACAGACTATACAATAAATAATGATCCAGCCTTCATACTACTGCACGCCACCCCAATTCCAGCGAAAAAATACAAAAAAACTGATAGTGCGACATTTATTAAACGCAGCCAAGGCCTGTATCCCACTTATGTGGAAGAAAAGGACCCCCCCGACAATAGGAACTTGGTTGCGCAAAGTAGAGGAGATTAAGAAAATGGAGGACTTAATCCTTTCGTCACAGAGTAAACAGGAACAGCATTCACAGACATGGATGCTGTGGAACATGTTCATTTTCTCTGACGAAGGGATAGCATTACTAAACACTTGAAGCATCAAGAATCGGCGCAAAATATAAACACCATCCACCCTGGTTCCCCACCCCCCCCCCCCTAAAAACTACCCCCCCCCCCCTCTCCCTCTCTTCTTTGCTACCTCTCTTCCTTCCTACTTTACTTCTCCTCCTTCTCCTCTAGTCTCATAGGAGGAACCCCACATATGGGGGGGTGGAGAAAGAAGAAAATAAGCATTCGACAGCCCATATCAAACACCCTACGCCTGGATACAAGGAAATGAGACCTGGCTCCCAGGTATAGAGATGAACCAACACACAAGGCTCACAACAATGAAGGGGTAGCACGATAATGCAATTAGGAGACGATAGAATGCTAATTGTAAGGTGATAATGACACTGAAACTGCTATGAGACATACCCATTTATATGTATGCTGCTAAAATTGAGGAGAACTATTGAATACTATGTATATGACGTTACTAAATAAGTTCCTGTTTCCATGCTGTTTTAAAAATCAATAAAAACTATATTTGCAAAAAAAAAAAGCATTGGGAGGCTAACAACAGTTAGAAACAAGGCCAAGGATAAATCCAAGGAAAAAATAACAAGCTTAACTTACTGACCAGCTCGCAGACAACCAAGTAAACCTGTCTAACAGTATGCGTTAAAAGCAGGGGTTTAGTCTGCACACATTTGCAAATGCATGCGTAAGCTGGTCAATAAGTTAAGGTTGTTTTTTTCCTTGGATTTATAGTTACATAGTTACATAGTTAGTCAAGTTGAAAAAAGACACAATTCCATCTAGTTCAACCAATAAAAGAGAACAAAACAAATCAAACAATCCCATATACACAATCCTATACCCACAGTTGATCCAGAGGAAAGTGAAAAAATTGCTTCCTGATCCCCGAGAAGCAGTTGGATATTTCCTGGATCCACTTTACCTATAAATGTTAGTACCCAGTTATATTATGTACTTTTAGGAAAGAATCCAGGCCTTTTTTAAACCAATCTACTAAGCTGACCAGAACCAGCTCTTGAGGGAGTCTATTCCACATTTTCACAGCTCTTACTGTGAATAAACCTTTCCATATTTGTGGATGAAATCTCTTTTCCTCTGGACGTAAAGAGTGCCCCCTTGTCTTCTGTGATGACCTTAAAAGAATAACTCCCCCAACTCCAGCCCTCGGACCTCATTTCTCTCAATGCACCCATCACGGAGGAAGAACTTACGATAACTATTAAAACCCTACCCACTCATAAATCCCCTGGCCTGGATGTCCTCTTGTATGAGTACTGCAAATCCTTTCTTCCCCTCCGCACATGTGTAAACTCTTCAATGCTTTTCTTCAGCAAACTCCCATTCCCACTGACATGCAGAGATCCTCTTTCACCCTGATCCCAAAACCAGACGAGGACTCTTCCCTATGTGCCAGTTATAAGTCCATAGCCCTTCTGAACTCTGACCTAAAAATATTTACTAAACTTCTCTCGCTCCGTATTACCCTCCCTGATCCAGATCAGGTGGGTTTTTTCCTCTCCGCCAGGAGGGAGATAACACTATAAAGGTCATAGACTTGGTTGATATGGCAAACAAAGACAGCTCAGAGTCCCTAATATTAAGCCCGGACATAGAAAAGGTCTTTGACAGTCTTGGTTGGCCTTTTCTGTCTGCCACGCTGCCCCACATGGGTTTTAAGGGGCCCTTCCTGTGTGCCTTCCAACACCTTTACACCAACCCTATGTCCCAAGTGAAAACCCCTTTTGCCCTCTCATCCTCTTTCCCAGTTACTAATGGTACCTGCCAATTATTGTTTGCAATATGTGTTGAAGCTTTGGTGGCATCTATTTGTAGGAATCCAGACATTCGGGGAATATCGGTTAGAGGGAGGGAATTTAAAATGTCGTTGTTTGCGGACGATATTATACTCACTTTGACCCAGCCTAGGATCTCCCTACAGAATTTACATGATGAGATTGACAACTATGGGGCCCTCTCGGGATATAAAATAATTGCATCTAAGTCAGGGGCCCTTCCAATTAATATCCCAGAGGATGAAATTCACCACTTAAAGACCTGTTTCCTCTATAACTGGAAACTTTCTGCCTTGAAATACCTGGGGATTTACATTACACCGACCTTTGCCACCTTGTACCAAGCAAATTTCCCCCCTTTATTTAGATCAATTAGGGAACTAGTCCAAAAGTGGAAGACCCATCATATTTCACTTCTGGGGCGCATTGCCTTCATCAAGATCACCATCCGCCCTAAGCTTTTGTACCTATTCCAAACACTACTTATTCCTGTCCCTTACGAACACCTGTGAAAACTAGCTGACTTAATATGATATGTTTGGAACTATAAGAGACATAGATACCCCGCTCAGCATTAATGGCGTTGCGCTCCGATGGGGGTCTAGCATTCCCCAACTTCATAAAATATTACCAAGCGGCCCAACTACGCGCGATAGTCTACTGGTTTCCCGAACGCTCCTATAATAAATGGACGGAAATTGAAAAAATGTGTCTGGCGCCTGTACATCCGAACAGCTTACTCTGGAATGCAGAGATAGACTCTAGTCGATTGTTGGGTTCTATGTCTCATCTCCGGCTGCTTTGGCTCAAGTTATCACTTGAACATGAGCTCAAATCTGAAATATCGCTGCTTACCTCCTTCCTCTGTAACCCTAAGGTGCCTGATAGCCTCACCCATCAGATGTCATCGCCCTGGGCATCACAGAATTTATTCCACTTTGGACACTTGGTAGACCCTAGATCCCTCAAATTGCTGCCATTTCCCGAACTTTGGGATAAATATGATCTACCCCACCAGGTGTTTTACGGAATACTGCAGATTCGCCATTATGCCCAATCTATAACCCCAAATTTGCAATTTTCCACACCATCCCCTTTTGAACGCATTATATTGGAGGGCTTCACACGCAGGGGTCTGATCCCCAATATTTATCGGATACTATATGCCTACTCCCTACCAGACCAGGGTAAACATGCTTACATGCTTCGTTAGGAAAGGATACTTGGTGAAGAAATTCCCATGGAGACGTGGCATGCAATCTGGACACGTCTCTATAAGGAAAATACTTATAATATTCTCTACTTCTGGTACCTGACTCCGAATGTGCTCCATGTCATCTACCCCTCTAGTTCTGATCAATGCTGGCGGAGATAAAGGCACCCTTTTCCACATTTATTGGAGCTGTCCTTTAATACCTCCATTCTGGCATTAAACGCAGCAATTACTGACTCGCCTCTTTGAGGTACCAGTACCTATGATACCGAACTTCTTCCTACTGGTCCTCTCCCCATTGAAAATAGCCAAACCTTATAAGAAACTGCTTAGACACATACTTACGGCCGCACGCTGTCTTGTCACCCTCAACTGGAAGAGGCGCTCTCCACCTTCCCCAGATGCCCTGTATGCTAGGTTAAAGGATGTGGAGCTCATGGAGAAATGACCGCTATAATACGGGATAGACTGGAAGACCACGATAAGGTCTGGGAGCTGTGGCATCTCCTGGAGGACCCACCTTGAACCTGTGGCGGAGCTAATGTGATGACCCTCTACTTTTCAGTTTTCTTTTCTTCTCTATTTTCTTCTTCTTTCCTCTCCATATTAACATCTTTACTCTCCATGCCTTATTTTATGTCATGTCAGATTTCCTATATCGCTTAATATTGTTCTAATTTTCCAGCAGTGATATTATATAATTCTAAACTATGTTATTTGCAGTTTTAATTTCCATGTTTCTATCACAATGTCATTACTGCTGATGAAACCTATATTGTGAACTTTGTAAATGGCCTTTCTTTTCTCATTGCTATTTCGAACGTTCACACATTGTTTTTCTTTGTACTTTTTATCTTCTGTGATAACTAATAAATCTGTTATTTGAAAAAAAAAAAAAAAGAATAACTTAACACCAAGTTCACTATATGGACCCATTATGTATTTTTACATGTTGATCATATCCCCCCTTAATCTCCTCTTCTCA